>QGSO01000167.1:2690656-3041263 GCA_011037825.1 Carya cathayensis | reverse complement strand
GAAAAAATGGTAGTTGGGACTACCATGGTGAGATTTGATTACAAATCTCAGCAAGTTAACAGAAAACTTTCACACAGGTTAATGATGTATGCATAGAAATAAAGGTATGAATGCACCATCAAAATTGAAAGTAAACATAACATAACTTGACATAACATGGCATAAAATAATAAGCATAATGTGACATGACATAACATGGCATGAGTTGACATAATTGAACTGAAACAGAAGCTTAGCTTAACGTGACATGAACTTAAATCATAGCATGGATGTGAACTTGAAACATAACATGTACTTGAACTTTAAGTTTAACATGAACGTACACATAACGTAACGTGAAATATGACTTGAACATGAAATACATGAACTTGGAATCTTATTTAATTGTCTTGATTAATAACGTAACCATATGGGTGCTACACGGGTCCCCTAGAGCCGTGTGTCCCTGCCGATTACCGCATCACAACACAGGTATCTAGACCAGCTGTGAGTGCGTTAATACGTACTCCACAGTTGTTGTGGCCCCACGTATTCTACGTGTCACAATTGCTGTGTCTCACGTAGTGTATGCTCCACAGTTGTTGTGGCCCCATACTTCATGCTCCACAGTTGTTGTGGCCCCATGAATACACGTAACATAAAATATGGCACCATCGGCGTTAGTGCCTGGCGCGCTCCGGTGACCAGTTACTTAGGCCCCATTCGCAACCTGTTGACTGTACTTCGTCAACCCAGGGAATTTCACACCTATTTAGACACTCCAGCGTGAACAAAGGAGTTCCACTAGGATATTACCCCATCCTAGCATTTAGGGTCGTGATTGACATGAATAACTTAACTTGAACATGATCTGAAACTTATATGAACTTTACATAAGGTGAACCACGCTTGAGTCCGTGGCACCGCATAACATAACTTGTGGTGAACATGCTTAGATCCGTGTCACCCTTAACATAACTTGTGATGAACACGCTTAGGTCCGTGCCATCCTTAACATAACTTGTGGTGAACACGCTTAGGTCCGTGTCACTCTTAAATATCTTATCTTTCTTAATACATGAGATATTATTTAATATCATGAACTTTTCTAACATGGCGTATACTTGTAAATGGCACAATATGATTTAAACATAAACATTCCATGACATACATGTAACATATGACATACTTAACATGGCATACTTATAACATACAACATTGCATGACATAAAAGATTTTGTAACAGATAAATATTCATAAAAGAATAAATCATGCGTAACAGATAAACATGTAATGACATGACATATATGATAACATACATACATAAATTGTAGTTCCCTTACCCATCATACATACACAATAAACTGATAGTAAGTTAGAAGCTAACTTACTCAGATCGTCGGGTTCTACGAGAATAAAGTGTGAAACACGAGGAACTGTAAAAGGTCATTCTAAAAGTTAGAAATTTAATTACTAACAATTAGAAACATGAAAACAAGCTAACTTAGAGTAAAATTATCATTTTACCCTCTACATGTGGGAAAACGACCATTTTACCCATAACTTAAGGATTTCACATCCTAACTCCAAAAATTTCCAAAATTTACATTCCTCATGTAAATTTTGTCTTAAACTCAAATATTAACTCAGAAAAATTTAAGACAAAACACAACTATGAAAAACACACTATGGCCGAAACATCCATATGCCATTTCTCTTGATTTTTGTTGCAATTCCTTCCAACTTCAAAACTCATGCTTAAACCAAAATTTTGCACCAACCATCTTCCAATCCTAGGTTTAAAACCATACTTAAAACATCCATTTAGAAAAGACTTATAATCAACACCAAACTTGTTTTTGTAAAAAGATCAAAACACTTGAATCACAAGCTTTGTCCTTAAATCAAAACATCACCAAGAATTCCAAAAAAATCAAATCTTACTTCTAACATATTCATAACATCATCCTCAGATAAACCATGCTTTAAATCATCAAACTAAAGTCACCAAAATCACAAAAATAACACTTGGAGTTTTTGATTTTACACTTAGTCCAAAAACAGAAACTTTTTCTTAACTAGCTTTGATAAATCTCTTGATCAATGGCTTAAGAAGGTGAGGATCTTTGAAATAAAGTATCACATGGTTTAAAAACGTGTCTAAAGAATATCCAACCATCAAAATTAAAATCACATGGCTAAAACCCAACTAAAAACATGGATCTAACCTAAAAACATCAAATCTTAGGCCTAACCGAAATTCTCTTGCATAGAAAAATCATATCTTTTAAACTAATGCTAAATATCTCCAAAATAACATCCTAACATGAAAATAAGAGACTTATGATCATCATATAAAATATCAAAGCCATTAGAGTAAGATCAAACCACGAAATATTCAAACTTTCTCCAAATAAAAACTGTTTTTCCACTTCCAGTTTTCGAGTTTCTAGATCTAAGAAAATATATCATCAAAAGCTTTATTCATGCAACAAAACTTCAATGAAAACTCTTAAACACATTCTAACAACACTCCATAAAATTTTCGGACCAAGATATGCCCATTAGCTTGGTCAAAAACTCCAAAACATAACATACTCTCCAGATTCACGCCCAGAATGACCTTTCCATGGTTACAAATACTTTTGACTGACCAAATGACCATGGAATGATACGAAAAATATATCTACGGAAACTAGACTCAAAGAGGAACAACTTTTATGAAGGAGTCATTGTGTAAAAATACTTACAAAGGGTCGATAATCTCCACACAAAAAGACACAGAAATCTGCCCGAGAGAGCTCTTTTGGGTTTCTCTCTAAGAACGGGGTGAAGAAATGATTAAAGTGAAGTAAGTGAGTCTTGCACGACTCAAGCCTTCTTCAGGGGGAATATATAGACCTTAAAAATCATTGAGTGGAGGTGTAGACATGTGATAAGGTAGAGGATAGTGGGGGGCAAAGGACAACCTACAAAAGCTATGAGACATGGGACTTGATGGGGTGGGTTCCTCCATATTATTGAGTGCAACTTGATGCAATGAATGGTCTAACAAGTGGGGGAGGAAGCTTCTCCAAGGAGCTTTGCCAAGGTGGCCAAATTCGTGGGCCTTAGTGGCAAGTGGGCCTCAACCAAGTGGACTTCAATTTAGGGTTTAAATGAGATTTGGTTAGGGTTTGAGATGCTATCAAGCCCAAATCCAATTTTTCTTGGCCCAAACAAATTTCTTTTTCCCCAAATGGTAGGCGATGTGTCAGGTTCAGAACAAGGAGCAAATACCGATAGGCTGGAGGATGTTGACTAGACGCCGCAGATGCGATGCAGAGTTTTCAGCTTCTATAGTTAGTTTCTTTTGGGACAGTATTCTAACCTTGTTAATTGAGTTACGCGAGTTACTCGATGAACTGGTTCAATAAGTGTATTTTGGTACTGTAATATAGAGTCTAGTCACCCATGTTTTGAGATTACAATCTTCTGAGACCCGTACTGTAATCGTGATTATTTATTTTGTTAAGTATGCATGGATTATGTTTTAATTATTTGGGATGTTATAAGTTCGGTACATAGTATAAAAAAAAAAAAAGAATTATCCGCTGCGAATATTGCATAATGCTAGATGCATGTTAGGAACATTGCATCCTATATGTCATGTACGGGGGCAGGTAACCTTGTGTTACATGTCCCGACGCTTCAGATGTCCGTCCGATCCCAAACGGAAATCTGAGGGCGTCACACCAAAGCCCCCCAACCCCTTTAGTAGTTCCGCCCTAGAGAGAGAGAGAGTTTGAAAAAACATGTCAAGTATTTATTAGTTGATCTCTAAAATTTTATTAATTAGCAACTTGACCTTCGATCTTAATAATATAATGTAAAATGAAATTAAGGTAGTACTTGACGATGTGGTTTTCAAACATTAAAAATTATCGAGCGCCTTCCTTATTGCACTCCAAGCCGACATGCATGCTAGCGGGTCAAACTTTAATTGTATATCTTCGTTTCACACCTCTTATATGATCTCTATCTCTATCTCTCTCTGTACCATTGAAAGGACGTTTGAGATTAATCTTTGGATTTAGGGAGGGAAGATGGTGAGTGTCGTGAGGATATGGCTGCAGCTTAGTTTTGTTGTTGTACTACTGGTTGTTGGGTTCGAGAGTAGCGAAGCCTATGGCTATGGAGGAATTTCTCATGAAATAGGGAAAAATATTGATAGAATAAATAAGATGGGTCCATACTTAGGTATTGTGGTGCCAAACTCCTATGAGTTGGACCCTCTTCTCCAGTCTCCCAGCTTTGTGGCTGATGAAAAGTTTCCCTTCTTGGACTTTTCAGGTAAATATATATCAAAAAGTCATTATTATATATATGTATATATAGATATATTTCCCTGGTGATCATAAATTAGTTGCTTCTGCACTGTGTTTCACAAGTTGATCATGATTTAGAATTTTTTTGGCTTTTACAGATGATTGTTTTTAATCGATCAGTTGATCATGAATTGCTTGATGATTTTGATGTGGTCACATATATGCAGGAAGAAGGTTTCGATTTGGAGAGCTGGCAAATGAGAAGGTTATTGTTGTTATGACAGGATTGAGCATGGTATGTACATGTAGTACTGCAGTATCTTTTGTAGCAGCTTCCCTTCTACTTTTCCTTTGTTTCATAATATATATTAATTTGGGTTTCATTGTATATCGGCGTGCTGCTTCATGATTGCTCATTCATTTCTTCATCGACTAGCTTAATGCAGGTATAGCCACAGAATTACTGCTAATCCTTTTCAGAGTGAAAGGTGTTGTGCACTATGGAATTGCTGGAAATGCAAATCCTAATCTCCAAGTTGGAGATGTTACTGTTCCCCAATATTGGGCTCATACAGGTCTTTGGAACTGGCAGGTACTGAAAAAAATATATCATTTCTCTTCTCTGATCTCTCCATATTCAGTTTGCTCATGTGACATGATAAGGGAAATATATATGAATATATAAGAAAATTTTTTGAATCTTAATTTCTTCATATATATATATATATATATATTTTCCTTTTGCTCTTTTCCATCATCTTCGATTCTTTTCATCAGTTCTAACAAAAGCATACAGAATAGAGGACCAAAGAGATAAAATGGTGGATCTTTTCACCCATATATATGCAGTAGTACTACACATGCATCATAGACATGTCAACAAGTTACATAGCTAGCCAAAGGAATTTTCAACGGACGGTATTGAATTAGAATAAAATATGAAGTGTTTTGATCATTTCGCATTCTGTTGACCGTTGATCAGCTAGATTATCAAATTTAATGTCTCGTGTTTTACAACAAACAGATACTATCTATTTTGCTTGAAATGGAGAGAATCACTGTTCATCTGGAATTGGGAAGCAGATTAAAAAAATAGTTACTTTAAGTGTAAGAAAAGAAAGATTAGTTAGGTTTTTATATCATTATCAAATGCCCATGGTCCTCCAAAGTATGAACAAGTTTGCAGGTCAAAATATAGTAATTAGACTTTCGGTGTTTGAGGATTCTTCTTCTACACATGGGCATTTGACTTAAACATCATGTAGCTTGAAACATGGTCCAAGAAACTTCATCCAATAACTCAATTACCGGCATATTTATAACCTCAAATAGATCTAGCTAAGATGCTTCTAGAATTATGAAAAGGCAAAAGAAACACATGCATATGACTTAATATTCCATATTATACCTTGATCGTGCACAGGCCGTATTGATCAAGAAGAGTGGTACCTTTGGCAGTTCAATACATAATCTTTTGACTGTTTGGTGACAGCAGTTACACCTGCAATTACCTTCGTTTTTCTAAGAAGTAATGTACCAATCCAAAGCTTTTCATCTTCTTTCTATTTGTTTTTTGTTTTGTTTTTTTTGTTTTTTTTGTTTCATTTGAAATGATGTCAGAGGTATGGAGATGGGCAAAATGATGAGTTAGCCTTGGAATCTAGTGGAGATTTCACAAGAAATATTGGTTACCTGAGATTTTCTGATTACAACAATATAACTGATCAAAATGGGAAGTATGTGGGGAATTTTCTGAACAATGTTTGGCTTCAACCAGAAGAGATCTTCCCAGTTAACGGAACTCCAGAAGTTAGGCAGCATGCCTTTTGGGTTCCCGTCGACAAGCATTACTTCACAGTTGCAAAGAAACTCAAGGTATTTATCTTATTCAATTCGGTGATATTTTCTAATCATCTGACGAATAAATGGATGGTCTCATCCTACCCGAAAACCATATTGGGTAGCACTAAATGCTGCAGTTAGGACCCACATGATGTGTCTATATCCATCTAAATTAGAATTTAAAGTTCAAAACCATAAAGCTCTGAATTATATATCTTTGTATACATTTGTCATCAGAACTTGAAGTTGGGGAGTTGTGTAAACACAACTTGTCTGCCAAGAACACCAGTTGTTGTGAGAGTCAAGAGGGGGATCAGTGCCAATGTTTTTGTGGACAACAGCGCCTATAGATCATTCTTGAATACGAAATTTAATGCCACTTCAATCGACATGGAGAGTGCTGCGGTTGCTTTGGTCTGTCTTCAACAGAATACACCTTTTATTGCAATCAGATCTCTCTCTGATTTGGCTGGTGGGGGCTCAGCTTTGTCCAATGAAGCCAATATCTTCTCCTCACTGGCAGCTCAAAATGCCGTTGATGCCGTTGTTAGATTCATCACCCTATTGTATTAATTACTGGTTTTATTATATTCTTGTATGCATCAAATTAAAGGTCTTATTCAAAAACTCCATAATCTTCTATCAATAATTGACCATTGACCGAATACGTGGTACTTCCATCTTATTATAAAATGCCATGTCCTATAAAAATTAGTATTTATGTAAGCAATTTTAAAAACATAGCATATATTATGATTGAATGACTAATAAACTTATTATTAAACATGAGTCATGGAATACCGAATACGTGGTACTTCCATCTTATTATAAATTGCCATGTCCTATAAAAATTAGTATTTATGTAAGCAATTTTAAAAACATAGCATATATTATGATTGAATGACTAATAAACTTATTATTAAACATGAGTCATGGAATACCGAATACGTGGTACTTCCATCTTAATATAAATTGCCATGTCCTATAAAAATTAGTATTTATGTAAGCAATTTTAAAAACATAGCATATATTATGATTGAATGACTAATAAACTTATTATTAAACATGAGTCATGGAATACCGAATACGTGGTACTTCCATCTTAATATAAAATGCCATGTCCTATAAAAATTAGTATTTATGTAAGCAATTTTAAAAACATAGCATATGTATTATGATTGAATGATGTGCTATATCATCCACACTCTGGAAATATATATTTAATAATATTTCGCAATCAATCACAAGATTGAGTGATTGTATTATGTTGAGTGTGGCTTGATTCTTGTTGAAAACATCATTCCGAAGACTTTGCTTGATTGTGGCTCGACCCTTGCTCGAGCGAACTTTGGCTCGACACTTCGCTCCACAGTTTGCATGAGCAAGCCCCAGATAGATTGTTGGCTCGACACTCGCTTGGTAGTTAACTCGAGCTAGTGCCAACAAATTGTTTGTTTGACATTTTGCTAGAGTGAATGTTCAAAAACTAAGGTTTTTCTATGCCGTATAGTATAAATACATATTGCTTTTCATTATTTGATGCATTAGGAGCAGCCAAAACAGAGATAAAAAATAGAGAACTCCTTTTATGAGATTTTGATAGCTCATTGGGTGTATTGAGGCTTTTGGGATTGAGGAATGATTGTAATACCTCTCTTGTACTTTATCTTTGATAGTGAATTCCTTGAGATTGACTCCATCAGTGGATGTAGGCTTGTGCTAAGCCAAAATCTTGGTGTTCTTTATGTGATTGTCAAATTTTCTTTTATTTGCTTCCTCTACTATATTTCAAATTAGTCGTTGATAGCCAGTTAATTTCAACAAATTCTATAAATGATTTCACGTTGCTTGAGTTTGTACTTGTTGTAAACTTGCAAAGAAATAGTTTCAACTTTTTAAAGAAAAATAACACAAAGTACTCTCTCTAGAGCTTCTAAACAGCTTAATTAAAGCATACACTTCAAACAAATGAACAAGTTTTCTAAAATTGCTATGCAATTTGTGAGGCCCAGCCCTAAAGACCCAAGCCCATTCCTTGTATGAAAGACCCAAAGCTGTGAAACAAAGAGGCCCAAATCCCTTGTATGACGTCGTTTAGGGACCAACGGTTAAAACACCCTATCCTTTTCTTCTTCCTTCTCTCTCCCCCTCTTTCCCTTCACTCCCACGCCGCTACTCCCCAGAGCCCCCATCTCTCTCCCTCTACAACCATGACCCAACATGATCGCTCATGCTCACCATGAGCTCATCGCCATGCATCGAAGCTGGGCCACCTCTACCAGTTCCTTGCTACTGCTCGCCATTGCTGACAACTAGCCACTGTGGCCAATAACCACTGTAGGTCACAACCAACTGAAACTCTCTCTCTCTCTCTCTCTCTCTCTCTCTCTCTCTCTCTCTCTCTCTCTCTCCGGTAGAACACCATTGTTGGTCTCTCCAGTCATAGCACGTCTGCCATGGCACCTAGCACAACCCTAAGCTTCGCGGCTATCATCAATCGAGAGCCCTCATCCATAAAGTGCATTGTGCCTATCCGTAGCCCTTTCGTGAGCTAAATCACTACCCAAGGAAGCCAAGCCTAGCCACCTAAAAGCGAAGCATCATTGTGCTTCCCGACTCAAATCCGTCACTGTTGACACCTTTTTCACGACCTCAACCTTTCCTCTCCCAAGGTTTAACTTTCTCTCTCTCTTAGATACCCGCTTTCTTCCATTTGCAAATTTTCTCTCTCATAGGGTTTGTGCTGCCACTGTGATCCGTCACAGAGAGGCACATCAAAAGCTGTCTGACCACCCCCACACTATCCCCTCTCCACTCAGCTACTCCCCCTCTCAGAATCCCCTTGAAACCGAGCCTAGATTTCCCTTTCTTAAGGGTGTGCGGCTGCCAACCACCACAAGTTCCCCTTCCTTATCTTCTATGTCCATCAGATATGCCACCCTACTAACCTCCCTACATTGAATCTCTTGTTTTGCCCAAACCCGCCATTGTCCATAGGGGTGAAAACCGACATATCGGTGTGGTTTTTTTTCTCCAAAACTGAAACCACGCCAATACCCTTAAACGATGTACATCTCGACCGAAACCGACCGGTGAATGGGGAGGAAGCTGTCGTCCCCGGTCTCGGCGTAACTCCGGTCGGTTCGTCGGCGTCTTCGGTGGCTGCGTGCACCGAGAGAGAGAGAGAGAGAGAGAGAGAGAGAGAGAGAGAGCGCGATGAAGGCTGAAGTCGCGCTGCTGCGGTGACCTTGAAGGTTGTTATGTCAGATATTGTTACAAAAAAGCCACATTATTTCCATCAGATCACACGGTAAATGAAATATACAGTGAAAAGAAGTAATTTTAACTTTGACAACATATTTGAAATTAGAAATCCAAACAAAATCAGTAACCATGAAAAATCCAATCGTATCCAAAAAATCAGTAACGAAGAAAAATCCAGTCGTATCCGCTGTTACAGAGGTGGCCCTGTGTGGCTACATGCGCCTTGAGAGAGAGAGAGAGAGAGAGAGAGAGAGAGAGAGAGAGAGAGAGAGAGAGAGAGAGAGAGAGGCGAGGCGACGGCAAAACCTTGAAGGCTGAAAAAGAAAAAAAAGAAATGAAGAAGAAGAGGAACGGGCCGTGTTAACCCTAGAGTTAAAACGATGCCGTTCCTTTTATATTTTTTTCAAATATTATGTTCTAAAATGACGCCGTTTCACTTCAGTTTAAGTGAAACGGCACCGTTTCATATATATATAATTAAAAAAAAGCATTTAAACCATCGATCAGTTCATTGGTCCGGCCCAGGTTCAAACTGATGCCGAACTGTTGGACATCTATTTTGAATAAATTCAACCGTGTGCCGACCGGTTCTACTCCTGTTTTGGCCGGTTCCGATCTCCGGCAATCGGTCTGAGTCGGTTCCGGTTGCTTTTTCAATATTTTGTACAGCCCTAATTGTCCATTATGCCCCACCACTGCCACTGCCGTGCTCTGCCCCTCTAGATGCCACTACATGTCATGTGCACGCACTTGAGCAAGCTCACAGTTTCCTCTTGATCTGAGGGGACACTTAAAGTCAGCATGTTTGATCATCTAGAATTGCTCGTCAGCTTTGTAAGTAAAACCCTAAACTAACCCTTGTAATATTGACATGGGAAAGTTGTGTTGTTATTGCAGTCTGGT
Source organism: Carya cathayensis (assembly GCA_011037825.1). Classification (NCBI taxonomy): domain Eukaryota; kingdom Viridiplantae; phylum Streptophyta; class Magnoliopsida; order Fagales; family Juglandaceae; genus Carya; species Carya cathayensis. Next base: position 3,030,968 of record QGSO01000167.1, on the reverse strand, counting down.
TGTGATTGGGTAAGTGGCCGATGGCCTTGTGGAGCATTGGGATACAATATTATAGTTGGTGTTGGAATTTTTGGTCGAGGGCCAGGAGAAGCATTGTGATTTGTGAATCTGTGTGTTGTTCTACCATTAGTTGATGTATTATTGCCATGTAATCCAATATCTGCTTGTTTACGCATCTGTATTTTTATTTACTTGTGGTCAAATTATTAAGTGTGCTATGTTCTTTGATTGTGCTGTGAAACTTCAAAATTGTGTTTTGGTGTCAAAAGACTAAAACTTTTTTTGTGGGTGTGTGCGTCTCACGACCCCAAGCCGAGATTGAGTATTATCTTGGTGGAACTCTTTTGATCACTCTGGAGTGTAAAAAACTAAGTGACGTCCCCTAGGTTATCGCTGGGCAATAACAGGTTTGAACGAGATTGTAACACCCGACTCTTTGGCCTCTTTGTTGGCAGAGGTTAGAGGATACCTGGTCACATATGTGCTAAGCACAGAGTTGGGCATCGTTTATTACAAAATTACATGCATGGTCGTTACTCGTGATGTGACGAAGGGAGCTGGGTGTGCGGGTGATTCTTAGGGGAAATATGGTACATACAGTGATTAAAAGGATGAAAATGTAGATTTTTAGCGTGCGTGGCATTTTCTGTAAATTGTTGAGAATGATATTGGTTTTGTATAATTTTAGTAAATCTCATCCTTTTCCAAATGCTGTGATATGTTTACTTTTTCCCTTTTTGTATTTTGGTATCATTCTATCAGTTTTACTTGCTGCATGAGATTGTGAAATCTCACTTAGGTTTCTCCACCTGCGGTTTTGCTCTGCAGAATCGTAGACTTTGATGCAGATGACGATCATGAGCTAGGAAGACCAGTCCCACTTGATGAGTGAAGACCTAGGGACTTCTCCTTTATGTTGTTGTTGTGATGTTGCTTTCTTTTATCTTAGTTGGATGACTGTAATAAATTATGGATTATTTTGCTGGAGTTGTAATTTGAATTTCTGGTACTAATTGCATTTCAGACAACCCTTATTTTATTTTTTCACTGTGTTTATAAACTATACACTTTTATATTGCGTGCTTGCAGACACACTTGCTTCCACTTAACGCTTGGGGTGTATGTGTTGGGGACCTCGGTCAAGCCTCCAAACACTAAGGGTCCGATCCTCGCCTTGTTGCTCCTCTGGTGACCGATGTGACTCCTTTGATTGGTGTAGATCACGTGTAGCCCAATAAGAGCTTGGGTGAAGTGACGCTAGGGTCCAATGGTGGGAAGTATGGGTGATGTTTGGGCTAGGTGATCAAGGTTTAGGTGATGATGGTGCACGGCTAGTGACCCTTGGTGTGCTAGGCGCCACTTATGTGCTATGGTTGGATGAAGGGTGGTCTTGGCTAGGTTTTATAAGTGAGTGAGTGAGGCTAGGTTTGGATGAGAGTTTTGGCTATGGCAAGGTGGGCTTATGAGATCCTAAAAGTTAGGAATTGTGAAATTTCTAAAAAATAGGATTTGAGATCTATAGATCTAGGAAGGCTAGGGTTGGTCGAAAATGAGTATGTTGGCTAGGGAAAATGTGTTTTGGTGAGGGGATGGTATTTGAGTGAGCCAATAAAGGAAATTGACCAATCAAATGATGGCGGGAAAATTGGAAGTGAGAGTTTATAGGATCTAGGGTTTTGCCTAAGCCAAGGAGGCTATGGCCGAATCTCTCAATGTAGATCTAGGGTTTTTTGTGCTTTCTTGGCTAAGGGAATTGATGGGGGACGTGTATGGCTTGATGGGAGGCTAGGGTTTGGTGATTTGAGGCAATTGAAGGTGATGGAAAAGGCCAATGATAGGGCTGGCCGAAATTGATATAGGGAGATGGGGTTCTTCAAATAACTTGATGAGATCTCATGCACATGTGAGGGATCACATGCAAACAAGAGATCTAGCTCAAAACACTTCAAATCCGAATTCCTCTATGGGAGAGTCGGCCTCTACACTCCAATTCAATCAACAAAATTACAAGAACATCAAATAGAGAAAATAAAATAAACAAGGAACTAAACAACTCTTGATTCACGAATTGCACAAAAAATTGAAAGGAAACCTCAATATATTAAGATAGAATGAATCAACACCGATTCACGAATTGCACAGTGAAGATCCTCTCCTTGGGGATTCACAAATTGTACCCCAAAAGAGCCCAAGTGCATGTGCACCGAAAATCACACTTCCAAGCCTCTATGGCCGGCCACTCAATACTCAAAATGTCAAAAGATCCTAATGAAATGTCTAAGGATCCTATTTATAGAGTTTACAAAGTGAAAATCCCCAAAAGGTCCCTAGGCAAAAATAAATAAAACAAATAAACAAATGAAATAATAATTACTCAAGTCTTTTAATAAAAATAAATAAAATAATAAAAATGATAATTTAGCCATGGTGGCCGTGGCATGCATGGCCCATGGTGAGCTAAGGTGGTGCATGGTTCACGGGTAGGCTAGTCATGGTCCGGTTCGCGGCTCGCTGCATAGTGTGGCATGGTGCCACGCGTTGGTTGGGTGGTGGGCACGACATGGCGCTGTGCATGGCCTGCTGATGGTGGGCATGACATGGTGCCAAGCCTAGGCCTGATGGTGGGCACAGGGTGATGCTGTGCTGCTGTTGTGGTGCACAGTCAAGTGGCTTGGGCAGTGGTCTTACATGGCTCGGGCTGGTGGCCTGGGTGATGAGCATGCATGGCCCAAGCTGATAGTTTAGGCTATGGGGCCGCACGGCACGGGCTGGAGCCGTGCGCTGGTTGGCATGGCTAGTGGGCATGCCACTAGCCTAGCCTGCAAGGCACAAGCTAGAGCTGTGCGCTGGATGGCGTGCCTGTGGGGGCACGCCACTAGTCTCACTAAGTGGTGTGGGGGCAAGCATGCATGCGCGTAGATGCACGCTCAAGGGCACGTGCAAGCCCGCGCGCAGACCAATAGCCTCCCACGGTCGCTCGCTGCGTGTCATGGTTTGAGTTAAGGCATGCAAACAAGCTAGCCATGTGACTATCCTAACTCTCCATGAGTTGTGTCGAGGTGTGGTCCCAAGCAAATCTCCTGGGAGTTGTGACAGTATGACTCGAGCGCTTGGGGTGTATGACCCAAGCGATCAGCACCCCAGTGTCGCAACTCTTGCCAAATCACATTTGGGGTAGAGGGCACCACACTATTAATCCCAATCTCCAAAAGTACTACCTACTCTAAGATATAATATAGCAAAAACTTGAGTGCACACAAAAAATGATTGTGTACTACCTACTCTACATGTACACACACACACACACATATATATATAGCATGTTTGTTGAAAAGTGAACACAAAACATAGAAAAATAGCAAAAGAAAGCACGATATTGTTATAAACTTATTTGTATGACTATTTTTAGCCATTAATTAAGATCATCTTTAGCCATCAATTAAGATCATTTAGCCATCAATTAAGACCAATCTTTAGCTATCAATTGAGACCATTGAGCCATCAATTAAGACTTAAGCTATACCTAAACTCCTTTGTACTCCTATAAATATGGGTATCATTCACTTCTGAATAATCAATTTTTGCATTGAATAACAACTCTTTCTCTTGCAATATCATTTCTCTTTTAGTTTCATAACACGTTATCAGCACGAAGGCTCTGACGATTTTGAAACTAGTAATCTTTTCCTTCAAAAAATGTCAAATCTTACAAAATTGAAATTCGTTGCTCTTGACATTTCTGGAAAAAATTATTTATCTTGGATCCTTGATGCTGAGATCCATCTAAATGCGATGAATCTGGGAAATACAATTAAAGAAGGAAATCAAGGGTCCTGGCAGGACCACGCTAAGGCAATGATTTTCCTTCAGCACCATCTTTATGAAGAATTAAAAACTAAGTATCTCACGGTAAAAGATCCACTAATTTTGTGGAATGATTTAAGTGAGAGATATGAGCACCAGAAAACTGTAATCCTCCCAAAAGCTCGTCATGATTGGATGCACTTGAAGTTGCAAGACTTCAAAAGTGTTAGTGAGTATAACTCTACTCTCTTTAAAATTAGCTCACTATTGAAATTATGTAGTTAAAAAGTCACTGATTATGACTTGCTAGAAAAGACATATACTACTTTCCATGAATCGAATTTGCTCCTGCAGCAGCAGTATTGAAAATGAAAGTTTAAAAAATATTCTGAACTTATATTTTGTCTTCTAGTGGCTGAGCAAAATAATGAACTTTTGTTAATAAATCATTAGTCACATTCTACTGGTTCTATATCATTTCCTGAAGTGAATGGTACTAGATTTACACCATTCCCAGAAGCAAATGGTGTATCTTTTCAGAAAAACCAAGGGCATGGACGTTGTAGGAAAAACTATAGAAGTGGATGTCTTAGAAGCAACCACATTAAAAGAGATAATAATAGATATACACCGTATCACCAAAAGTGGTTCAACTTAGAGAAGGGTAAAGGTCCTCAAAACAAATTTTTAAAAAAAGATGAAGATGGATGCTATAGATGTGGTATGACTGGACATTGGTCTCGTACCTATCATACAGCTAAGCACTTGGTTGACTTATACCAAGCTTCTATAAAAGAAAAAATAAAAAAGTTTGACACAAATTTTGCTGAACCATCAGATGCTTTAGTTTCTATAGATTGAGAAGATATTACAAACCTTAATGTTTCTATTTTTTTGAGGATTCTAGCAGTAGAGTTGATCATTTGATTGGTGATGGAAGTGTTCTCTTTTAATTTATGTATTTTCTTTATCTTATTGTAAAAGTTTTTTATATTTTGCAATGTTTTGTAGTAATGAAAGTTTTATATATTTTGTAGAATTATGAGTCTTATTGATGAACTTTTTATCTCTAAAATTAATAATAGAGATATATGTCTGGCTGACAGTGCTAGAACTCACATAATTCTTAAGGATAAAAAATATTTTTAAAATCTAACATCGAGTAAAGCCTACGTTCATACCATATCTGGTTCATCGAATCTAATTGAAGGCTCCAGAAGAGCTTATATTGTGTTGTCTAATGACATCAAATTTTGTATTAATGATGCTCTATTTTTTTCACGATCTAGAAGAAATTTATTGAGTTTTAAGGATATACGTTGTAATGATTGTCATATTGAAACCACCAACGAAGACAATAAAGAGCATCTTCTCATTACTAAAATAATTTCGAGCCAGAAGCTAGTATTAGAAAAACTGTCTGCTCTCTCATCTGGATTGTATTATCCATAAATGAGAATAATCGAATCATATGCGGTAATGCCCCAGAAGTGCATTGACCCCAAAGTATTTATGACTTGGCATGATCGCCTTGGACATCCAGGATCAATAATGATGAGACGAATAATTAATAATTCGTATGGGCATCCCCTAAAGAATCAGAAGAATATCTTACACAATGAACATACATGCTCTGCATGTTCTCAAGGTAAATTGATTATCAAACAATCTCTCTTAAATTTTGTTTTTGAATCTCCGTCATTTTTACAAAGGATTCATGAGGATATATGTGGGCCTATTCAACCATCAAGTGGACCGTTTAGATACTTTATGGTTTTAATTGATGTATCAAGTCGATGGTCACATGTTTGTCTACTTTCTACTAGAAATATTGCATTTGCTAAACTTCTTGTCCAAACAATTAAAATACAAAATACGAGCACAATTCCCTGACTATCCAATTAAGATTATTTGATTGGATAATGCAGGTGAATTTACATCTTAAGCTTTTGATAACTATTGCATGTCAATATGAATAGATATTGAACATCCAGTTGCCCACACACACACTCAAAATGGTTTAACTGAATTATTAATTAAAAGGTTTTAACTAATCGCTAGACATTTACTTATGAAATCAAAACTTCCTATTTCTGCCTGGGACATGCTATATTTCATGCAGCATCGTTGATTCGAGTTAGGCCATTAGTTTATCACAAATATTCTCCATTACAGCTTGCACTTGGTCAACAACCAAATATTTTTCATGTTCGTATTTTTGGATGTACGGTATATATTCCAATTGCATATCCACAACATAAAAAAATGGATCCCCAACGTAGACTTAAGATATATATTGGGTTTGATTCTCCATTTATTATTAGACACTTTGAGCCTCTTACAGGGGATATGTTTAAGGCACGTTTTGAGGATTGTCATTTTAACGAATCTATTTTTCCAACATTGGGTAATGAGAAGTCGGTACCTGAAGCACGACAGGAAATTACTTGGAAAAATAAAGCATTTTTCCAATTTGATCATCGTACAAATGAATGTAAACTAGAGATTCAAAAGATTATTCATTTGCAACGTGTTGCAAATCAATTACCAGATATATTTATTGACACTAAAAGTGTGGTAAAATTATATATTCCTGCTGTTAATGTTCCAGTAAGGATTGTAGTCCCTGAAAGACAAGTTGCTAAAACAGTAATAGGTGAGTCTAAGATACGCTTGAAGCGTGGATGACTTATTGGTGCAAAGGACAAAATTCCTCGGAAGAGAAAAATACAAAATAAGTTTGGTACTCCTGAAGAGTCCATACCCACAACACAGGCCATAAGAGTAATTGATGCTCCTGAAGAGACTAAATCTCCTAAAAAAGAACCTCCTGAAGAGGTATTTAATGAAATGTCTTCTCTTGAAGAGAGATAAGTACCTCAAAATAATGAGATCTCGAGACATTTCATGAGTACTAGAGAAATTTTGGATAGAAATAAAACTATTGTCGACAACATATTTTCATATAAAATGGCTCTTGAAATTACCAGAAGTAATGAAGAAATTGAGTCAAGAACTGTCAAAGAATGTCGACGTAGAAATGACTGGCCAAAATGGAAATCAGCTATTGAAACTGAATTAAACTCGCTAGCAAAACGAGAGGTCTTTGGATCAATTGTACAAATACCAAAGGGTGTAATGCCTGTTGGATATAAATGGGTATTTATATGTAAGCGTAATGAAAGCAATGAAATTGTGCGATATAAAGCACGACTTGTTGCACAAGATTTCCTGCAAAAACTAGAGATTGATTATGAGGAAACACACTCTCCAGTTATGGATGCAATCACATTTAGATTTTTGATTAGTTTGGTAGTTACAAAAGGATTGGATATGCAGTTGTTGGATATGCAGTTAATGGATGTAGTTACTGCATATTTATAGGGATAATTAGATCATGACATATATATGAAAATCCCTTAAGAATATAAAATGTCTGAAACGTCTAATCTGAGTACATCCAGAAATATGTATTCTATTAAACTTCAAAGATCTTTATATAAGTTAAAACAATCTAGACGCATGTAGTATAAACGCCTTAGCGAATATCTATTGAAAGAAGGATTTGAGAATAATCCAATATGCCCATGTGTTTTTATTAAGAAATCAGACTCCGGATGTGTTATTATTGCGGTTTATGTTGATGATCTAAATATTGTTGGAACTCCTGAAGAGATCAGAAGAACCGCTACATATTTAAAGAATGAATTTAAAAATAAAGATCTTAGCAAAACGAAATTTTGTCTCGGCCTGTAGCTCGAGCATTTGCAAAATGGAATTCTCATTCATCAGTCAAATTATACATAAAAAGTCTTGAAGTACTTTTACATGGACAAAACTCATCCCCTAAGTACTCCAATGGTTGTTCAATCACTTGATGTGCAGAAAGATCCATTTCGTCCTTGTGAAGACGATGAAAAAATTATTGGTCCTGAAATACCTTATCTCAGTGCAATTAAATCCTTGATGTATCTTGCAAATTGCAATCGGCCTGATATTGTATTTCCAGTTAATTTACTTGTAAGATATAGTTCCGCACCAATTCGAAGACATTGAAATGACATTAAACATGTCCTTCGATACCTCCGAAGTACAGTTGATATATGATTATTTTATCAACATGACTCAATTCCACAATTAGTTAAATATACGGATGCATGTTATCTTTCAGATCCACACAGAGGTAGATCTTAAACTGGATATATATTTACTTAAGAAAATTTTGCTATATCATGGAGATATGTCAAGCAAACACTATCTGCTACCTCTTTAAATCATTCAAAGATCATTGTAACTCATGAGACAAGTCGAGAATGTATTTGGCTAAGATCAGTGATTCAACATATTTAAAAAAAGTGCGGTCTTCCAATGATTAATGATAGTTCAACAATTTTATACGAAGATAATGCTGCTTATATTACTCAAATTAGAGGAGGATATATCTAAGGTGATAGAACCAAACATATTTCACCTAAATTCTTTTATACCCATGAACTTCAAGAGAAATGTGAAATTAAGGTCAAGCAGATACGGTCAAGTGATAATCTGACAGATTTATTCACTAAAGCATTACCAACTATAACATTTAAGAAGATTGTGCAGAACATTGGAATGTGAAGACTTGAATAACTATTATCATGCACTTTTTAGAATGAGTAAATGTCTTGAAAACTTGTGCTGATTATACTCTTTTTCATTCGCTAAGGTTTTATCCCACTGAGTTTTCCTTTGCAAAGTTTTAATGAGGCAATCTTAAAGCATTTGGCAGTACACATGAATGTTATACTCTTTTTCTTTCGCCATTGGTTTTTTCCCACTGGGTTTTTCCTTGACAAGATCTTAACGATACATATTCTTTATGTATGGTCATCCAAAGGGAGAATGTTATCAATTTATTTGTATGACCATCTTTATCCATTAATTAAGACCATCTTTAGCCATCAATTAAAACTATTTAGATATCAATTAAGACCAATATTTAGCCATCAATTGAAACTATTGAGCCATCAATTAAGACTTAATCTATACCTAAACTCATTTGTACTCCTACATATATAGGTATCATTCACTTGTATATGATCAAGTTTTGCATTGAATAACAATTCTTTCTTTTGCAATATCGCATTTTTCTTACAATATCATTTCTCTTTTAATTTCATAGTATATATATATATATATAACATGTTGTTCAGCATGCTGCATGCATGCTATATGATAGCATGGGAGTACTTATAATGTTAAATTTATTTTCTTTTTTCAGATTTAATTTTCTTGTCCTAAACTTCATGACTACTTTAACTCCAACTTAAGAATGAGAAGTTGAAGAGTTTACGCGCGTACGTACTTTACATTGAAGGCAACTATGTACGTAAATGAAACTTAAGTAAAAAATAAAATTCACGTTACAAAGCCTAATTTAAACTTCCAAATTTATTAATACAAGCTCAAGAAACAGTGCAAGGACTGCCATAAATGATCAGTACATTCGGATGCTATTGATTGAACCTAAATTTGAGAATAATGATTACTATTATTCAACTTCTTCATAGATAATTTAGTTTTGTGTAATTAAATCAGCTCCAAATTTTTATATATGTTCACAACTACGTAGATACCTCAAAGCTCATATTTAGGACGTCTAAGCGTCTTAAGCTAGAGAAAAATAGATTTATGAAATGGATTCACAACATTTTATTGATATCAGTGTGAATATTTTATGTAAAATTAAAATACTCTAAACTTCTTAAATTAATACAAACCATTGAAGAGATTTTTCTTGTCAAATTAAAACTCTGTCATCCGGTTGCAGGAAGATTGGGTCCCACCCAAGACAAACCATAAAAAAAAATAAAACTGTGGCCGCATGAAGAATATATACAGCCTAATTGATAGACACGCTTTGCTTGAAAAAAAAGACGACAAGATGATGAAGAAGCGTTATGTGCAGTTAACGGCATAGAGCCAATTTGGAAGCTAATGGAAAGGTTTGGATAATATAATACAGAAGCAGGCCAGGGCCAGCCCAGGACAGCAAAAAGGTCGTCGTTGTTAACCTAATCATCCAACCCTCTCTGCCGGGATTCCATTTTGACTCAGATTGTCGTTGCATTACAGTTGTTCTAATTAGGAATAGGATATAAGACTTTAGTGAAATGGTATTGCACGGCAATCATACCGTCCTTAATGTACGGGATAATATTAAAATTCTGCGTAACTGCATGTTTAGACGAAAATAGTATTATTTAGAAAATTCTTGTATTGTACCCTTCATTTAAAAGCAGAAAAAAAAAAGAAACGTAATTGGATTAATAAAGAGGTATCCTCATACCATATGGCACAAAACAAAAACAAATACACGTATCTATCCTTTAATTTCGCACCTCCAAACTGACCCAACTCCCATTTCCCTCCCCCACTTCAATCCAAAACTCCAAAACCAATCTCCTCTTTAAACCTTTCCACTCCACACGTACCACCACTAAACTACCATGACCACCACCTCATCCCAAATTCTCCACCATACCACCATCTTCATCTCTGAAATCCTCTCCCAATCTGAGCTCTGTGTGACGCCCCCAAATTCCGCTTGGGATTGAACGGACATTTGAAGCGTCGAGACATGCAACACAAGGTTACCTGCCCCCGTTCATGACATATAAGATGCAATGTTCCTAACATGCATCTAGCATTATGCAATATTCGCAGCGGATATTTTTTTTTTTTCTTTAGCAATACTATGCACCAAACTAAAAATATCCCAAATACTTGAAACATATTTCATACATAAAAACATACTAAAAAGCCGTGATCACTACACTAGTCCAAAATGGTTGTGATCAAAAGAATACTTGAGATACAACTCCAAAAGTACAAGCATTAACCTAAGTTAAATACTATACCATCATCAACATCGCACCGTAGCCTAGATGACCGTATTCAGATGGTCAGATTCCAATTCTTCTTTGGGTCCTGTAACAAGATCTACCATTCGGGGGGAATGGTAGTTGGGACTACCACAGTGAGATTTGATTACAAATCTCAGTAAGTTAACATAAAACTCACACACAGGTTAAAGATGCATGCATGGCAGTAAAAGCATAAATGCATAAGTAAAGTCGTACATAAGCATAGCATAACTTGACATATAACATGACATAACCAGAACTTAAACGTGAACTGAACTTGACTTAACATGACATGAACTTGAGTTTAAAACATAACATGGACTTGAAATGTAGCATGAACGTAAACATGCATAACATAAATATGAACTTGAAAATAACATAAACTTGAACATATCATGACATAAACGTGAACTTGAGACATACTGTAAACGTGAACTTAACATGATGTGAACATGAACTTGGAACATAACTTGATCATGAACATAACATGTACGTGTACATAACAAAACATGAACTTGATCTGAAACTTGACTTATCATGCACTTGATCTGAAACTTGACTTAATACGTACTCCACAGTTGTTGTGGCCCCACGTATTCTACGTGTCACAATTGCTGTGTCTCACGTAGTGTATGCTCCACAGTTGTTGTGGCCCCATACTTCATGCTCCACAGTTGTTGTGGCCCCATGAATACACGTAACATAAAATATAATACGTACTCCACAGTTGTTGTGGCCCCACGTATACACGTAACATAAAATATAATACGTACTCCACAGTTGTTGTGGCCCCACGTATACACGTAACATAAAATATAATACGTACTCCACAGTTGTTGTGGCCCCACGTATACACGTAACATAAAATATAATACGTACTCCACAGTTGTTGTGGCCCCACGTATACACGTAACATAAAATATAATACGTACTCCACAGTTGTTGTGGCCCCACGTATACACGTAACATAAAATATAATACGTACTCCACAGTTGTTGTGGCCCCACGTATACACGTAACATAAAATATAATACGTACTCCACAGTTGTTGTGGCCCCACGTATACACGTAACATAAAATATAATACGTACTCCACAGTTGTTGTGGCCCCACGTATACACGTAACATAAAATATAATACGTACTCCACAGTTGTTGTGGCCCCACGTATACACGTAACATAAAAAATAATACGTACTCCACAGTTGTTGTGGCCCCACGTATACACGTAACATAAAAATATAATACGTACTCCACAGTTGTTGTGGCCCCACGTATATACGTAACATTAAATATAATACGTACTCCACAGTTGTTGTGGCCCCACGTATTCACGTAACATAAAATATAATACGTACTCCACAGTTGTTGTGGCCCCACGTATTATACGTAACATAACATGTCTTATCTTTCTTAATGCATGAGATATTAATTAATATCATATACTTTTCTAACATGGCGTATACTTGTAAATGGCACAATATGATTTAATCATAACATTTCATGGCATACTTAACATGGCATACTTATAACATACATCATTGTATGACAGAAAAGATTATGTAACAGATAATTATTCATGAGAGATTAAATCATACGTAGCAGATAAACATGTAATGACATAGCATGACATGGCATATACGATAACATACATACATAAATTGTAGTTCTCTTACCCATCACACATACACAATAAACTGATAGTAAGTTAGAGGCTAACTTACCTCGATCGTCGCGTTCTATGAGAATAGAGCGCGAGACACGAGGAACTGCACAACAGCTGGAAGAGGAACACTCAAGTCCTTAAGATTTTCACTTCTGAACTCAATTGCCATATTGTAAGCACTTGCAACACCACGGCCAACTTGAGGTTTCACTATACTCGGAAGAGATAAATTGACTTCAGAAAGCCTTTGCACTAAAACAAGTTCATTAAAATTATCAATAACAACCAAACAAACAACTCATTTCTCAATCCATATACTCTTAGCCATAGTCAACCACAAGATGACACCAGTCATCCCGGACTATAATCCATATCATCACTGCTTCGGGACACTGTCATACAGTTTCCCAACATTACACCATACGCTCCACACTTCTCTGCTACGCCATCCAACCCTTCGTGACACGCCATCCGGTGTATCACGACTTAGTACAGAGTACACTCACGTGAACTCTCTTCCATTCACACTACAAAACCCATCACTGCGATACACGTCTCACGGTGCATCGCTACGCGACACGGAGTACGCGCTACGCGTACTTCCTTCGCTACAACACTCATCAACACGATGCACATCACACGATGCATCGCCATACCACACGGAGTACACTACATGCGTACTCCCTTCCTTCTACGACCCACATCACTACAGCGCACGTCGCGCGGCGCGTCGCTGCATTACACAGAATACGCTACACGCGTATTCTCTTCACACAACCCGCCGTATCACATCTACGGCATCCATCTCACGCCTATACTTCACAGCACAGTCCACAAAACTACAAAATCAAGCCTAACACTTCACAACCACACTTCGTTTCACAACTACGCAGCGAACTCCACAAACACTAACTACACAGTCTACAGCCAACCAAATCAACTATGTTAAACATAAATAACTAAAGATAGAGGGTTATACCATCGACGGGATAACCCGTGCGTCGCTCGCTGCTCGTCACGAACATGCGTCGGAGGAGCATACGTGGCGGTACGGTGTCTGTCCACCACATAAAGTGGTAGTTTGGGCTTGAGAAAGGCTAGGCGTGGTCTTGGAAGACTCACGGTCGCCTTGTGATGGTCAAAGGTGGCGGAGCACGGCGGCATCACGCCGTGAACAGTAACTCCGAACGGTGAGCGGAGGAGACGCGAGGTAGCGAAAAGCCATAGAACTTCATGGAAAGCTAGGGAAAGGTAGAGGAACATGTGGTGGAGCTGTGGTGGCGAGGTGGTGGTCGGACGGTGGCTAACGGCGGCAGATCGGCCGTTTGAAACCATTTTTGGCCTTGGAGAGTGCGGGAGAGTGTGAGCTCTACGAAGCTCCGTTGGCCATGAAATTTCTTGGAGAGGTTCATGAGGATGAGAGGAACAAGATGGTGGTGGTGAAACACCACGGGTGGCCGTGTACGGCGGCGCACGGTGGTGCAACCGAACGGGTGTTTTGAGAAACCCATATGAGAAAAAGTGAGAGTTTGGGAAAAAGAAAGACATGGGGAGGAAGCCCTTGATGTGGTGAATCCAATGGTGGTGCTTGGTGGCTGATTTGGCCGTGTATGGTGGTCCAAAATGGTGAAAAGCCTTAAAAACCCATTTGTTTGGAGGCGAGAGTGGCGGCTAACCGTGGCTCGGATGGAGGTGAAACTTGGAGGGGATGTTCACCGGTGAGAGGGGAAGAAATCTGGGTGGGTGGTGTAGTCCACGCCGCCGGCGAGCGGCGGTTCTGGGCGGAGAAAGAAATCGGCAACAGGGGAGAAAACAGGGCAGGGGCAGCAACTTCCGGGGGCTCTCGGCGACTAACGGCTGGTCCGATGGCTCTGAAAATTGGTGTGTATGAACTATGGTGAAAGGGGAAGAGAATGGCGGGGGTGGTGTACGACACCTCCACCGGACGGCGGAGAAACGGGCGGTCAAAGGGGCGGCGACGGTAATGAGACAAGAAGGAAGAGCACGGGAAGAGAGAGAGAATTGGTGGCCGGCGTTGCACACCTCCGGTGCAGATGTGTTCGCCGGTGAGGGAGGGACATGCCGGAGGTGGAGGTGAGGCACGGCGGCCGGAGGTGGCGCCGGTAGGAAGCTAGAACCGATCAGCTATGGTGGAAGGGTGTAAGTCGACCATGGAGAGAAGGAGAGGAAAGAGAAGAAAAAAAAAGAAAAAAGGAAAAATGAAGGAAAAAGGGTAGGAGCCTAGGTAATAAACTTCAATCCTACGTTTTGGGATCCTCAAATAATTCAACGGTGAATTAAAACACTGATTAAAAACGCGTAAATGTTTTATTTTAAATAAAACACTTTAAATAAAACACCACGATGAATTAAGGTAGAATATTATTTTATAAACTAAAATTTATAAAATAATATTTCCTCATCATTATATAAAATGATAAAGTACCGTTAATTAATCGAAGATGATAAAACCAATTAATTTAAATAAGAGTTTTCAACGTAAAATTAAACATCTTAATATCTTAAAACAACTAAAATATTTAATCTAAGTAATTATCCACAATTATAATATTTTCAGAGCTCATTAAATTATTATAATTGTGCTACTTTAAAAACAAGCTTATCTAATACTTTGAAATTCGATGGATAAGATCCGGGAAAACGCCATCGAGGTACAACGCTTAGGATAAAACTGTTCATGATTTTACAGCTGTCGGTGAAGAACAAATTACGTGATTTACGGAAAAGATAATCTATACGCGTGATTCCAGATGAGGGTAAAGACGAGAGAGATGTGATTGCTGTCGGGAAAGAATCCAAAACTGATAATTTTAGCGGGCTGATACATCTGCCTCTACCTCCTCTCTGTCCTCCGCCGCAAAATCCCACCACGTGACCAAAACACCGTGAGCCTCACAGCGGAATCTCTTGAAAATGCAATTTCGACCACCACCACCGCCATTCGATCCTCTTGTCTCTGCCTCTCTGAACAACTTCTCTTCTCCAACCCTGAAAACCCCTTCTCATTTTTCCTTTCCCTCATCTACAGCCTCTGTGACCAACCCATCAATGTGGCTCTTAGTCTCCTCCACATATTCCAGACCGACCCTTCATTGGCTCGCTCGAAAATTGCACCGGTTCTCTTCGAGGAGCTATTCTTAGTCCATCTTCTCCCCGTTCTCCAATGGTTCAACGAACAAAGATCAGCCATTTTGTCGTCTTCAACCTCGAGCTCAGGCTACAGCAATGAAGTCTCGTTATTCGATGATGATCAGTCGGTGGTTCTTCCCTGCACAAAAGTGTTGTCGAAGATAAGCGAGGGTCAAGCTTTGGAGCTGAAGGAGTTGGAGAGCAACTTCAAGGACGTTCTTGACGAGAACTGTCGACACTACAAGAAATCTGAGCTATGCCGGCGATTTTCTAATCGCTGCAAATTAGTTCGTTGGCAAACGTAAACTTTTGCCAGCGATTAATAACTCGTCGTGCGTTTGAAAACCAATTTCTAATATTTGTACAATCGGTCTATTGGCAACAAGGATTAATTGCTGCCAAATCTGAGTTTTTAATCCTGTTCGTTGCCATAGTGTGGGGCACGAAAACACTTAACTCCATTCATTTTAGTTTCCCCGCCCCCTTCCCCCTCCCTCCACCAAGACATTTCCCCCCAAATATAAGGACAAAAATGACAAATCGCATTTTGTCATATATATGTGGTGTGGAAATGATGAGTAGAAGTTGGAATTCTTGATAGAGTATTGTTTCATAGCCAATAGTACTTCCAATGATCTTGATACTACTATCACTTCCCTTTTCAGAATTGAAAGGCTTCTCAGTTCTCATCTTTTGAACCATGGTTTGAAAAGTTTCCTAATTCTCCTTCAAAACATACACAACTATCTTCTAGTTCTGTAAAATTCCGACCAAACTTGTTCTATAATGTCAGTTATCATGGTATCAGTCATTAATACAGTACCATACTAAAAAAAAATGCAGTTGAAGAGGAAAATCTTCAACTTTTTAATGGTTAGAGTACTTCATGGCTTGTCTTGAAACCATTATAACTCCATAACAATTATATGAAACGGCATTAACCTAATAAGACCAATTAATTAGGTTAATTCCAAAGTAGTTAACTAGCTAGCTAGATAGGTATATTATAAAAAAGATCATATCATCAAAATACTAGGCCACCACAAGTAAGGATCATAAAGGCCGTAGTCTTCTAGAGATCAATAAGGAACTTCTCCTCTTCCTATAGATTCAACTATTTCAACAATTTTAATTGTACTATATTACATGGTATGTGAACAGTAAGTAAGTAGCTAGGCTATTTATTATATGAACCCCTTCTTTACTCGATATTTTTCTATAGTTTTTCAAAGCAATATTTCTTGTTGCAATAACTTTTAAGAGTATCATCTATCATGATGGATATGACCAGAGTCAGTTCAGCATCGTACTTTTGGCTGTTACGTCTTCTTGTTTAGTTTTTTAAGAACTCGTATCACCCTCGATCTACACAGATTGATCTGGATGGTTAAGCTATTACCCCACATGGCTAGCTAGGGCCGGGTTAATAACTTATGAATTATCACAAGATTATTTATGAAATTTTATTAATGCATATTTCAAATTATATTTCTTGGATGTAGTTTCTAGTTAGCTCCTGATCATATGTGCTATGTATCTCTCCAGCACTACTTATATCCAAACTAGTAATTGTTTAAAAAGTGTAGCTACTTGTCTAACATCAAAGAGAAGTAATTATTGAATAATTAACCCTAGTGTTAAATATTTTGGATATGCACAACGTACGTTGCTAGATAGGAGACTTATCTCTTGTATCTACTCCTGATCTAGTTATCATGAATAGCTGGATCCAGGAACTATCTTCTTCCCCTAACCTCATCCTATAATCTCGTCCCCTTTCGATGATCTTCTAGATGTCTTAAGCTAAAGTTTCCACCATTTCGATTTTATTTAACATAAGAATAGGCCTTTTTCTAATGGAAAAAATTACTTTCCCTAGGAAACTAATTAGGGTATGTTTTATTAGGAGAAATTTTGAGCTATTTTCTGAGATGTTGGGTATATTCTGCCACTAAACCCCTTCCACTCAAAAAAATCAAAGATGTCTCAAAATAGTAAAAACCCCCTCAAAATTTTCTAAAACGCTGAGAGTCTCCAAAAACCATCTTCCAAATAATATTCTAAAAAATAGTTAAATAAAAATATATAACTAAGTATGCAGCCACTCCAATATTTCTCCTGCTACCATGAGATAGACTCGGAGCCACAACGTACGGGTGGTTTGATCTAGCTAGACCACTCAATCATCAGCTTCTTTTCCCATAATTTTGGCTTCTAATTTGGCTAACATCTTCAGTTTTTCTTTTGTCATAATCTATGCTCTATTACTTTATATTTTTTTTCCTCTGCATGGTATATCCACATTAGGGACAACATAGATCGCCCTAACTAGATATTGATATTTGTGACGAAATATAAATATCTCCCTAACTATGTTTTTTGAGACGTGACATCTCTGTCCACTTAGCGGCTGCCCTTTTTGTGAATTAAACCATATTCCTATCAAATTAAACTTATTTAGTCCAGGAGCAATGATCGCTACACCTACAATATGAATATGGTTACAAGTTCAAATTTTTTTGTTTTATTTTTTTTCTAAATCAAGGACATTTATGAAAAAAATGTCCTCAGCAATAAAAACAATTACTAGTTTTGAGGTTGCACTATCACATTGATTGATTGTAAAATAAATGTAAAATTAGGTATTAAGCAGTTTATCTTCTTTTTACTAGGAAAATATAGGTTTAAATGTCAAAGAACCATGTGTGAGATCTTCACACCCCTGGCTGGGTTTTGTTTCCATAGTTACCAGTACGTGAGTTCCTTGATTTTTTTGATAGATGTTTCTATCTATTGCATGATCCATTTGTGTGCTTGCTGAAATAGAATGACCTATATTGTTGGGTGGCTTACAGAGTACTTGCACTACTTTGGATTGCTTGATCTTAGTCTCTTCTCATGGCTTAAAAATAATTTAGATAGGGGAAAGGAAAGGAAATTTGTTGTACAGATTGTGATATAGACACATAGTGACAACAGCAAGATCTAAAACATGATCAGCATCTACAAACATGTAGTACACCATGTAATTGCATTCCTTCCTAGATGAGTTATCAGTGGATAAGTATTTTGTTGACTTCAGTGTTTGGGTAACACTTAATTGAGTTCTTTTAAGATGAAGTGCCAAAATCTACTTCGATTTGGACAAAGGATTTCCTTAAGGTCCTATGTTAGGATTTTTAAGTTTGGGTTTCAGTACAAGCCAACAAAGCTAATTAAGTGAAATTCCATCAATAATGATATTACAATTTCCCCTTCAAATTAACTCCACAAATAAAATCATAGTTATTTTCTACGAATTTTATTTATCATAAACCACAGTATATGACTTCAAACCTATTTTTTAGCTTGTTCTATGACCCACCAACCAAAATTGCCATGAAAGGTTGAGTAATCTCTACATACTCGATATGTAGTACACCATTTAAAATAGTCGGATGAGTTGGATCTTCTTTGCTTTTTTTTTTTTTCCTTGGCAGTAAAAAAATTCTGCATCACCTGAAGAAATGCATCTGCTTACATACATCTAGTATCTTGGAATGAAATTAGATTCCAAAAAGGAATGGTACAGCCTCAAATAAGCATAGTACATTGATAGTATATAAATAGCATTATGTAACAACATAATGCAATTCCCAAAACATTGATCTGCACTATTTTCCAGTCATTTGACGCAAAACTTGCTTAGACAACCTATATATTTGCTACAAAACAGATGGGAAATAAGAGTAATGCTAGGTGTTTTCCATGTGCACTTTTTCAGTTGTAGAAAATGTAAACTGTTCATTACATTTATTGTTTTTTTCTTTGTTGTTGTTGTTTTCTTTATAAGTACTCATTTTATCAAAGAAATAGGCATCAGCCCATTTACAGAGGAGCTATACATAGATTAAAGCTACATTTTTCCGAAAAATGTTCTTGAAAACAACCCAGAAAACTACAACAGGTTCAGAAATTTTTTTTTCTGAATTCTTCCATTCGCCTCCTCCGTCTCTAGGTCCTCCTAAACAAACCCTCGACCCTAGTACAGGCAAGAGAGGTTAAATACTAGGCGCCGTTTCACTGTCTGGCTCGTCCGCCTTGACTGAGCCCTCAACTTCGTCTTGGCCCTCGATTCTGCTATATTTCTTAGCGTCAGTCCTCTATAGTTCGATTTCTAGGTTTTCTTCGAAACCCATAGCATCGTAGAAATTGCGGTGAAACCCACCATTACTACGGAAAATAAGGTTGCTTACGACACAAAGCTGTGCCAGCTGCTTGACGAGTACACTCAAATCTTGGTGGTGGCGGCTGACAATGTCGGATCCAACCAGCTACAGAACATTCGCAAGGGTCTACGTGGCGACTCCGTGGTACTCATGGGTAAGAACACCATGATGAAGTGCTCTGTCCGGATCGATGCTGAGAATACTGGCAATCAAGCCTTCCTCAACCTCATTCCCCTTCTTGTGGGCAACATGGGGCTGATTTTCACAAAGGGTGATTTGAAGGAGGTCAACAAGGAGGTTACCAAGTACAAGGTTGGAGCACCTGCTCGTGTTGGTCTGGTTGCTCCAATTGATGTTGTTGTCCCTCCTGGCAACACTGGACTCGACCCTTCACAGACCTCTTTCTTCCAGGTTCTTAACATACCAATAAAGATTAACAAGGGTACTTGTTGAAATGGCTCCCTACCCCTGTCGAGCTCATTAAGAAGGGTGACAAGGTCGACTCCTCTGAGGCTGCGACTGCTTGCAAAGCTTGGAATAAGGCCATTCTCTTATGGTCTTATTGTTCTATCTGTTTATGATAATGGCTCAGTCTTCAGCCCTGAGGTGCTTAATCTTACCGAGGATGACCTTATTGAGAAGTTTGCCATTGGTGTGAGTAATGGTCACCTCATTGTCACTGGCTCTCTCATACCCAACCCTAGCTTCTGCACCACATATGTTCATCAATGCCTTCTAGTCAATGCTCTAGCAATTGTTGTCGCTACTGAGTATTCCCCCCCCCCTCCAAGGCGGAGAAAGTTAAGGAGTACCTGGACGATCCTAGCAATTCTTTGCTGTTGCTGTGGCCCCCGTTGCATCAGCTTATTCGAGTGCTGGCCCAAATGCTGTTTCTAAGGAGGAAGAGAAGAAGGAGCCGGCTGAGGAGTCCAATGATGACATGGGTTTTAGTTTGTTCGATTAAGTTTGTATTGGTTATGTTTTTACTTTAGGATGGCGATCCTTTCATTTACCTTCTTTTTGGATTTTAAATGCTGGACTTTATGTTTTATGTTCTTTTGTTGACCTTGTTCTCTCGGGAAATCACCACGTTTAGTATGCCCTATTGCTTAGCACGTCAATATGCTTTTTGCTATTGAGTTGTGCATTTGGAGAAGTATCAACTATCAAGTGTAACGAGGCCATATAACTTGGCAGTTACTATTATTCTATTTTTTGCTAGCTAGTTATTTCCTACTAAAAATAACTAGCTAAAAAATAAAAAAATGCCATTCAGAAAATTTTCAATATTCCATTACCTTACCTTTTTCCCAAAAACCCAAAGTACTCAAGAAACCAACCCTATAGTCTTCCAAACAGTGTTCTTTATCTTCAACACCTAAATATTTCTTTTGACAATATGCACCACATTAGACAGCCCTTAGTTTGGTTTATGTAGTTCAATTTGTGATTAAAACCATTACACCTATTTATTTTCGCATACATTTTTTCTTGACGTGATTTTGTTTGTATTATATTCTGGTATTGAGTTTAAACTGAAAATTACTCAGATTTTCCAATGCATAGTAATAGGATGGACATCGATTGCTTTTGATCTAAATATGCATTGACTGGGGTTGAGATATTTTTTTAAGGGCGTCATTTCAGCTAGGGGTGATCCGAACCAGACATCATTGGCTCTTGAAGGTAACGAATGCAATCATTGTTTTCAAATCCTTGTTTTTATGTAGTTTCAATAATACTAGTTCACATTATTGAAAGCTTTATGTCTTTGTTTAATAAATAGAACGTTGAAATGAATTGTAGACCTTTTATTGGATATCTACGTTGTTTGCTCTTTGAGTTAGGCAAACCCTACATTGACTAGACCTCAATGTATGATTTAATTATTGTTCTAGCTTTTCTTTCACTTTGATAGTTTCACATGACTACTTCTTAATTATGAACCATTATTATCTTTCAAGGGCATGTATGCCTATATATATATACATATGTGAAATACCCATATATATATACATACACATATATATGTTGGTGCCATCTTATGATGTCTAGATTTGGTGCATTATACTATATGGGGGTTTGTATCCATTACCGATAAATTACCATATAGACAACTAGAGACTACGTAGTTAGCATCATTTCCGAGTTTGTCATCACGTTAATGTAGATGACAACTTATCCACAACCAATTTTTCAAATTTTTCTCTCACATAATTTCATAAACAATGACCCATTTATCTTTTTATCTGCCCAATTCCCTGATGAGTTTCATCTGGTACATATACGTTTACTCAACCAATTATATATCCTTGTGCCATCAATGACCAGAAACCACTGAAGATAGTTAGTTTGCCAAGAAAATGAATGTTCTTCAATTTAAACATTTATTCTCCTGTCTCAACTAACGTAAGGGTTAGTTTACGTGTTTAATTGATAACGATGTGATTTTGTTCACTCAATCAATGTTGGAGTACCCTCGGGTTTGAGGCTTGTCCAGTACTCGATCCCTAACGTACACTGTGCAACATCACTCACTCCACTAACTCATAGTGGACTCATAAAAATAAATTTGTAACATGCCCACCTTTCTCGTATGACCTAAACTCAAATATGATACACTTGCTTCTCCGAGAAGGTACAATTATCCGCTTTATATCAACAACGTTTGTGATCATACCATTCTTTGACTTCGGCATTGGAGACAGCTTATTTATACATCATTTTGCCTTGACCATACTATCCATTGACCATATATTAGTATTCCACATTTTACAGCCAATTCTAATAGCTCATGTGACTTCATCAACTTTCTATGGGAAAACAGTCTCTGTTGATTTAACTCTATTTCCCTTCAACTTTTTTTTAGATGTACCAAAGTTGGATGAACGAGGCCGATAGACTTTTATCACCTGTATATGCCGGGGGGTTAAAAATTTCCTCACACAAGCACGAAGCCATGCTGGTGGACGGGATTGCATTCGGTGCCCATGTCGTACATGCCTTAACAATCTGTGGCTACCAATATTTGAGGTGGAATCCCATTTGTTTATCAAAGGGATCAATCCAAATTACACCCAGTGGATATTTCATGGGGAGGAGGAGACAACATTGAACGTCAGTGATGATGATGCTGGTGACGAGGTTTTACCAGAAGATGATTACATCGATGACATGCAACATATGTTGGATGACATTCGGTCGGGTACCTTTGTTGATGTGCCTGAGGACAACATGGATGCGCTAAATAGGCCACCAATACCATCAAATTCACCACCACCTACTTTTGAGAAGCTACTGGAGGATGCCCGACGTCCTCTTTTTGACGGGTGTACTAAATTTACAAATTTGTCCTTCATTGTCAAGTTATTACATATCAAGTCAGTCGGTGGATGGTCAATTAAGTCATTTGACATGCTCCTTGATCTGTTGCGGTCTTCCTTTCCTAATGCGCTTTTGCCACAATCATATGAGGAGTCAAAGTCTTTGGAGCACGGGTTGGGATTCAATTACCACAAAATCCATGCATGCCCCAACGACTGCATCTTATTCTGGAAGGAAAATGCCGATCTTAATGAATGCCCTGTATGTAAGGCTTCGAGGTGGATTCCAAATACACATGGATCATGCGTTATACCTCAAAAAGTGTTGCGCCATTTTCCGTTGAAACCGAGATTGCAATGTCTCTTTATGTCTGCGAAGATAGCAAGTGAAATGAGATGGCATAAAGACCAACGGGCGCTAGAAGATACCATTATGAGACATCCGGCTGACTCTGAGTGTTGGCAGAAATTTGATGAACATCATAGTTGGTTCGCTGTGGATCCTCGCAATGTTAGGCTTGGACTAGTAAGTGACGGCTTCACTCCGTTCAACAACTTGGCTAAACCTCATAGCATTTGGCCTGTGATCCTTGTCCCATATAACTTGCCGCCATGGTCATGCATGAAAGACCAATTCTTTATAACATCTTTGATTATTCCAGGCCCAAGGTCACCGGGGAATGAGATCGATGTTTACTTGCAGCCATTGCTCGATGAATTGCTTGAATTTTGGGAATATGGGTGTACCTACATATGATGCCTCAACTAAGGAGACGTTTAAGTTGCATGCTGCATTGTTGTGGACAATCAATGACTTTCCTGCATACAGTAATCTCTCTGACTGATCAACAAAGGGAAAATTAGCTTGTCCGTCTTGTAATGCCAACACAGACGCCAATTGGTTGAAATATGGCCAAAAACATTGTTATATGGGACACCGACGTTTCTTATCGCCAGATCACATGTGGAGAAGGAGAAAAGGGTTGTTCAATGGTAAAGAAGATCATCGCATGCCACCAAGGGATATAGGAGGATAAGATATTCTAACTCAATTGCAGATGATTGGGGATGTAATGTTTGGCAAATCTCATAAGAAGAGAAAATGTACTATTGAAAATCTGAACTGGACAAAGTGTAGCATATTATTCACGTTACCTTATTGGTCAACACTTCGACTTCGGCATAATTTAGATGCTATGCATATTGAAAAGAATATTACCAAAAACATCTTATTCACTTTAATGAACACTTCAGGAAAAACTAAGGATAATATCAATTCAAGGCGTGACCTGGAGATATTGGGCTATAGAAAAGAATTACATTTGAGGCATGAAAGTGATCATGTAACAATGCCAAATGCACTATACACATTTCATGGAGATGAAAGGAAAAATTTTGTGAGTGGCTGGCCGGTATCAAATTTCCATACGGGTTCTCTTCCAATATCTCGAGCTGTGTTTCTCTACGCGATTGCAAAATCACTGGGTTGAAATCCCATGACTGTCATGTTTTCCTTCAAAGACTACTCCCAATTGCTGCTGGGGGTTTTTTAAGAAGTGACATTGCGTTGGCTTTGACTAAACTTAGCACTTTTTTCAAAGAGTTGTGTGCTCGAACACTGGATGTGAATCGCCTATCCTAGCTCCAAACTGATATTGTCACCATTCTATGCAAACTAGAGATGATATTCCCTCCCTCCTTTTTCGATATCATGATCCACCTAGCTGTCCATTTGCCTCGTGAGACCATACTTGGGGGACCAGTACAATATAGGTGTATATACCCATTTGAGAGATATCTCAGAAAATTCAAGCGGTATGTTAAGAATAAAGCCCGACCAGAAGGTTCAATAGCTGAGGCCTACATTTACACTGAATGTCTGACATTTTGCTCCATATACCTCCAAGATGTTGAGACAAAGTTCAATCAAGCGGACCGCAATATTGATGCTGATGAAGAGGAAACTATAGATGGATTCAAAATTTTTAACCAGAAAGTTCGTACTTTGGGTATAGCTTCCAATGTGCAATTAGAAGATAAACTCTTTAAGGCAGCCATCTGGTATGTGCTCAACAATTGTTCGGAGATTGGACCATATATACAGTAAGCATAAACGAGTTTACTGCAAAATCTACTTACATTCAAATTTAAAAAGTTTGATTATATATGCAACAATAACGTCTTGCCATTGTTGGTTTGCGATGCATGCGCCAAATGTAGGGAACACTACGAGATATGTAAGGTGCAACACCCAAATTGTATCGATCGCACGCATCAAACTGACTTTCCAACTTGGTTCAAGTACCGTGTAAGTTCTACGAGATCCTTATCTACGTTGAAACATTATAGATTTGATGACAGTGTTTTGGAATGATGAATTTTATAATTTTGTGTACATTTTCAACAATTTTTTTTTTAGATCTAGGAACATCGTACCAAGAATCCACTTGATGTATCCATTGATCTGTATGCGTTGGCTTGCGGGCCTGACCATTAGGTTGCATCATATGATGCTTGCATAATAAATGGAAAAAGGTTTCATACGAAGACTCGTGAACTGCGTCTCCGTACACAAAATTATGGGGTGTTGGTAACCGGGGACGAGGCCACAAATAACGCAAACTTTTACGGATGTCTTAAAAATATCATCGAGTTATGCTACATGGAGTGACGTCGGGTGTACCTATTTGAATGTGATTGGTTTGATGTTGGTGATCGAAAACGAGGGGTGCGGGTGGATGACCATATGATTAGTGTCAATATGGACAGGACTTGGTATAAGGATGAACCATTCGTGTTGGCGAGTCAGGCTGATCAATGTTTCTACATAAGAGATTTAAGGGCGAAAGGGAATTTGGGTGTTGTGCAGAACTATACAAATAGAAATGTATACAACATGCCATCCATGTCGAGGGTTTTGGAAGATATTAATGATGGCGAGCCAAGTCCTAATGAGGCCGATCAAGAAAGTGAGTCATCAAATTATTATGAACCAGTTCAGTGCGATAATGCAGATCCAGTGTCAACTCCTAGTCTGGATAGGCTTGATATACCACCTAGTTATATTGATGCACGAGAAGTCATGGATGTGGATGGTCAACGCATAGATGCATCCGAGTTTATTAATGATGACATGACTACTTCTGGTTCTGGAGATGCGTATACTGAGGGGGAATATTCAGATGAGGAGGACCTATCCACAGACCAAGAGGATGTGTCAGATATATAATTACAGGACAGAAACAAATATTCATTAAGATATATACAACATATTAAAACCATTACGTTCCAAATACATGTTTGAATCTATTTCGTAAAACAATTACGTATAATTTTTGAATGCTAGAAATGAACTACTATGTGAGTAATATAACATATATGTTTTCATATATTTATTTCCTCTAAATTTGTTTGCCTTCTAATGTGTTTCATATGCCTCAAATTTCTCAGGTGAGGAGAAAACATTACACAGGAGCATTAAGGCTGGAAATTCAAAGTTTGGGTCGAAATTGCTTTCTCATATCTCGACCAATTTATCATGCAATCCCATGTTCAAGTTGGAGGCATGAGGAGCACTATAAATTATCAAGATATATAATTTAGATCGTTAAGTTATTCCTTTCCAAATACACATGCTCATAACAAACGGGTTAGGCTACGCATGATCCAATTGAAAATGGTAGATAATTGATCTTATTTCTATTGTTGGCTGTGAGTTTGAAATTATTTTGTGGAATGGAATTGACGTTTATTACAATGATATTAACTCATACACACGCAGGTGACCGAGCGGAACCTAGTTCTAGAGGCGGAGGGAGACTCCGGGGTGTTCGTGCTAGGCGCCATGTACCATACTCAGCTCATCACAACCGACCACGGGGAAGCGAAAATCTCCTCAGTGTACAACCCTGAGGAGTGTAATTAAAATTTGTTGGATGACTCGACACAGCCCCCAAGTCCCCCACCACCAACCAACCTGATTCCCACACCTGCGCCTATTCGGGAACCCTCACTAGTGCAAGAACAATCGCCAGCTAGAGAGGAGGCAATATTGGAAGACTTCAGTATACCACGAACTGGTGTGTGTTTTTACAATACGAATGCGTTGACCTATTTATATGTGTGTATAAGTGTAAAGAGATTTTATGATTACATACACTAATCTAGTTCAAATTTTGATATATAGTTGCAGACGCCCCCACAGAGCCCGAAGTTATGCAACAACAGAGAAAATGAAGTCGTGGGCCCGCTAGATGCATAGAGTTTGAGAAGGTGAGGAAGTACGGGAAAGTGCAGTTAAAGATAAATGATGGTGAGACTGTCTCGTGTTGTGAACACACGTCAATGTTCACAACACGAGTATCATGGATTGTAAAACAATATTGTGACATGAGTCATGCTCGCTGGACTGATGTCCCACAAGCCATGAAAGAGGAGCTCATTGACCGCGTTCGGGTAAGTTATTGGGTTGATTAATTTCATCTTATGAGTTGGAAGTGGTTTATGTAGTATAACCGTCACATTAAAACTAGTTCACTCTGTCATTGTAGTCTGACTTCGTGTTCGACTGGGAACGTGAAAACCACCGATTGACGATGACAAAGGCACTTCGTAAGCGCATCAACAGCTTCCATCACGATTTACACAAGATTTACGAATCCTTTGGAAGCCATGAAGAAGTGTTGGCTCATGGGACAAGCTTAGTGGACCCCCTTGTATGGGTCAAGTTGTGTGGCAGGTGGGGCAGTGATGCATTTAAGGTATATATGCTCTTTTTCAAATCATTCCATAAAATCTTCCATTTAATATGTCTACATATTGTCGTGGGAAAGACAGATAGTTATTATAGCTAACATGACTGATGTGCATGGTAGAAAATTTCAGCTCAAAACCGAGAGAGCAAAAAGAAGCAAGCAATTAATCACACATCAGGACGCAAATCATTCGTCCGAATCCTTGAGCAAAAGGTGAGTCAGATTCCTTCCAATAATAATTTCCATGGGCGTCTTGTGATATGATTATCTGACTGTTGAGTAGTGGTTAAAATGAATGATGTTGAGCGTTGAAATGCACATGTGGTTGCCAATACTTTTCAAACCGGGGAAAATTGACTTCTTATACATAATGCTCACAAATGTAGCGCGCGGAGAATGGGAATTTGGCTGACTTCTATAAGGAGACGTGCTGGTCGAAGAAGAAGAATAAGTTTGTGACTGATGCTACGGAAGATGCTTACATGAGTAGTACACTTCATAACCTGCAATCTATGTTTGTTTCTGATAACAATAAATGCGTACATAGCACATGCCTAGATTGTTAACCAATATTGTTTTGCCTTTGTGCAGAAGGAGATGCAAGGTAGATTGGATGGCCTAGAGCCAGAGCAACATTGTGATGAGGCAGCAGCGACTGTCTTTAGGGAGGTCCTTGGTCATCGACCTAGATATAGGATTGGGGGAGATGGTCATCCCTGAGTCCTCGCGACAACGTGACCAAGTTAAGATGCAATGTTACCTATCTGAGATTGAAATACACAAGAAAGATGCTAAACAACATAAGAAAGATGCTGATGACTATAAGAGTAAGTTGGATCAAATGATTACAGAGATGCGGGCTCTTAGGGAGCATCAGCTTGCGACTGACAGAATGCTTCCAGAATTTTTTAAGGATCATCCGTCATTCACTGAGTCATATCGACAGACTCAGTGTAACGAGACCCCTGACCCATAGGGGGGTCCTAGGTTTTTTGGCAATTTGGGTGGTGTTTTGGAAGTCGCCATGACAGCTGGGCAGTAATATATATAGATATATTACTCTATATATATATACAAAACGTTCGATGTCAACTGTGAGGAGATAAGCAAGACTCGAACCGATGTCATCTATTTTGATGAGTTTTTGAGCACATCGAGTGCTTCAGAATTTCTGACAATCTGATACGAGGGTCACGCTGCCTCTTTGCCATTCCAAACTCGAAAGACTTCAAGTACCAAGAGGTAAGCACTCTCTAAATACAAATCTTCAATTGGCCAAATTGAACATGGTGTCCATGGCTCAACGCCTTAACCAGAATTTAGTTACCATATATATTTGTGCTAGTATATTGGTTGGTCTAGCCCTTTTTTTAAACCTTAAAAAAAATAGATTAAGACTTGTTAAATAGATAAGAAAAAAATAGATTGTGACAATTTATATAGAACAGAAATTGGTTTAATAGGCGTTCGTTAATGATGCATCTCTTTAATCACCTAAACATTATGGTCACATCCATTAATAGGCATAGGCCAAGTATACAACAATTGACAAAAGTTAGGAGACTTATTTATATAAAGAAAGAACCTTCTATAGAGATGGCAGGGGTTTTCTTTAGGTGTGATGATTTTAGAGGAATTTCCAAATAGATTACATTACTTTTGTGAGATCCATCGTAATGTAATCGTTCATTTACAGCCATTACCACTGAAACGGTATATGAAGATTGAATCATATAATTGTGTTCCACTCTATGTATAATGTAGTGGTATAGGTTTGGACATGATTATTTATGTTTGGATTTTAATACTATCACATTTTTCTCTATAAAAAAAAGTTACAGATTTATTCATTTTTCACCAGCATTTTATGGTTTGTGATCATAGTGACAAACCATTTGGTTGCTGATAATACGGATTCGAATCCCACATTCAGTCATGACAAGTTTTGCAGTCCGTTTAACAGATTTCTGAATATTTTTTCCCTAGGTTCTCCACAGACAAAGTCAAGTTGCTACCTAAAATTTGGAACTTATCAAACTCGTACTTCCAAAAAATCTGTCCGTTTACATATTATCCAAAAATGTTGTAAATATTTTTTATCTACAAAGTGTAGCTCAATTCATACCATGTATATGTATGAAGCATGCAACATGCAGCATTCTTTAGATTAAACACTTATAGGATTAGTGTTTGACTTTCTAGAGTATTCCATTTTCATGCATTTCAGGGAACCAATTGTCTCATTAATGTACTGCGTGTCGAGAGATTTGACTCCCTGTTCTAATGAGTGAACTGGGAAAGAGGCCATGACTAGTGCAATAATATAAATGAAAAGCAGGATACGCTTACGGGTGAGAACCTTCTAATATAAATTTGGAGGTGAAAGTCTATTTAATCATAGCATATCAGTATTCTCACATGATTGCCATTGTCATCATCTAGATGGAAAAACTAAGCTATTTTCTTAAAATAAAAGAGGTGATAGTCTTTTCTTCCTTTCATTGATGCAGACTGATCTAGTTGATGTTTCCCATTCAGGTCATTTTGCTTGTTTGGTATCATTGAAGAAAACTGACGAGTTTGTAGTACACTATTTCTAGTCTTGCCATCAACACTGCGCTCCTTGTTATGTCTCATTAAATAAGTCTAGCATCTTACTTTTATGGTTAAGTAATTTGTTTGCTTGTTGGATCGAGTCAAAGAGTGGGTTGAACCTATGTATTATATGTGAATAACAAAACTATATCTCCTCAGACTATGACAAAAATAGTTGCTTACGATATGTGTTTGGGGATTTCAAGAGTCGAGAGAAAACCACAGAATACGCAAATGTAAACTGTTTTATGAGTTGTGCTAGATGTTTTGTGATTGGGTCCCTGGCTCCATTTCACAAGTAAGGCTAGATCATCCAAAAAGGTTTAATCTGCTTCTTGTGCAACATGGTTTATCTTGAATTTCCCACCCATGATGAATTGCAGGAAAATTGTCTTAAAAGCAAAATATCTTAAACGGTGGGATTTGTTCACAGCCCTTGTGGTTTTAAGATAGTCAGATTGTATGAATTTTGTCTGAAAAGGGTGCCATTAGCCATGCAGTTACATTTTTCCTTAATAAATTTGGGAAAAAAGGATGAAAAAGGCCCTTTTCTTGACGTGGAATGAAATCTAGTGATGAACGGATCTTAGCTAAACTTGTACACTTTTCTATTGATGCTTTTGTTTAATCAAGGAAAGATGATTACGTAAAGCATTTATCTGTGTTTCAGGTGGTTAAGGTAATTGGATTGGACCTTTGAGAAGAAGGGGTTCTATTTGAAAGGTAAGATCTATTCGAGCATTCTCTAATAGAATATGAGCAGTGAATTTATGGGTTGGCAGTAATATGTGCATGGCTAGCTTTACATATGACGATTTTCAAAACTGAAATGCTCCTTAAATAATGGAACTGATTGCATTCTATTAGCATGAGAGTCTGAAATGACAGATCAATACCATGGGTACATCTAATTATAAAGGGTTCAATGAGAAATGCTGGAGTTTTTGGTTTCATGTCATTGGATGTGCAATAATTTCCTGTTCTACTGTGGTGAAATGATTGAGAAAATGAAACAACAATACATGTAGTAGACTTGCAGTTCACTACATTTTTGTGATTAGGAAAAGGAATTAGAATTAATGGTTATGATGTCCGAGACCTAGAATTAATGGTTAGCACAAAAAACAATCACATCAAACACATACTGTATACGTGCAACATTATCAATGTTACCTAAACCATTCCATGACTTAAATTTGCCACATTTAATAAAGTAAAGAGTATGCAGGAGAAAAGGAAAGAAAGTAAAGAATAGTTAGATAAATTACCTCTCCAAAAAGTATGCTAGTTGTTCCTGATATTCACATCTTCAACTCCATTGGAAGCAGCCTTCACAAATTATACTTCAAGATATTTTTCAAGCAAGCCGGGGGGAGTGGGGGCATAAGTAAAAAAGTTTAATTAAGTTCACCAAAGGTATGAAGGGTGCAACCATCACCTTCCACTTGATTTCTGAACCAGTGAAATTAGTTGCTTCCTCAACCGTGAGAGAATGTTAATGTCTTTGTCGTGTTGGATCTTCAACGTAAGGATTTTAGTTCATATTCTGAAAAGTAGGAGTCCAAAATTCAACATTCATGCATTATAGTTCCTCATTAAGAAACTATTAGACTGCAGAAGCGAAATATATGATAAACAGAATTGGCACAGAATAAACAACAGACATGCAATATACCAGCACCTCCAAAGAATAGGAAAAATGATAAGGTCAGCTAAGCAAATGTAATTGAGTACCCAGACTTCACATCTTTGAAATCCTCCACATTATTAGAGTCTATGTACTTGAAGAGAGTAATCAAGTATTAAATGAAGGAAAATAAATAAATTGTAAGAGCAATTATTCCAAGGGTGCTAATCACAATTAGTATCCAACATTGGTCTTTAGTAACTTGAAAAATAAAAGACTGAATCTCTGAAATTAAAAAAATTTAATTTAAAAATTATAGGACCAAATAACTATTTGATGTCAGAATGATCATTCCAATTAACAAAATTTCAAATCATGCACCAAACCTTCTAGTCTTCCTCACTCAAGAGATCACAAAGTGCAGGGTGGCACAGGAACTGCATAGACCAAGAAAAAAAAGTCATTAGTAAATGCAGTTAGTATTGATTCGAATTGATACACATTTTTTTAAACGAGTTGTTACGCATCACAAGAGCTGGAACTTCATTAATTAAATACATTCAAAATATTTTGAGGACGGATATATTTATGTTTCCATCATATTCGATGAAAAGTCTCATCTAGTGATAGTAGAGTGTTCAAATCAAATATATAATAGTGATGACTAGATATGATGTAATTAATAGCTCAGCTTGTACAGATATCTGATTAGTATTTGTGCACCACCCAGTGATATTTGATATATGAGTTTTGTTGAATTGAATCAATTCAGAAATTGTCGAATTAAATAGAATGGTCTCTATTTAATTTTTGATGTATGGAAATGTAGATATGAAATGTCAATCAGGTACAATTGCACGAATGAGACCCATTATTCTTATTGGGTCTAACGAGACCCAGTAAGAATAATGGGTTATAAAAATTCGATTTTTAGGTTTTCGCAGCGATTAAAAACTCGCCGTCAAAAAATTTAAAAAACCAAGAAATCTAAAGCAATGTGGTCAATATACATTTAGCAGCGATTTTTTTATCGCTGCTAAATGAATTAACAACCGAACACATATGGCAGCGATTCAAAAATTGCGACTATAGACTATACCAGCGATTAAGAACTCGCTGGTATATCCTATGGATGCGATTTTTAAAACGTTGGGAAATATGTTTAAAATAGAAAAACTATATCCCAGCTTTTTAGAAATCGCGGCTACAGACTATACCAGCGATTCCAAAAACACTGCCAAAAGAATTTGCGTTTTAAATTTTTTTGCCAGTGATTAATAACTCGCTGGAATATTCTATGGCAGTGATTTTTCAAACGCTGGGAAATATGTTTTAAAACAGTGAATACATATGCCAGCGTTTTAGAACTCGCGGCCATAGAATATACCAGCGAGTTCTTAATCGCTGGGAAAAGAAGTTGGGTTAAAAATTTATATCCCAGCGATTTAATACTCGATGGAAAATTTAATGCCCGCGATGTGTAAAACGTTGGGACATATTTTTTAAACAGTGAATACATATGCCAACATTTTCTAAATCGCGGCTATAGAATATACCAGCGAGTTTTGAATTGCTGGAATATAAAATTTCTAACCCAACTCCTTTTGCCAGCGATTAAGAACTCGTTGGGATATTCAATGGCCGCGATTCCTAAAACGCTGGCATATGGATGCACAAATCGAAACATATTTCCCAGCGATTATATAATCGCTGGTAAATTATTTGGCAGCGATTTAATTGTCACTGTCAAATAATATTCAATTTTTGAATTTCTATGCCAGCGAATCCAAAATTGCTGCTAAAGCTACAATTTTTGGCGGCGATTTTTAATTTCTACCGTAGGATATTGGAAATAGCTGAATAGTACCGACGATCTGATAACGAGTTGAAAATTACTGTACATACATATGGCAGGGATATTTTTGGCTTTTCCCAACGATTTATAAACGTTGGGAAAAGTCTAATATGTTGTAATGCGAGTTCTTGTGAAGTATATATATATATATATAGTATATATAATATGCTTTATATATTATAGAATATAATAATACAGTGATAATATGATACAGTATTAGATTAATGTTATAAAATATACTGATAATATATAGTTATATATTTATATATAAGGTTTTAAAACTTAATATTATATTAATTAATAGTTTAGCATATAATGTAAAATTATTTTATATATAATTATATATAAAAATTAAATATATATTAAAAAAATGAAGACCGGAAACAGGCCGAATATTTTTTTCATCCCTAGAGTCAACTATTGAAATTTTCTCGTACGTATCAATCCTGTATTTGATACGCGACGCTTATATACTACTGCAAAAATCATTCCTGTCTGCGAAGAAGGTGGACATACTTAAAAGTGTACAATCCATAAATGATTGGTGACGAATGACTATAATTTCTTAAAAGTTTTTGAATTGAATATTAAAATAATTCTGAAAATAACAAAATATTCAATTGACTATGTCAAAGAAAACAAAAATCACGTGGAAGAGCTTTCTTTTGGTAATATTTTTTCATAAAAGTAAATGATGAAGACTTGATTGGGTCCACCAACACCGTTAATTTTGACCAGTGGTTCAGCCTTGGTTAACTTGTCAAAATAGGAAAACGAGTTTTTGTTTTGAAATTCAGAAAATGTTCCGAGGAAAGTCAGTCGTTTGACTTTTACTTGGGTGGCCAATTCAATGAACAGAGAGGAAAAAAAAAAAAAAAAAAGTGATTTAACTTTTTATACTCTTAAATATTTAAATTTTATCATAATTCGAGTCTGGTTTGAAACTTGTATAATCCTAAATAATTAGTAGATAATCTCAAAATATAGATGAAATATGACAATATTTTCATTCAATTTTAAGTTTTCATATCATTAAAATTATTTATAAAATATTAATTATTAATAATTTAAAAGCAATGAAAAAATTTGAACAATGATTATGATTTTTTTTTTCAATATATATATTTTTAGAAAATTTCTATTTGTCATCTACTTTCCGACGGAATTCGGTAAGTTGTCCCTTTCAACTTTCAACTTGGATAGAATTTAAGCACATAATAATTATCCGAGGTGATCTGCTTTTGTTGTATCCAGAACTAGAAGATATAAGCCATCATCTTACAGTTAGCCGTGACCAATTTATGATTGGTTTTTTGTTCTTGTTTCGCTTTATATATATATATATATATGGTTTCAGTGTCAGCAAGAGATTCTCTGAATCTAGAGTTGGAACTTTTGGTCTGGTGGTGATGGTCAATGTTTTTTCCTCCGAATACTGCAGCCAATATGGGATGAAGGAGAGAGGTCAGACGAATTCTACAGCAGCAGTAGCGCCAGCATAAGCAAATCTCCACCATCTTATCCTCAAAATAGTTTCACCCCAGATTCTCACAAACCGGAAATCCTTTAGGAGCTTGAAAGCATCGCCAAGTCCGAGTTTGGATTCTGAACTTGAGTCTTCATTGGACGATATTTCGGCCTCTTCTTCGTCTTCCTTATCTTCTTCGGAATCTGAAGCCGAAACCGAGGTGATTGATATTAACAAAGATGATATCTCCACTATGGTCTGATTTACCTATGCAGATACATAGTTCTAAATGTTCTGGTCCTGTCCTGTAGGAAAAGAACAAAAAAATGGCTTTGTTTGAGCCTAGACAGAACCAAATCAAAAAACAAAAACAACCCATTTCTGCGGAATCCAGTAGGTATGAGAAAATGAATATTACCCGTCATTATTGCATATTTTAACCAAAATTGTCCTTATATTTGGATTATTTCTGTTTTTCAGTCACGTCCCTGAGAGTCTCATGGCAGAATTGCCTAGTGGTGGAAAGCATACACCTCCCAAGGACCTTGTCTGCCCCATAACTAGCAATCTCTTTGATGATCCAGTGACCCTCGAAACAGGTCAGACATATGAGCGTAGAGCTATCCAGGAATGGCTTGAGAGAGGGAACTCTACGTGCCCAATAACCCGCCAGAAGCTGCAAATTAACAAGTTGCCTAAAACAAACTATGTTCTCAAAAGGCTTATCGCAAGCTGGCAAGAACAGAACATCGATTCTGTTCCAAACCAGTCTGAGAATCCACAGCCTGAGTCTGAGCCGAACATGAAATCAATATTGCCCTCGTCTTCTTCTCCCGATAATGTCATAAACCAAGCTACCATTGATGGAACAATGAGTGAGTTACGACTTGCTATTACCAATCTTTGTATGTCTGAAGTCCTGAAGGAGTCTGAAATGGCTGTCCTCCAAATCGAGCGGTTCTGGCAGGAAGCGAATATGGATGTGGATATCCATTCTATGCTTTCAAGGCCTGCAGTTGTTAATGGGTTTGTGGAGATCCTTTTCAAATCAGTCGATCCTAGGGTGTTGAAAGCTAATATTTTTCTCCTGTGTGAGATGGGGTTCAAAGACAAAGATGTGATTCAGACCCTTACCCGAGTTGACACTGATGTGGAATGTATTGTTGCTCTCTTCAAGAAGGGATTGATGGAGGCTGTTGTGCTGATACATCTGTTAAGGCCTTCAACAGCTAGTCTAGTAGAGATGGACATGGTTGACTCCCTCCTAAAAGTTATTAAGAAGCAAGAGGGGGATTTGCTTCAAATGTGTTTGAAGCCGAAAACAGCTGCTGTGCTTTTATTGGGACAGATGCTTGGAAGCGTGGAGGAAAGTATTGGATCATCAATGGCCAACACTCTGATTTCTGAGAAAATGATAGAAAGTATTGTTTGCAGTCTGGGAGCTGAGTGGGCAGAAGAGAGAATTGCTGCGGTTGGGATCTTATGGAGATGCATGGAGGAGGATGGGAAGTGCAGGAACACAATTGCTGATAAAGCTGATTTAGCTCCCATTTTGGACAGCTTCATGGGTGCAAGTGATGCAGAACGGTTTGAGATAGTTCGATTTCTCTCCGAGTTAGTGAAGTTAAACAGGTGATTTTCTCTCTATGAAAGTTAATCCTTAAGTTTCTTCCTCATAAATCCAGGCCTACGACGGTGAATCAGTGATTGATTTTTAATTTGGTTTCTCAGGAGGACTTTGAACGAGCGAGTTCTCCACATCATAAAGGAAGAAGGTGCTTTCAATACAATGCACACCCTCCTCGTTTATTTACAGACTGCTCTCCAAGACCAGTGCCCTATTGTGGCTGGTCTCCTTCTCCAACTTGATCTACTGGTTGGGATCGATCTCTCTCACTCTGCTACTGAATTACAAGAAATTGGAAACCTCAATATATTTTTCAAATTAGAATGAATGTTGATTGCACAGAATATCACTCAACGGTTGCCGGAATGCTTAACTAACTGTCTAGGTAGTAAGTTAATGACAAGTATCTTTATTTGTAGGTGGAACCAAGAAAGATGAGTATATATCGGGAAGAAGCAATGGACACTCTCATTTCATGCCTCAGAAATTCAGAATTTCCAACTGCCCAATTAGCAGCAGCAGAGACAATTATGTCATTACAGGGGAGGTTCACTTCCTCTGGAAAACCCCTTACCCGTGCTTTACTTCTTAAACGTGCTGGTCTTGACAAAAGTTATCAAACTCTCATGCGAATGGAGCAGCTCAGAAATATTCCTGGAGAATCTGAAGAAACTACGGTGAGCTTCTTTGAAAACTTTGAACGTCTCTGTGTGTGTGTGTGTGTGTGTGCTGGTTATGTGATTTATTTCTAACTAAACTCATCTCTTAACAAATTTTCAGCCACAGGAAGAGGAGAAGGCAGCTGATGATTGGGAAAGAAAAATGGCATTTGTTTTGGCAAGCCATGAGTTTGGTCTACTGTTTGAGGCTCTGGCGGAATGCATAAAGAGCAGATTTGCCTCGTTATGTTCAGCATGCTTTGTCTCAGCAACATGGCTAATACAAATGCTAAATGTTTTTCCGGACACGGGCATACAAGGAGCAGCCCGTGTCTGTTTGCTCAAGCGCTTTGTATCAATATTCAAATCTGCAAAAGACGTTGAAGACAAAGCCCTTTCATTGCTTGCTTTAAGCGTATTCATCCGTGAGCCTGGTACGTACCAATATTCAAACCAAGAAATGCTTTTTTATGTATCAGAAGCTTTTGTGCAACTCTTACAGTCCATGTATCTTACAGTAGTTGTCAACTCATGTGATCCACATACACTACATGCTTAGAAAGCTTGTTTTTTAAGATGGAACATACATGTGTTCTTTATCACCCAGAAGAATTGTTGCCATATGCGGAAATTATTTGGTAAGATTATTGCAAAAACAAATTGGAAATCTGTTCTCAAAACCAAACTAGTGCTATTCTGAATAAACATATATTGTCTTGGTGAATAACAGGAGATGGATCCAGTTTGAATGCTCCTATGATGGAGAATGTTGAAATATTTATAAGACTTCAGATATCATCTAAGTGACCTTTATAACAGAAACATTGCGCTTTTTGGGACCTAACTATAATTAATATGTGAACATCCTTGAAATTTGAATTTCAGAGGGGCTGTGCGACCTAACGTCCTCCATG
Organism: Carya cathayensis; assembly: GCA_011037825.1. Classification (NCBI taxonomy): domain Eukaryota; kingdom Viridiplantae; phylum Streptophyta; class Magnoliopsida; order Fagales; family Juglandaceae; genus Carya; species Carya cathayensis. Next base: position 2,992,414 of record QGSO01000167.1, on the reverse strand, counting down.
AAGGAAATTATGAAAGGTCTGAGAGAACTTAAAAAATTGTCACCCTTGGCAACTCAAATGTTGAAAGTTTTCTCCAAAGGAAGTGGCTCTTGTTCTGTAAGTTTGTTCTGCTTTCCTTGTGTCTATTCCAGCAAGAAAGACTACCTTAACAAGGATGTCTATTTATGTTTGGCAGCAGGACTTCTGGAGTCATAAGGAATTAGTTCAAGTAGACTGCAGCGAGAATGGAGAAGTTCTGTCAATAGCATACTTCAAAGACAAGATATTTTCTGGCCATTCAGATGGAACTATTAAGGTAATGGTCCCTACAAGTTTGGTCAGGACGGTTTTTGTTAATTTATTTATGGAGAAATGTACACACGCATATGTTCAAGCTGTACAGCCTATAAAAATTACTAGATCAATATCACATAGTATATTGAATATGATTATTTTTCATATGTATGTAACTAGCACAGAAACCACGTGTCTCACTACATGCATGCATAGCAGACATAATTTGAGCAATATAAGGATTATAAGATCACATGAATCCCTATATGCTCCTTTAAGATACTGTTTTTCTTCATTTTTAATGGCGGTATTGCTGAATTGATGCCGACTGGCATAATTAGAGCAATAGAGGATATATCAGATCTCACAGATCCTATATGCTCTTCAAGATACGGTTTTTCTTCATTTAGAATGGTCGTGGAAGAAACAAGCCTCAATTGTTCCTATAATTGTTCATGCGTTGTGCATGAATTTCCCTGTTCCTAGATTGTGAACATTTTGCCCAGAAAAACAAACGAGTTCTATGAAAATAAAAGAACAAAAGAGGTCTCAATGAAGAGTTTGAGAATAAACAAGCTATGATTGCTTGTCCATTTCTTATTAATGCTTCCTAAATTGCATTGTGTAGAGTTCTATGAAATTTGAATTTGATGTCATTCTATTCTGAAACTCTGAAGGTCTGGACTGGTAGAGGTAGCATTCTTCATCCTATCCAAGAGGTTCGAGAGCACACCAAAGCAGTTACGGCTTTAGCAATTTTGCAGCCTGGAGAGAGACTATACAGTGGTTCACTAGATAGAACAACAAGGGTATGCATTTATAATTCTTCTATCTTAATTACTCAACTTCGACCTGAAGGTTTTATTATTTGATATGAGCAGGTTTGGTCTGTTGATAATGAAGTAATGCATTGTGTGCAAGTACATGATATGAAGGATCAGGTTCATAAACTAGTTGTTGCCAATAGCATTTCAAGCTACATTCCACAGGGAGCTGGTGTCAAGGTACCTACCATATAAGGCATCCATTGAAATTTGGTGCTAGGGATTCTAATTTCTAATCAAGCCAGGCTAGTCTCATTGCCATTTCATAAAACTGCATGAAAGAAAGCACCCTCACTGTTCTGTTTACTTTATTTGCTTGTTTTGTCCAAGTGCATTTACAAGTTTATTATAGAATTAGTGCTACTTTAACAGGAACTTCCATTGAAGTCAGTTGAAAGTGCTGATTCCAAGTACTGTTAAGCCAGGCTATGCATTTTGATGTTTGCATTCTCAGCTTATATCTTGAAAATGTAACTGGAAACGTGACTTTCTATTATTTTTGTAGATTCACTCATGGAATGGAGGATCCAAGTCTTTAAATACAAGTAAATCTGTCAAGTGCTTGGAGCTTGTACACGGAAAACTATATTGCGGATGCCATGACAATAGCATCCAGGTACATGGCGTTCTTCAATGTGGTGCTGCTATCTGCATCAACATAGCAATAGTTTATTTTTCAGTATTTGTTCTGATTATTGAATTTCCATGGTCTTTAGGAAATTGATTTGGCAACAGAAACACTCAGTACCATTCAGAGTGGTTCTAGAAAACTATTAGGAAAAGCAAATTCTGTCCACGCACTTCAAGTTAACAATGGACTGATATATTCGGCTAGCTCTCCCTTAGATGGAACAGCTGTGAAGGTATCTTGCAGATAACATGATCTAATCCAGCTTTTATTATCACATTTCCTTCCCTTAAATTGTTCATTGCATTAGTTAGTTTTAATTTTGTTCCAAGTTTGAAAAAAGAAAAAAAGAAAAACCAAAACATTAATTCTGAGAGCTGGAAAGAGCATAATTTGTTTGACTTTTTAGGTTTTGCATCGTGAGCTATACTTCTTGAAACGTTGTTCCTAGTTACATCCAAATGTTCATTGAAATATCAGCACTTGAACTTAGTTTCAAGAATAAATTCAATTTGGGGCGCCGGGGGGGGAGTGGTGTTGTAATTTTTCAGTTCTTAATGTTGATATATTTATCTATTGTACAGATATGGAATGCTTCAAATCACAGTATGGTCGGATCGTTGCCAACGGTGCTAGATGTGCGGTCTATGGCGATAAGCTCGGAGTTAATCTATCTAGGATGCAAGGGAGGAATAGTGGAAATTTGGGGTAGGGACAAGAACAACAGAGTGGAAACGCTAGAGAGTAGCAAAAATGGCAAGGTGAATTGCATGACTCTTGATGACAATGAAGAAGTTTTGGTAATTGGAACAGCAGATGGCCAGATTCAGGTAAACAATCTCTTTCCTTCAGTCTCTAAATTAAGAAATAAGTTTTTCTTTTACCACCGGCTTACAAACAAAGTGTTCTTTTTATATATTATAATAGAAAGAGATGTAAACAAGAAATAGAGTAATTTCATGTTTGTTGCCTTTTAATGCTGAGTATCAAAGCCTCTGTGTTTGTTTGCAGGCATGGGGACTCAGCTAGAAATATGAGGGGCTATGAACATTGGAGAACAGTTTTGGCTAAAATAATGACTGAAAGCTAAAAACAACTTGTATTCTTTGCACCTTCTAATAGTACATAATATCAAAAGCTTTTGTAATTTCAATATTTGTTGCCTTTGAGATTTATTCCTGAAAATGTATATAGCTCGAACTAAATAGTGGAATATTTTTCAGATGCAGTCCATTCAATTGTAAGATCTGTCTGTAGTACTGTACAGAAACCGACCTTTATGCATTTACATGACATTTTGGAAAATTAAGAAGTGATCAGAAGAGTGGCATTTGCATTTGCATTTATCTATTAATCCCAAGTGGCAATTAGGATCCTGTCATGCACCAGACATGATTCTGACATTGTTTGAGACATTAGAGTACTGTTTGGAGCCACAGACATGCAATTTATGATACCAAAAGTATGTGAATCAAATCTCCCTAAATGCATGATTTTCCAGTTCCACAACAAGAAAGAGAGCTTTTTATAGTTTGGTTGGGTCCAAGGAGCACCAAAAGTAAATAACCAAGCCATAACAGCACCTACTAATTATGAGTGGTTTTCTTCGGATCAACTTAAAATATAACTTCTCATTGATATTTTCTATGTAGAGACAGAAGTTAAAATCTTATTTAAATAGTTTTCCCAGACTAGTTTTGACGTTGCCAGCAAAATTAATGATTCACAAAATTCCATCCTACCCAAAAAATTGAAAACAAAATCATTTCTTTGTAGCACAAATCATAATCAAATAAAAGAAGATCAAATATATAAATTAAACTTTGTATCAGATTAAAGTACTCTAAGAAACACATGAATTTATAAGTCTAGTAAATCCGAGCACAACCCAGGTCATGCATGTATGTACGCTAGCTGTATGGGTATAAAATCTGTCGAAATAGGAGGAAAACTAAAGAAATGCATGGTTGTCAGAGTTTAAAGGATCCGACCAAAATCTTGTTCTCTCAAATGGTTGTGCCGCCATCAATGTTTTTCAATAAACGAACGTACGTGATAGCTTTTCTAGGATAGATTAGGTTGTTTGAACAATGAGACGAAATGAGATGGTTTTAGTTAAAAGTTGAATAAAATATTATTTGGCTATAACTTTCTCCCCAACAAAAAAAATATTTTATATCAATAATATGCTCGGAATGCAAAGAGCTTCTAGTGTTCCGAGAGAAAGAAACTACCATAGAGTTATCACCAAATATTTTCTTTGGCTTCTCAATGTTATTCACAATAACCAACTCTGAGATAAAATTCTGTAACCATATAGCCTAACATTTAGCCTAATAACAAGCCACATACTCTACCTCCATAGTTGAAGAGGTAGTTGTTGAACCTAAGATTTTAAGTTTTGTGTAATTATATATTTACACATGGATTTTGATGATAACAAATGAATTCAAAGAATGAAGGAGTCTCAAGCTCAATTTGTCCACACAATGGAGTCAAGTACATCAAGGAACCAAGCATGAGCAAAAAGGAAACAAGTTCACATTAAAGTCATAGAGAAATGTTGTAAATCTCTTAAAATTCGAAATTAGGATTAAGGCTCAAAAATTAATATTTTATCATAAAGCATTAAAATACATTTTCCACATGTGCATGAATATTTTGAAAATTAAATTTGAAAATTTTGAAAGATAATTGATTGTCATCTTTCACATGTGCATGTCATGATTAAAGGTTTGAACTTTGAAAATATTAAAGATGATTGATTGTCATCTTTCACATGTGCATGTTTTATTTGAATATTTTCAAAAGTGATTGATGCTTTTCTTGACTTATGCAAAAGGAAGATGCCTTTGTTTGAATATTTTGAAAAGTAAAGTGTGCTCCTTTTGTCATATGCAAAAAGTAAAAAATTAGGTTTGAAATTTTTGAAAAGCAAAGTGTGCTCCTTTTGTCATATGCAAAAAGTAAAAAGATTAGGTTTGAAATTTTTGAAAAATGAATGATGATGTTTTTGACATGTGAATCTTTTTAAATTTGAATATGAAGTCTCATATGCCTATAAATAGATCATTTGAGAGCTTCACATTCACAACACCAAGAGCATACAACTCTCATTCAAAGCTTTCATTCTCTCTTCTCTAAGCATTGAGCCTTAACCCTTGTTCATTTTGAGAGATATAGTTTGTGTTTGTATTGTTCTTATTTCACTCATTGAGGAGTGTTTTCTGATATCCTACCCACTATCAATTCTTGTATCAGTAAAAGGGTGTGTACAACCCTTGTGCGTGTAGAAAGTGTTCTACACAGGGAATCGTTGAATCACCACGTGTAAGGTGATTGCAAGTGTAGAGGGTGTTCTACACGGATTTTTTGTAGCGTTGTTGTTCAAAGGTGTAATAGGTTTCTATCTCCACCTGAAAGAGATTGAATAGTGAATTCGGAGATCCTCAAGGGGTAACTTGAGGCGAGGACGTAGGCAGTGGGGCCGAACCTCGTTAACATACTGAGTTTGCTTCTCTCTTACCCTTACTCTTTATATTTATTGCTGTTTCATATTTTGTTTATATTTTATATTATATATTTGATTTATAATTATTATTTTTTTTTTAAATACAACTCAATTCACCCCCACTCTTGTGTTAGTTATCTGGGCAACAATTGGTGTCAGAGCTAAAACTCTATTATAAGATTAATTATCTTTTGAGTTAAGATCTTATGGCTAACATTGCAGCTTCATTTAGTGAAGGTCAATCTAGCAGTCGGCCTCCACTCTTTTGTGGAGACAATTACTCATTTTGAAAAGTTAGAATAAGAATATTTCTTCAGACTCAAGGTCAAGAAATCTGGAAATGCATTGTAAATGGATCTTATATTCCAACAAAAGTGGTTGACGGAGTAAAGGTCAAAAAGGAAGAAGAAGAGTTTAATCGTGAAGACGATAGACTTTATTCTTTGAATTTAACTGTTATGAATTTATTATATAATGTTCTCAATGGTAATAAGTTTAATAGAGTAATGACTTGTGCTACAGCAAAAGAAATTTGGGATAACTTGGAAGTTACTTATGAAGGAACTTCTCAAGTTAAGGAATCAAAAATTTATATTCTTACTCATGAATATGAAATGTTTAAGATGAATAATGATAAATCTATTTCTAGTATGCACACTCATTTTACTAACATCATAAACAGTTTGACAGCTCTTGGCAAAGTTTATTCCAAAGTGGAAATGGTAAGAAAAATTCTCAACTCTCTACCAAAATATTGAGAATCAAAAGTGACAGCGATTCTTGAAGCTAGAGACCTCAAGAAGCTCGAAGTGAATGAACTCATCGGGTCACTTATCACCCATGAGTACACATTGAAAATAGGAGAAGAAGAAGGAAAGCCAAAGAAGAGCTTAGCGCTTAAAGCTATTCCTCATGAAAGTAAAAGTGATGAAGATGAGGAAAATGATGATAAAGATGAAGAAGTTGCGATGATAACAAGAAGAATTCAGAGATTCTTAAAGAAAAATAAAACTCTTCCGAAGAAATCTTTCAAAAAGTTTTCCAAGAAAGATTCAGGTAAAAATGATACTTTAATTTGTTATAAATGCAATAAGCCTGGTCATATCAAGCCAGATTGTCCTCTACTAAAGAAAGATCGAAACAAAGGCAAGAAAGCAATGAAAGCTACATGGGATGATGATTCAAGTAGCTCAGATAGTGAAGCAAGCAATGAAGAATCAGCAAATCTCTGTCTTATGGCTAAAGATGACATTGAGGTAACAAATTTTGATAATATTGAAAATCCTTCATATGAAGAATTGCAAAATGTTTTAGAAGAGGTATATGAGGAATTTGAAAAATTGGGTATCAAATATACTGCTTTGAAAAAGAAAATTTTTTCTTTAACAAACGAAATTGATATTTTTAAAAAAAGAAAATATTATTTTGAAAGATAAAAATCTTGAGTTGAAGAAGAAGAAAACTGATTTAGAAAATATTGTTGAAAACTTGACGAATGGAAAAAGAAATTTTGAAAAACTTCTTGGTAGTCAAAGATGTGTTTTTGACAAAGCAGGCTTGGGATATATGCCAAAACAAAAATTCAAACCTTATAAAAACTTCTTTGATAATCCTTCTACATCAAAGGCTAATATTCAAAATTCTTTTCGTAATAATTTTGTCAAAAATGGATACTATTATAATCACTCAAGTTCTTCATATATGTCACATGCTATTTGCAATTTTTGTAATAGAAATGGTCATAATTATCATGCTTGTCCTATTAGAAGAAAGCATACAATGACTATTAGGGCCATATGGGTACCTAAAAATCTTGTTTCTTCTAATACTAATAAATAAAGGACCCAAAGAAATTGGGTACTAAGAAAAATCATTTTAATTGTTTTTATAGGTATGCATGAAGTCCTCCACAAGTAAAAACAAATGGTTTTTAGATAGTGGATGTTCAAGACACATGACGGGAGATAAGACTAAGTTCTTTGATTTAAGATCTAAAGAAGAAGGACACGTGACATTTGGAGACAACTCGAAAGGGAAGATCGTTGGAATAGGTAAAATTGGTAATAAATATTCTCTCATAATTGAAGATGTTTTACTTGTTGAAGATCTAAAACATAATCTTTTGAGCATAAGTCAATTATGTGATAAAGGATTTACAGTTACTTTCAAAATGGATAAGTGCATTATTTTGAATAATCACGATTGTAATATTTGTTTTACTGCTTTTAGAAGCAACAATGTTTATACAATCGATTTTGAAGAAATTATTTCACAAGATGCTATTTGTTTTTCAGCTCAAAATGAAACTAGTTGGTTATGGCATAAAAGACTAGGTCATGCCAATATGGAACTTATTTCTAAACTTTCAAAAAATGATCTTGTAAGAGGTTTACCAAAGGCAAATTTTCTTAAAGACAAAATTTGTGATGCATGCCAACTTGGTAAACAAATAAAAACTTCTTTTAAAACTAAGAAACATATTTCCACAACTAGACCATTGCAACTGATACACATGTATCTTTTTGGACCAAATAGAGTTGCATGTCTAGGAGGAAAATATTATGCTTTTGTTATTGTTGATGATTTCTCTAAATATACTTGGGTCATCTTTCTTGCTCATAAAGATGAGGCACATAATGCTTTTACCAAGTTATGCAAGAGAATTCAAAATGAAAAGGGCTATACTATTTCAAGTATCCGAAGTGATAGGGGAAAAGAGTTTGTTAATAAAAATCTTGAAACTTTTTGTAATGAAAATGGTTTTGTGCATAATTTTTCTGCTCTTCGAACTCCTCAACAAAATGAGGTAGTAGAGAGGAAAAATAGATCTCTTCAAGAGATGGCAAGAACAATGCTTAATGAGAACAACTTGCCTAGTTATTTTTGGGCCGAAGCGGTAAGTACTGCATGTTATGTTATAAATAGAGTTATATTAAGGTCTAAATTAGATAAAACCCCCTATGAGCTTTGGAATGAGAAAAAGCCCAACATTGGTTACTTTCATGTATTTGGATGCAAATGTTTTATTTTGAATGACAGAGATAATTTAGGCAAATTTGATGCAAAATCTGATGAAGGTATTTTTCTCGGGTATTCTACAAATAGTAAACTTATAGAGTATTCAATAAAAAGATTTTGACTGTACAAGAATCTATGCATGTAGTATTTGATGAATCTAATTCTCTACTCTCCAAGAAATCCATTGATGAAGAAACAGGAGGTATAAATAATACAGAAAGTCTCAATCTCAACAAAGAGAACACAATAGAGGAAGTCCAACTGGAGACATCAGGAAAGATCATCAAAATTTAATACGAGATGCAACCAAACAGTGGAAATTTGTGAAAGATCATCCAGTGGAACAAATTCTGGGAGAACCTTCACAAGGTGTAAGCACTCGATCATCTCTTAGAAATATTTGCAATCATACTACTTTTCTATCTCAGATTGAACCTAAAAATATTGATGAAGTACTTCTTGATGAATCTTAGATTTTAGCTATGCAAAAGAGCTTAATCAATTTGAAAGAAATTATGTTTGGACACTTGTTCCTAAACCCAAAAATCATACTATTATTGGAACAAAATGGGTTTTTAGAAACAAGAAAGATGAGTCCGGAGTCATTACTAGAAATAAGGCTCGACTTGTAGCCCAAGGTTACAATCAAGAAGAATGAATCGATTATGATGAGACATATGCACCAGTCGCAAGATTAGAAGCTATTCGAATTCTACTTGAATATGCTTGTTATAAAGATTTCAAACTTTTTTAAATGGATGTTAAAAGTGCTTTCTTAAATGGTTTTATAAATGAAGAGGTATATGTTGAGCAACCTCCAGGTTTTGAAAATCATATTTCTCCAAATCATGTTTTCAAACTCACAAAAGCACTATATGGACTCAAACAAGCTCCTAGAGCGTGGTACGAGAGACTCAGTGGTTTCTTGATTAAAAAAGGTTTCTCAAGAGGAAAAATCGACACAACTCTTTTCATTAAATACGAAAATGATGATATTCTTTTGGTTCAGATTTATGTTGATGATATAATATTCGGTGCTACTAATGAAAATATGTGTCAAGTTTTTGCTAAGACTATGCAGGATGAATTTGAAATGAGCATGATGGGAGAACTTACATTCTTTCTCGGATTGCAAATTAAGCAAGTAAAAAGTGGGACATTCATCAATCAATCAAAATATATTAAGGAATTGCTGAAGAAGTTTGGGATGGAAGGTGCTAAGGAAACTGGAACACCAATGAGCCCATCTACTAAACTTGATAAAGATGAATCCGGTAAGACAGTTGACTCGAAAGTATATCGAGGTATGATTGGTAGCTTATTATATTTGACAGCCAGTAGACCAGATATTATGTTCAGTGTGTGTCTATGTGCACGTTTTCAATCATCTCCAAAAGAATCTCATTTAATTGCAGTTAAGCGCATTCTTAGATATCTTAGTGGTACAATTAACCTAGGGTTATGGTACCCTAAACACACATCTTTCGATCTAATCAGCTACACAGATGCAGATTATGCTGGTTGTAAAATAGATCGAAAAAGTACTAGTGGAGCATGTCACTTCTTAGGTCATGCATTAGTTTCCTGGTTTAGTAAAAAACAAAATTCTGTTGCATTATCTACTGCTGAGGCAGAATATGTTGCTGCGGGTAGTTGTTGTGCTCAAGTTCTTTACATGAAGCAACAACTTGAAGATTTTAAACTCATGTATAATCACATTCCAATCAAATGTGATAATACAAGTGCTATAAATCTTTCAAAGAACCCAATACAACATTCTAGAACTAAACATATTGAAATAAGATATCATTTTCTTCGAGATCATGTGCAAAAAGGCGATATAGTACTAGAGTTCACAAACACACACGATCAGTTAGCAGATATATTCACAAAACCTTTACCAGAAGATAGATTATCTATGATTAGAAGAGAAATAGGTATGATGCATATTATGAATATCTCTTAAAAGACAGATCAAAATTCATAAAAATAGATAGATTTTTCTTAAATACTTTTACATAAACTTGAGGTTCTTAGCCTCATGTTTGAGACGCTCATTCTCTTCATACAATATCATGTCATCCCTATTCATGGGAACTGGCAAGCGGAATGAAGAATCCAATAGAGATTTCAACTTTTTATTCTTCTGCCGAAGGATTCCTTCCCTTGTGTGAGACTCTTGAACAATTCGTTGAAGTACAACAATTTGTTCCTTAAGCTTTTCAACCTCATGGTTTTTGGCTTGAACCCGCTGGGAAAAAGCAACAATAGAGGATGAGTAGCGAGTTCCGAGACTCACCAAGTCGTAGATAGCATCGGAGTCTGACTTATTAGCCATACTATTATTTTCTTGCTGCAACATGGCACCAATGGTAGCTGCAGAAAGGACAGGAGATTGAGGTGTAGAATACCTCATGGATGCATCTAGAGGAATGTTAGAAGAATGAGCCATGGAGAGAAGAATTAAAAAACTTAAAGCGAGAATGTAGAAAGAATGCAGATGAGTTATAGAGATAAGAAGAAAACTTGATGCGGATTGGATGAACTTTAAGACTGCTTTTATAGAGATAGCATAAAGAACAAGACGAGCTATCATCCAAGTCAAAGAGTAATGTTTTTTTTCCGTTCGGTGAAAATGACATTTTTTAGAAACTCGGAGCCTTCAATCTCGTTTGTCAACAACATCAGGCGATTTTTTCAAATCTCCAGCCACACTTGTCGGGTCACGGACGGATCCAATTATTCTCTTTTTCAACTATCTACAGTGTATTTTAACGCACCGTTTTCTTCAGTCTATTTACTTGCTGCCGATCCTTTTTAATGATGCCAAAAGGGGGAGAAGTTTTAGACTAGAACATTAACATTGTTTAAATTGCTAAACTTGTTATATATGCTTGGAATTATATTTATATTTTTGCTTGAAAAACTAACGCACATTCTCAGGGGGAGCTTAAGTATTAATACAGGCTTCAGGTTCTATCAAGTATTTGTCATCATCAAAAAGGGGGAGATTGTTGAACCTAAGGTTTCAAGTTTTGTGTAATTATATATTTACACATGGATTTTGATGATAACAAATGAATTCAAAGAATGAAGGAGTCTCAAGCTCAATTTGTCCACACAATGGAGTCAAGCACATCAAGGAACCAAGCATGAGCAAGAAGGAAACAAGTTCACATTAAAGTCATAGAGAAATGTTGTAAATCTCTTAAAATTCGAAATTAGGATTAAGGCTCAAAAATTAATATTTTATCATAAAGCATTAAAATACATTTTCCACATGTGCATGAATATTTTGAAAATTAAATTTGAAAATTTTGAAAGATAATTGATTGTCATCTTTCACATGTGCATGCCATGATTAAAGGTTTGAACTTTGAAAATATTAAAGATGATTGATTGTCATCTTTCACATGTGCATGTTTTATTTGAATATTTTCAAAAGTGATTGATGCTTTTCTTGACTTATGCAAAAGGAAGATGCCTTTGTTTGAATATTTTGAAAAGTAAAGTGTGCTCCTTTTGTCATATGCAAAAAGTAAAAAATTAGGTTTGAAATTTTTGAAAAGCAAAGTGTGCTCCTTTTGTCATATGCAAAAAGTAAAAAGATTAGGTTTGAAATTTTTGAAAAATGAATGATGATGTTTTTGACATGTGAATCTTTTTAAATTTGAATATGAAGTCTCATATGCCTATAAATAGATCATTTGAGAGCTTCACATTCACAACACCAAGAGCATACAACTCTCATTCAAAGCTTTCATTCTCTCTTCTCTAAGCATTGAGCCTTAACCCTTGTTCATTTTGAGAGATATAGTTTGTGCTTGTATTGTTCTTATTTCACTCATTGAGGAGTGTTTTCTGATATCCTACCCACTATCAATTCTTGTATCAGTAAAAGGGTGTGTACAACCCTTGTGCGTGTAGAAAGTGTTCTACACAGGGAATCGTTGAATCACCACGTGTAAGGTGATTGCAAGTGTAGATGGTGTTCTACACGGATCCTTTGTAGCGGTGTTGTTCAAATGTGTAATAGGTTTCTATCTCCACCTGAAGGAGATTGAATAGTGAATTTGGAGATCCTTAAGCCTCGTTAACATACTGAGTTTGCTTCTCTCTTACCCTTACTCTTTATATTTATTGCTGTTTCATATTTTGTTTATATTTTATATTGTATATTTGATTTATAGTTGTTATTTTTTTTTTAAATACAACTCAATTCACCCCCCTCTTGTGTTAGTCATCTGGGCAACAGTAGTAAGTGTATGTTTGACACTTTTCCATGAAATAGCTCCTTCTGCCATAATAAAAATATATCCTGAAGTAGATCTTTTGACATCTAGGCATCTTGCATAATCAGCATCAGAATATCCAACAACTTCAAGAACGTCGAATCGTCGATATGCTAGCATATAATCTTTAGTACCTTGCAAATTCCTCAATACTTTTTTTGCAACTTTCCAGTGACTCAAACTTGGATTGCTCAGGTATCTACCAAGAACACCCACAACATAAGCAATATATGGTCTTGTACATACCCGAGCATACATCAAACTACTAACAACTGATGCATACGAAATTGCTTACATCTGAATCCTCTCATCATCATTCTAGGGACATTGAGACTTACTAAATGTATCACCTTTTACAATAGGTGCTTTTCCTGAAGAGCAGGATTGCATATTAAACCTATGCAAAACACGATTAATATAGGTTTTTTGAGATAATCCAAGAACATCATTAGCTATAACACTAAAAGTCTGTATACCTAATGCATATGATGCCTCCCTAAGATCCTTCATATCAAAATGAGAAGACAATATACACTTAGTCTCAAGCAAAAGCTCAATGTCATTAGTTGCGAGTAATATATCATCAATGTAAAGCACAAGAAATATATATTTGCTCCTAATTACCTTTAGGTATATGCATTAGTCAAGCATATTTTCTTTAAAACTACAAGAGGTAACAATTTTATCAAACTTCAAGTACCATTGCCTTGACGCCTGTTTAAGCCCATAAATTGACTTCTTTAGTTTGCACACCATATGTTCCTTATTATTCACCTAAAAGCCATCTAATTGCTTCATATACACTTCTTTTTCAAACAAATGCCCATTAAGAAATTTGTTTTGACATCCATTTGATGTAGCTTCAAGTCAAAATGAGCTACAAATGCCATGATTATCTGAAATGAGTCTTTGGTAGACACTAGTGAGAACATATCATTATAGTCAATGCCCTCTCTTTGGCTAAAGCCTTTAGCAACAAGTCTAGCATTGTACTTCTCTACTTGGCCACTAGAATCATGTTTGGTTTTGAAGACCCATTTGCAATCATTCGGTAACTCAACCAAATCCCATACATCATTCTGACACATGGACCTCATCTCATCATGTATAGCCTCTACCCAATGTGAAGACTAAGGACTATCAATGGCCTCTTAGAAAGAAGCCAGATCAATAGATTTTTCAACGTACACTAAACTCATGCTCTTGCAAATAGATCATATAGTCATCAGAGATTGTAGGTCTATGTATCCTATGTGATCTCCTCAAATGAATGTCATTAATTGTCCCTTCAATGACTGTAGGTCTATTGCCATTAATGGGTTCTTGAGTAATGAGTAATGGCAACAAGGTTCTCTACAGCGAAGGTAAAATTATAGATGGTGAGATAATAAGTATCAAGACAATGACATGCTCCTCCTTGAATGCAATCTCTCGTGGCATTGAATATTCACATGAATTGATATCATTCTCAAAGTAAATAGCTCGATCCGACTCAATAATTTTAGTTGCACAAGAAGGACAATAGAACCTGGAGCCTCTTGAGCCAATACAATAGCTCACAAAATCCCCAATAATGGTTTTAAGAACAAGTTTCGTTGGCTGTGGATTGTAAGGTCTTACTTTTGCCTTGTAGCTCCAAATATGAAAATGACACAAACTGGATTTCTTTCCTGACCATAATTAATAAGGAGTTTTAGGGATTGACTTGCTCGATACTTGATTCAAAATGTATGTAGCGGTTTTCAAAGCCTCTCCCTACAAGAACTCAAGTAAAGACGAGTGACTAAGCATATATCGCATCATATCTATCAAAGTATGATTTCTTATTTCTCAAACCCCATGATCTAGCACTCATGAACATGTCTGCAATGTGGCTGGTCCCACAGCACTGTCTGTATGGAATTGCTGAGGCCTTCAACATAATTGGGCAAATGGAGTTTTATTACTCTTAGTTCCCTAAGTGCAGGAGTTGCATTGCCATGGCTCTTGTATCTCTTGGGAGGATTCGGCTTGCGTCCTGTGTAACAATGACAGGACATCTCCTGTTACAAATATCAATGGCCAATATTATATGTTGATCAACAAGTCGAATTCCTAAAGTATTTCTCTATTTCTTTACTATCTTCTTTTCCCCCACAGTGGCACACCATGCCACTCATTTTAGTCAAATCCAAATCCTCCACACTGCCACTTACATATTGAACACACCAATAATTTTTTAAAAAATAAATCGTCAATTTACAGCCTATTAAACATAAAACTAGTATAAAAGATATTTCTATTTATTTATTTTCAATATTTATAATAAATAATATATTAGATACCATCACGTAGATGACATAACAAATGCAAGGACATTCTTCATGTTGGTCTCTTTAAATTTATTTTTAATAAAACTTTGACAAAAAAATTTATATGGGTAATGCTCTGAATACACTTCTAGAATATCTAAGTTTCATGTACTTCTTTTTAAAAAATTAAATTTTATTAAAAATAATTTTTTTATAGATTTTTTTATGAGTACTCCTAAATTTACCTTTTTTAAAAAAAAAATAAAGTTACTTAAAATTTGCACGCCTTATAATTAGGACTGTAAATATTATTTTTTAAATTATATAGAATGATGAAATATTTTGGGCACTTAATAGAATAAAGTTATTGTAAGTGGAAGTGTAGAAGAATTTGATTGAAATGAGTGCAATGGTACACTACAGAGGAAAAACTCAAAAGATTAAAAAGAGGAAAAAATTAAGAGTTCCAGCTTATCAACAAGCAATACTGGCTAAGACGTCCTGTTATTTTTGCACGAAAGGCAAACCAGATCCCTCTTGGATGGGTGTGGGGAACTTGATGACCAGTCTTATAGCTAGTAATGTGAAGATGGTAACTGAAAGCGGGCGAACAGTGGGGTGGGTATCAGAGAACCTCAACAAAGGTCACTGTTATTACTATTACTGGTTGCCCACCATTTTGAGTTTTGTTAATGGCTTCTGCTATACCTTATGCAGTTGGTTGTATGGAAGTGAGGATGACGATGATCATGTAGATCATGCTAGATGGCATGAAAGAGAAAGTTATAACCAAGTTCAAGACCTCTCCCCGGGCCCCTTGCTGGCCCGTTTAGGTTTGACTTATAGAACTAAATACTTTTTAATTGCCAAGTTTTTTATTCTATTTTATTTTTAATTTTGTTTATAGCTAGATTGTGCATTGTTTAAACATAATTGTCTTGTATTGGTAATTTGAATGAAACGCACATAAATGAAAAAGATAAAATGTTAGGGACAAAACAAGATAAAGGGATGATAATAAACAATGAGAAATGCTAAAGCTCCCGAATTTGCGAGTTTTTTTTTTTTTTAATTTACCGAATGATTTTTTTTTTAACTTAGTGATTAAATAAATTTTTTTAAGTGATGGTTTGCATTTTAAAAAGAAAAAAATATTTAAGAATATAAAAAAAATGAAAAAAAAAAAAGTACATTCGAGATGAGAATTCGGTACCTGTAATATCACTCAATGAACAAATCAATACTAGATGGGAAGTGAAAGAAAAGGGTAATTAATGAAGTTGTAATAAAGTGTGAAAGTAATAATGACAAGAAGTGCAAGAGGTTAAAAAAAATATATACAAAAAACATGTAATGAAATCTTAATAAAGGACGTAATGTTGGTAAGAAGATAAATGTTTATATAATAACTTTTCAAATTTTATTCTTATAATTTAATTTAATTTAAATGATAAAAATAACATGATTTTACAAGAAAAAGGTTTTGTGCCTAAAACATTATATAATATATAAATAGAGCGTAGGGTCGAGTGGTAGGCACCCACAACCCAACAAGCCTACTCAATTTGGAAACTGGGTGACGCCCGCCCGCGCGCCGCAAGTGTAGGTGCGGGTGCAAGCGGTTCTTCAAAACATATATCTATTTAATTATATAAAAGCAAAATTTTCACTTCATGACTTAGCATTAATACAGCATTAGTCAAATGTTCACCCACTCCCAAACGTCAATCGTATCCAACTCTCTTCGCTGAATTACTTCTTGGAATCTACTGACTCTCTTCGTAGATAGTTTGATCTCTTCGTTGAAGCCAATCATATAGTTACGTCTTCGTGGAAATTGAACACTCAAAAAAATTGGCAAGTGTATTTCTATGAAGCGGTGTAATACATTTGTCTTTAATATTTTGAAGCTGTACGTGCATGAACTCATGAGTTCATATCGGATGATCATCCGATAAATCGACAGATGCAATGAACTCAACCGGTGTTAAAGAGAAAGGAAAAAAGGAAGGCACAACCATTCTGAAAAACTAAAATGGAAAGAGAAAGGCATCGGTCAAACTGCAAGGAGCTTTGATTGCCGCAATGGTCAAACTGCTTCTGGTGATATAAATACCCCTAACAAATCCAAGTATTCACAGATAGTTTTCCAGAAATCAGAAATCGAAGGGAAAGCACCGACTCTATTTATTGCCTCTGATGAGGATGATTACGAAAGGCCGGCGATTGACAAGAAAGATCGACAGGCTATAGGTTGTATCGGGGATGGGACTTTCCCGAACGATGCGCTCATGAAGGCCGTTAAAATATTCGAACATCAACGAGAGAGGAACCCCATAGCCAGTATTATGCTTCTATACAACAGTAACAATGAACGGGAGTCAATGAGATCGCAAAGCCTTTCCAGGGCTGACCCGGTCGAGAACAGTACTCACAAAACCGAGTTGGTCGCGTTCACGGAGAACATGTTTTGCATGAATTGGTACATTAGTGAAATGTCGTCGTTTACCATTTTGATGTCCTTGAACGGGTCCCGGAACCTGCGCCAGCCCCAAAAATGGTTGAGACAAGGGATTTGGGCGTCAAGACCGAGTTTTCGAGTCAACCTGTGCATGTGTATCGCAAACGCACCTAGAAATGTGCCCACTTTGATTATGGTCCGAGGCCTGACCTTTTGGATTAAGTGCTTGAAAATAGATGGAAGAAAGGGGATGTAGAGTAAAGATGATACAAAGAATGCTTATATGATGTATATATGCAGTTGCAAAGAGTGAAGAAAGTTCAAAAATAGAAGCGGAGATCTAGGATGGTATATTTGCATGCTTTGAGTTCTCTATCTTTGGGTTTTCTCTCTTTAGGTTTGTTATTTGCATCATTGGGTTTGTTTTCATTTCATCGGCATGATTTTTTTTAGTTTGGAATTTTCGTTTCATAAGATCAAAGTAGCGAGGAGCAGAGAGGGGAAGCGGCACTTTGTTTTGTGGAGCAAAGAGAGAGGTCTGGAAGGAGATGGAAGCCTACAAAAGGTGACACTAGAAACTACTAGATTTTACCATGCTTTTCCTATTTTTGCTATGTGGAAACTACTGAAGATTTCATGACCCTTTTTTTATCCCATCCACAATTAATATAATTATAATTATTATTATTATTACTAGGTAATTTTGGAGCTAAAAACTATTTATGTAATAATTAATCATCATATATAGCATCTTATGTTAATATCTTATACAGTAAAACAATTAATTCTGATATAATAATAATAATAATAATAATAATAATAATAATTTTGACTAAAAAATAATAATAATAATAATAATAATAATAAAATATTTATTTTACTAAAAAAACTAAAATTAGTAGAGAGAATTAAAAATATTTTTTAAGAATGAATTTTTTTAATCTCCTATTTTTTATTTTCATTTTTAAAACAAAATAATTTTAAATATGATATTTTTAAATCTTTAAAAAAAATTACAGATAGTCATATATTTTACCTCAAGTAAGATGAACAAAAATATTAAGTAATATGGAAAATCTTAAATTTGTCATAAGATGGGATTATTCTTAAAAGAAAGTAGATAAATCTTAATAGGAACAAAACAAGAAATGACCAAATTTTTGGATAGAGAATTATTGAAATAAAAAACAGATCTATAGAAACTCATAAAACATGATCAAGAGGATTTAAGATATACATTAGTTATAATTGAATCCTAAATTTCAAACAGAGGATGGAGAGTTTACCCTCTATTTTATTTCCTAAAAAGTTGTTTATATTTACAAGAAAATTAATAAATAAAAAGAAAAACAAAATTTAGGGTCTCTGATGAAAAAAGTACAATAATTGAGAAAATGAAATTATTCGAATCGAGATTGAAACTAGAAATAATTATTCATTTTTTATATTGTTTTGTCAAAATAAATCGCCCTATAAATTGTTTTGAATTTCTCCCCAATAAAACCTTGTCTCACTCTAGATCTCTCTCCCTCATACAGTTGAAGTGTTATGTTTATGGAGCGGTAATTTTTTAAAAGTAATGTTTTATTATGAATTATTGTAACTTTTAATTTTCATTTCTTTTCTTACATATAAAGATATAAACCGATTCAAGACTTCACCCAAAAGTATTATTTCAAACTTTATATTGTTTCATAAAAAAAAAACCTACATTATAAACCGTCTCGAATTTCTCCCCTATAAAATCCTATCACTCTCTAAATCTATCTCCTTCATTACACAACAATCCGCACATTGTGCAGGTTATAGGCTCATTCATATAAGGGCGGGGTACTAGTACCCAACCTGTTAGGAATTTCACCTGCTTATATATATATATAAAGATTCTATATAAAAATCTCAAACTCTAAATTATTTTTTCTCCTCTCATTTTCTCCTCAACCCGTTGTCCTCTCTTCTCTCTCCCTTATCTTATCTTCTCTTCTCTTCTTCCTCTTCCTCTCACGCCAGTGACTCTCATCGGTTATACTTCCTCTTCTCTCTTCTGATCTTTTTTCTTTCTTTTTTTTCTGCTTCTCTCAGCCCGCTTCTTCTTTTCCACCCACGGCCAAGTTGTAGTCAATAATGGTATAACCATAGCTTGGCTATGAGACTCTACGTCCCAAGACCACAATTGCCGCCATGGATCTGTTTTGTAAAGACCCACAACTGCAAGCTTTATGATCAATGGTCGCAGTTGTGGGTTTGTGAGTTTTGACATGGGTCTATAAGGTCTACAATCCACAGTTGCCGCCTTGGGTCTGTGGGGTTTATGACCCACAGTCTCATAGTCACATTTGTGGATTTGTGTTTCTATGCATAGATTTGAAGATAGATCACAAATTTGAGGTTTATAGTTAGTTTTGTGATATTCTTTTGATGTATTTTTAATTTTGTGCAATTTTTTATGAATAATTTATTGTTAAATGGAGTGACTAGATGCTAGTGGTGTCAATCCACCTACTCAGCAAGTGGAAGTGAATAGTAATAGATATAGGTGGGGACGTGGTGCAAAGGTTGATTTTTCCACCCCACCCAGATGCGATGGGGTGAAGGATCAATAGTACTATATATGGCATCTATGTCTTTATTCTATGCACGGGTAGTATAATTTAATTACATTGTTTGTTATAAGATGAAGATGTTTATATACTATGTGGCATATAATTTTTTTAAGACCCGAACCAAGCACTTTTAAGAGTTCAAATTATATTTGCAAACCAAATTGAAGTACATACCCGACTCCCTCAAAAAAATTGAAGTATATTATGTTTTTAATATGTTTTTCTTTTACATAAATGTATCACACGTAGAAAAGTAATTGGCCATTGCTAATTCCGCTGCATGTGTAACACTAATGTTAAAAAACACCAATAACATAACGCATGAAAAATTCAATAGTTGATCGATGCAGCCTAATAGTACGTCATCATGACAAGTAGAATAAATTAAGTGAGACGAGAATTAAGTAATATATAATATGTAACATTAATTATATTAACAAAAATTCTATGTGCAGTACTCTTTTGCACATCCCACTTATGTGATTGATTGTGTATTTAAAAAAATTAATGTAGTCAATCACATTAATAAAATATACAAAAAATATACAAAAATGATTGTATGTACGTAGCATTACTCTTATATTAATACAGTTCTAGATCTAACGTTGTTACTCTATAAAAGGCTAGCTCCACGTTTCCTTAGATCAACTATACGCGAACGGTAACCTCTATGTAATGTGCCTATATATAAATATATATATATATATATATATATATATATATATATATATATATGTGTGTATGTATATCGTACACATCGTAAAACATATGATTATATTCCAAAGGCAGACAAACCACATGAAAAAGTTAATAGTCCAGACCATGAAGAAGCATATCAAGAAAATGAATCAAGCATCAATCTATTTGTTGATCTAAGCCAATATGACATGGTCCCATTGCGCAGAGAAGATGTTTAACCCGAAGAAATTGAAGGTGACATGTCGGAAGAACATGAATCAACTAAAGTGTCTACTGAGGATGAGAGCAACTGGTCTAATAAAACTAATACTGAATGATTTTCAAACAGATATTTGTGTATGTATAATTCTTATAAAAATATGAAATGTATCTTGTTCAAATAATAATTTATTATAATTTCAAACATATATACCTCCTAAACGCAAAAGAACACGTGAGTTATCCCCACCACTTACTCCCCGTGTGATTCACTTGCCAACAATGGTGGGCCAACATCATCAGAACCAGAATAAGGTATTTTATCACTGTATATCTTTCAAATAAAATAATTTAATTAAAATATATGTTTTAATTTTTGTATATATAGCTATTGTAAACCAGCGCCGAGTTAGAGGCATTACAAGGGGTGTCTGCATAGAGAAAATAAGGAAAGTGGGTAAAATTAAAGTTGATATACTTGATGATCACACCGGTGGCTCTGGTGATTCAGCAGCTTGGCTTGCTTCTTACGTTGGTACACTTACTCGCACGTATGCACCGATGGCTACATCCTCCTGAGCTAAAGTTTTCTAAGATGTGAAAAACCACATAAAAAATCGTTGACTGGTAATAACTTACTTTGTATAACATTTTTATTTAAATAACTTTTGAAATTATACTAATTGTTTATAATTTTTTGAAAGACGAGTTTGAACTAAATTTTGGCCGGCAACAGGATCGACTAACGATTGAGGAACTGATGTTGAATGCATTCCGGAGGTACAAAGGTCGATGTCATGCACACTATCAGAAGTTCAGTACTACGACAGAGGCATGTCAAAATCCATTCCAAGCAATGTCACCAAACGAATGGGAGAAAATTTTTGATCTGTTTGAAGATTCTGCTTATCAAGTAATTTCTCTGCTATCTTTTTTTAATAATATATGTGTTGCCTAGATGACTAATACAAGAGGGGGGGTGAATTGAGTTGTATTTAAGAAAATAACAATTATAAATCAAATATACAATATAAAATATAAACAAAATATAAAATAGCAATAAATATAAAGAGTAAGGGTAAGAGAAGCAAACTCAGTATGTTAACGAGGTTCGGCCCCACTGCCTACGTCCTCGCCTCAAGCTACCCCTTGAGGATCCCCGAATTCACTATTCAACCTCCTTCAGGTGGAGATAGAAACATATTACACCTTTGAACAACACCGCTACAAAGGATCCGTGTAGAACACCCTCTACACTTGCAATCACCTCACACGTGGTTATTCAACTATTCCCTGTGTAGAACACTTTCTACACGCACAAGGGTTATACACACCCTTTTACTGATACAAGAATTGATAGTGGGTAGAATATCAGAAAACACTCCTCAATGAGTGAAATAAGAACAATACAGCACAAACTATATCTCTCAAAATGAACAAGGGTTAAGGCTCAATGCTTAGAGAAGAGAGAATGAAAGCTTTGAATGAATATTGTATGCTCTTGGTGTTGTGAATGTGAAGCTCTCAAATGATCTATTTATAGGCATATGAGACTTCATATTCAAATTTAAAAAGATTCACATGTCAAAGACATCATCATTCACTTTTCAAAAATTTCAAACCTAATCTTTTTACTTTTTGCATGTGACAAAATGAGCACACTTTACTTTTCAAAAATTTCAAACCTAATCTTTTACTTTTTGCATATGACAAAAGGAGCACACTTTACTTTTCAAAATTTTCAAACAAAGACATCTATCTTTTGCATAAGTCAAGAAAAGCATCCATCACTTTTGAAAATATTCAAATAAAACATGCACATGTGAAAGATGACAATCAATCATCTTAATATTTTCAAAGTTCAAACCTTTAATCATGTCATGCACATGTGAAAGATGACAATCAATCATCTTTCAAAATTTTCAAATTTAATTTTCAAAATATTCATGCACATGTGGAAAATGTATTTTAATGCTTTATGATAAAATATTAATTTTGAGCCTTAATCCTAATTTCGAATTTTTAAGAGATTTACAACATTACTCTATGACTTTAATGTGAACTTGTTCCCTTCTTGCTCATGCTTGGTTCCTTGATGTACTTGATTCCATTGTGTGGACAACTTGAGCTTGAGACTCCTTTATTCTTTGAATTCATTTGTTATCATCAAAATCCATGTGTAGATTTTTAATTACATGAAACTTGAAACCTTGGGTTCAACAATCTCCCCCTTTTTGATGATGACAAATACTTGATAGAACCTGAAACCTGTATTAATACTTAAGCTCCCCCTGAGAATGTGCGTTAGTTTTTCAAGCAAAAGTATAAATATAATTCCAAGCATATATAACAAGTTTAGCAATTTAAACAATGTTAATGTTCTAGTTTAAAACTTCTCCCCCTTTTGGCATCATTAAAAAGGATCGGCAGCAAGTAAATAGACTGAAGAAAACGGTGCGTTAATAGACACTGTAGATAGTTGAAAAAGGGAGCCGTCCGTGACCCGACAAGTGCTGCAAAGCCTCGAGGCCTAACTCTATGAATTTAGTGCGGCTGAAGATTGAAACAATCGCCTGATGTTGTTGACAAACGGGATTGAAGGCTCTGAGTTTCTATAAAAAAAAATCATTTTCACCTATCGGATACAAAAAAAAATATCGCTTCTTAACCTGAGTTCTGTTTTTCCATAACGATAGAATGGCCGAACAATTCTCTTCCACTAATGTTCCAGACTTGAATCAGGAACCCTTGACGCATCAACCATCAATCTTCTCTCCTGAGGCCGTCAATACCATGATAGGAGCAGAGAACCGTTTTTCTAGTAGGGCTGATTCTGAGATTATTGCAGAATCAAGAATGCTCAGTAGTCAATATGCTGCCTCTGTTACGATCATGTCTCGGAGGTTAATGGCGAGGGTGAGTGAGATTGATCATCTTAACATCCAAATATCTGAGTTACGACAGAAGCTTGCTAATAAGGATAGAGAGAATAAAAGGCTAAAGCAAGAAAACAAAGAGTTGAAAAAATTTACAGATTGGTATGCTCATGATCTGCAACCACGAATAGAGGAGCTGGAACGAGAAAGGGTTCAGATACAAGGTCAACATCGGCAGATAACAGCAGAGGTTCATCGTTTACTAGAAAAATAGGGACAATCTACTGTTAATCTCGCTGGCTTAGTAAGAAAACTTTTGACAATGTGTGTCCAGCATATCTTGTATTTCTTTTGACTAAATAAGATTTGAAGAGACAATAGTTTGTCTTGTTCTTTATGCTATCTCTATAAAATCAGTCTTAAAGTTCATCCGATTTGCATCAAATCTTATTCTCATCTCTATAACTCATCTGCATTCCTTCAACATTCTCGCTTTAAGTTTTTCAATTCTTTTCTCAATGGCTCATTCTTCTAACATTCCTCTAGATCCATCCATGAGGTATTCTACACCTCAATCTCCTGTCATTTCTGCAGCTACCATTGGTGCCATGTTGCAGCAAGAGAATAATAGTTTGGCTAATAGATCAGACTCCGATGCTATCTACGACTTGGTGAGTCTCGGGACTCGTTACTCATCATCTATTGTTGCTTTTTCCCAGCGGATACAAGCCAAAAACCATGAAGTTGAAAAGCTTAAAGAACAAATTGTTGTACTTCAATGAATTGTTCAAGAGTCTCACACAAGGGAAGGAATCTTTCGGCAGAAGAATAAACAGTTGAAATCTCTATTGGATTTTTCATTCCGCTTGCCAGTTCCCATGGATAGGGATGACATGATATTGTATGAAGAGAATGAGTGTCTCAAACATGAGGCTAAGAACCTCAAGTTTATGTAAAAGTATTTTAAAAAAATATCTCTCTACTTTTATGAACTCTGATCTATCTTTTAAGAGATATTCATAACATGCATCATACCTATTTCTCTTCTAATCATACATAATCTATCTTCTGGTAAAGGTTTTGTGAATCTATCTGCTAACTGATCGTGTGTGTTTGTGAACTCTAGTACTATATCACCTTTCTGCACATGATCTCGAAGAAAATGATATCTTATTTCAATATGCTTAGTTCTAGAATGTTGTATTGGGTTCTTCGAAAGATTTATAGCACTTGTATTATCACATTTGATTGGAATGTGATTATATATGAATTTAAAATCTTCAAGTTGTTGCTTCATGTAAAGAATTTTAGCACAACAATTACCCGCAGCAACATATTCTGCCTCAGCAGTAGATAGTGCAACAGAATTTTGTTTTTTACTAAATCAGGAAACTAGTGCATGACCTAAGAGTGACATGCTTCACTAGTGCTTTTTCGATCTATTTTACAGCCAGCATAATCTGCATCTGTGTATCTGATTAGATCGAAAGATGTAAGCTTAGGGTACTATAACCCTAAATCAATTGTACCACTAAGATATCTAAGAATGCGCTTAACTGCAATTAAATGAGATTCTTTTGGAGATGATTGAAAGCGTGCACATAAGCACACACTGAACATAATATCTGGTCTACTGGCTGTTAAATATAATAAACTACCAATCATATCTCGATATACCTTCGAGTCAACTAGCTTGCCGGATTCATCTTTATCAAGTTTAGTGGATGGACTCATTAGTGTTCCAGTTTCCTTAGCACCTTCCATCCCAAACTTCTTCAGCAATTCCTTAATATATTTTAATTGATTGATAAATGTCCCACTTTTTGCTTGCTTAATTTGCAATCCGAGAAAGAATGTAAGTTCTCCCATCATGCTCATTTCAAATTCATCCTGCATAGTCTTAGCAAAAACTTGACACATATTTTCATTAGTAGCACCGAATATTATATCATCAACATAAATCTGAACCAAAAGAATATCATCATTTTCGTATTTAATGAAAAGAGTTGTGTCGATTTTTCCTCTTGAAAAACCTTTTTTAATCAAGAAACCACTGAGTCTCTCGTACCACGCTCTAGGAGCTTGTTTGAGTCCATATAGTGCTTTTGTGAGTTTGAAAACATGATTTGGAGAAATATGATTTTCAAAACCTGGAGGTTGCTCAACATATACCTCTTCATTTATAAAACCGTTTAAGAAAGCACTTTTAACATCCATTTGAAAAAGTTTGAAATCTTTATAACAAGCATATGCAAGTAGCATTCGAATAGCTTCTAATCTTACGACTGGTGCATATGTCTCATCATAATCGATTCCTTCTTCTTGATTGAAACCTTGGGCTACAAGTCAAGCCTTATTTCTAGTAATGACTCCCGACTCATCTTTCTTGTTTCTAAAAACCCATTTTGTTCCAATAATAGTATGATTTTTTGGTCTAGGAACAAGTGTCCAAACATCATTTCTTTCAAATTGATTAAGCTCTTCTTGCATAGCTATAATCCAAGATTCATCAAGAAGTGCTTCATCAATATTTTTAGGTTCAATCTGAGATAGAAAAGCAATATGATTGCAAATATTTCAAAGAGATGATCGAATACTTACACCTCGAGAAGGTTCTCCCAGAATTTGTTCCACCGGATAATCTTTCACAAATTGCCACTGTTTGGTTGCATCTTGTATTAAATTTTGATGATCTTTCCTGATATCTCCATGTTGGACTTCCTCTATTGCTCTTTGTTGAGATTGAGACTTTCCGTATTATTTATGCCTCCTGTTTCTTCCTCAATGGATTTCTTGGAGAGTAGAGAATTAGATTTATCAAATACTACATGCATAGATTCTTGTACAGTCAAAGTCTTTTTATTGAATACTCTATAAGCTTTACTATTAGTAGAATATCCAAGAAAGATACCTTCATCAGATTTTGCATCAAATTTGCCTAAATTATCCCTGTCATTCAAAATAAAACATTTGCATCCAAATACATGAAAGTAACCAATGTTGGGTTTTTTCTCATTCCAAAGCTCATAGGGGGTTTTATCTAATTTAGACTTTAACATAACTCTATTTATAACATAACATACAGTGCTTACCGCTTCGGCCCAAAAATAATTAGGCAAGTTATTCTCATTAAGCATTGTTCTTACCATCTCTTGAAGAGATCTATTTTTTCTCTCTACTACCCCATTTTGTTGAGGAGTTCGTGGAGCAGAAAAATTATGCACAAAACCATTTTCATCACAAAATGTTTCAATATTTTTATAAACAAACTCTTTTCCCCTATCACTTCAGATACTTGAAATAGTATAGCCCTTTTCATTTTGAATTCTCTTGCATAACTTGGTAAAAGCATTATGTGCCTCATCTTTATGAGTAAGAAAGATGACCCAAGTATATCTAGAGAAATCATCAACAATAACAAATGCATAATATTTTCCTCCTAAACTTGCAACTCTATTTGGTCCAAAAAGATCCATGTGTATCAGTTGCAGTGGTCTAGTAGTGGAAATATGTTTCTTGGTTTTAAAAGAAGTTTTTGTTTGTTTACCAAATTGGCATGCATCACAAATTTTGTCTTTAAGAAAATTAGCCTTTGGTAAACCTCTTATAAGATCATTTTTTGAAAGTTTAGAAATAAGTTCCATGTTGGCATGACCTAATCTTCTATGCCATAGCTAACTAGTTTCATTTTGAACTGAAAAACAAATAGCATCTTGTGAGGTAATTTCTTCAAAATCGATTGTATAAACATTGTTGCTTCTAAAAGCAGTAAAACAAATATTACTATCATGATCATTCAAAATAATGCACTTATCCATTTTGAAAGTAACTGTAAATCATTTATCACATAATTGACTAATACTCAAAAGATTATGTTTTAGACCTTCAACAAGTAGAACATCTTCAATTATGAGAGAAGATTTATTACCAATTTTACCTATTCCCACGATCTTCCCTTTCGAGTTGTCTCCAAATGTCACGTGTCCTTCTTCTTTAGATCTAAGATCAAAGAACTTAGTCTTATCTCCCGTCATGTGTCTTGAACATCCACTATCTAAAAACCATTTGTTTTTGCTTGTGGAGGACTTCATGCATACCTATAAAAACAATTAAAATAATTTTTCTTGGTACCCGAGTTCTTTGGGTCCTTTATTTATTAGTATTAGAAGAAACAAGATTTTTAGGTACCTATATGGCCCGAATAGTCATTGTATGCTTTCTTCCAATAAGACAAGCATGATAATTATGACCATTTCTATTACAAAAATTGCAAATAACATGTGGCATATATGAAGAACTTGAGCGATTATAATAGTATCCTTTTTTGGCAAAATTATTATGAAAAGAATTTTGAATATTGGACTTTGATGTAGAAGGATTATCAAAGAAGCTTTTATAAGATTTGTATTTTTGTTTTGGCATATATCCCAAGTCTGCCTTGTCAAAAACACATCTTTGACTACTAAAAAGTTTTTCAAAATTTCTTTTTCCATTTGTAAAATTTTTAACAATATTTTCTAAATCAGTTTTCTTCTTCTTCAACTCATGATTTTCATCTTTCAAAACAATACTTTCTTTTCCTAAAATATCAATTTCGTTTGTTAAAAAATAATTTTTCTTTTTCAAAGTAGTATACTTGATACCCAATTTTTCAAATTCCTCATATACCTCTTCTAAAACATTTTGCAATTCTTCATATGAAAGATATTCAATATTATCAAGATTTGTTACCTCAATGTCATCTTTAGCCATAAGACAAAGATTTGTTGATTCTCCATTACTTGCTTCACTATCTGAGCTACTTGAATCATCATCCCATGTAGCTTTCATTGCTTTCTTGCCTTTATTTCGATCTTTCTTTAGCAGAGGACAATCTGGCTTGATATGACCAGGCTTATTGCATTTATAACAAATTAAAGTGTCATTTTTACCTGAATTTTTCTTGGAAAACTTTTTGAAGGATTTCCTCAGAGGAGTTTTATTTTTCTTTAAGAACCTCTGAATTCTTCCTGTTATCATCGCAACTTCTTTATCTTTGTCGTCATTTTCCTCATCTTCATCACTTTCACTTTCATGAGGAACAGCTTTAAGTGCCAAGCTCTTCTTTGGCTTTCCTTCTTCTTCTCCTCTTTTCAATGTGTACTCATGGGTGATAAGTGACCCGATGAGTTCATTCACTTCGAGTTTCTTGAGGTCTCTAGCTTCAAGAATCGCAG
Source organism: Carya cathayensis (assembly GCA_011037825.1). Lineage (NCBI taxonomy): Eukaryota > Viridiplantae > Streptophyta > Magnoliopsida > Fagales > Juglandaceae > Carya > Carya cathayensis. The sequence continues at coordinate 2,963,524 of QGSO01000167.1, read as the reverse complement.
TCACTTTTGATTCCCAACGTTTTGGTAAAGAGTTGAGAATTTTTCTTACCATCTCCACTTTGGAATAAACTTTGCCAAGAGCTGTCAAGCTATTTATGATGTTAGTAAAACGAGTGTGCATACTAGAAATAGATTCATTATCATTCATCTTAAACATTTCATATTCATGAGTAAGAATATAAATTTTTGATTTCTTGACTTGAGAAGTTCCTTTATAAATAACTTCCAAGTTATCCCAAATTTTTTTGCCGTAGCGCAAGTCATTACTCTATTAAACTCATTACCATTGAAAGCATTATATAATAAATTCATAACAGTTAAATTCAAAGTATAAAGTCTATCGTTTTCACGATCAAACTCTTCTTCTTCCTTTTTGACCTTTACTCCATTAACCACTTTTGTTGGAATATAAGGTCCATTTACAATGCATTTCCAGATTTCTCGACCTTGAGCCTGAAGGAATATTCTCATTCTAACTTTCCAGAATGAGTAATTGTCTCCACAAAAGAGTGGAGGCCAACTGCTAGATTGACATTCACCAAATGAAGCTGCAATGTTAGCCATAAGATCTTAACTCAAAAGATAGTTAATCTTATAACAGAGCTTTAGCTCGATACCAATTGTTGCCCAGATGACTAACACAAGAGGGGGGGTAAATTGAGTTGTATTTAAAAAAATAACAATTATAAATCAAATATACAATATAAAATATAAATAAAATATAAAATAGCAATAAATATAAAGAGTAAGGGTAAGAGAAGCAAACTCAGTATATTAACGAGGTTCGGCCCCATTGCCTACGTCCTCGCCTCAAGCTACCCCTTGAGGATCCCCGAATTCACTATTCAACCTCCTTCAGGTGGAGATAGAAACCTATTACACCTTTGAACAACACCGCTACAAATTATCCGTGTAGAACACCCTCTACACTTGCAATCACCTCACACATGGTTATTCAACTATTCCCTGTGTAGAACACTTTCTACACTCACAAGGGTTATACACACCCTTTTGCTGATACAAGAATTGATAGTGGGTAGAATATCAGAAAACACTCCTCAATGAGTGAAATAAGAATAATACAGCATAAACTATATCTCTCAAAATAAATAAGGGTTAAGGCTCAATGCTTAGATAAGAGAGAATGAAAGTTTTGAATAAATATTGTATGCTCTTGGTGTTGTGAATATGAAGCTCTCAAATGATCTATTTATAGGCATATGAGACTTCATATTCAAATTTAAAAAGATTCACATATCAAAGACATCATCATTCACTTTTCAAAAATTTCAAACCTAATTTTTTTACTTTTTGCATATGACAAAAGGAGCACACTTTACTTTTCAAATTTTTCAAACAAAGACATCTATCTTTTGCATAAGTCAAGAAAAGCATCCATCACTTTTGAAAAAAATCAAATAAAACATGCACATGTGAAAGATGACAATCAATCATCTTAATATTTTCAAAGTTCAAACCTTTAATCATGTCATGCACATGTGAAAGATGACAATCAATCACCATTCAAAATTTTCAAATTTAATTTTCAAAATATTCATGCAAACGTGAAAAATGTATTTTAATGCTTTATGATAAAATATTAATTTTGAGTCTTAATCCTAATTTCGAATTTTTAAGAGATTTACAACATTACTCTATGATTTTAATGTGAACTTGTTCCCTTCTTGCTTATGCTTGGTTCCTTGATGTGCTTGACTCCATTGTGTAGACAACTTGAGCTTGAGACTCCTTTATTCTTTGAATTCATTTGTTATCATCAAAATCTATGTGTAGAGTTTTAATTACATGAAACTTGAAATCTTGGATTCAACAATATGATAGATGTATTAAACATAAAATTATAATACTTTTTTTTAGCAACGGAGTACAGTGAACAAAGCAAATAGATCAAATTTAATGATACACCATCATGCGGGTTCTCGATCTTTTCATCGTTTGTAAAAAAAAAATGATTAGTTATTTTAGTCGCCACTAAATATTAATATATACACTTTTCTGGTTTAAATTTTGATATTAATTTTCATTTTGTAGCAAGAAGAAAGTCCTGCTGACTATGATCTTACCCAATTGTATGCTAAATAAAGTACATAAAAATCATGATGGTGTTGGTTCAAACGGCCTGAGGCAGAGGCAAATTATGTAAGTTTAAATTTATTTAATTCCATTGTCTAAAGATATTTTTGTTACCTATACTAATTTTAATTTTAATTTTTTGTAGAACAAGATGATATCTCTTAAAAAAATTACTGCGGATCCATCTGATGAATCATCTGTCAACGATGCTCAAATCTTTTCTCAAGTTCTTGGATCACATTCTGGATATTTGAGGGGCTTAAGTCGTTGCGTTAAGCCATTCTCAACATCGTCATCCTCTTCTAAAATCAGATTAGATGACGACAAAACTAAGAAATTAGAGGAAGCTGCACTTAAGATAGAACGATTGAGGTTGAAGGAAAAAGAGTTGCTCACCCGATTAGATCAAGCAGCAGATTTAGAGGCAAGATTAGAAGAGAAACTACAATTAAATAACCAAAAAATGTTTGAACAATTCCAATCAATGATGTCCCAAAACTCTATGCCACCACTACCACCATAATTGCCTTTATTTATGATGTTTGTAAACATTTAAACAATTGATGTATATAGATTACAATTTGTATTATTATGTTCTTTTTAATTAAATTTCATTTTGTTTGATCAATACCATTCGAACTTTAAATAACATGTTCGAATGGTAAATTACTATTTATGCATACATTCGAACAACAAACAGATTCATTTGAACAAAAAAAAAACCCATTCGAACGTATCGGGAAATACATTCAGTGCGTATTGTTCGAACAATTAAATGTTTATTCGAATAACGTTATTTTTGAAAACTCCGTCCGAATAGAAGATTTCCAAAAATAGATTATTTGTTCGAACAGTTAATATTTTTCTTCGAACAAAGGTCACTTAAAAAGGTGTTGGTTCAAACGGCCTTGGTCAGATATGGTTATTGGTTCGAATTAACATTTCATATTGTTTAAACAGAAATTTTTTCATTCGAACTTGATTCTTAGACGACATTTTTTTGTCTAAAAAAAATTTTCCGTTCAAACAGTTTCGACTGATTCCACCCAATTTCGTCCCTAAAAGTAATTTTTGGAGATGAAAATCAATTTTTGTCTCCAAAAAGTTTCTGAGACGGTCTTTTTTAGACAAAATAGAGATAAAAAATTTTCATCTCCAAAAATTTTTAGGGACGAAATTTGGATTTTTTGAGACTATTTTTTATCTCAAAAAACCAATTAATTCTCTTGTAGTGATTGTTTATTGGATCATGGCTTAGTTTACACTCACATGCATACAATTTCAAGGTGCATGAAGTCCTTCTCATGTCTTTATTCTATCTTCTAAATCTCCACTTAAGGCGTTGGTTCTCACAATATATGTCACTTTTGATTATTATGGACAAAATGTCATAAATCCCATCATACCAGTGGTGTAAAAAGTGTCATCTCGCCTATTTGCAAGTATAACTCAATATTATATATTATATTATACTCTCGTCCCACTTTTATATTATTATATTAATGTAATACGATCCATCAATGCTTAGATCAATAATTGACCCTTATTCCAGTTTCATCTCATTGTGTTAAGGTGATACTGTCTATCAGTCCTTGATTTTATTTTTCTTTTTTAAACAAGAGTTGGTCTAAAAATTGATTTGATAAGAATTATCACATCAGCACAATATGATTAAAAAAAAACATTAATAATAATAACATGATAATGTAGTTTATATCATAACTCGATCGATCTATATCAAAATTGTGGTTAACTCATATTTGCATCAAAGCTGTCAAAAGCCTCGAATGAATCAGCTGTTACTTGGAAGAAATAGTCAGAAAGGTTTTAATATAAGTTCTATTTCTTCGCTATTTGTAAAATAATCATAGGATCCCTTTTTATTTTTTAAAATAAAAATTTAAAAATTGATGATCAGATCACCTCATTATAGTGAAAATAAAATAAAAATGAGAGCGTAATAGCTAGTGACAATTTTCCTAACACATTTATTCATATTTGGACATTTTAAAATATAATTAATGTTAATGACGAATCATCTTGAGTTTTGAACCAAGAGATCAATACTAGACCAAACTTCTGTTTTTTTTTTTAATGCTTTTGGTAAGTATGGTGCTGGTTATCAAGAGGAAATAATAGAGAATCCTAGAGCTCTACCATATTTTCTAGCTGAAAATATTATTTTGTCAACTTATTCGCAACAAAAATATTACCTTGTTATAATTTATTGAGAAATGACATTTACAGTCATAGGATGCGCAAATGCCAAGTAATTTTTTTTAAAATGTAAGTAAATATATATAGACCCATATGAAAAAACGAATTTTTTAATAGTAAATCCAACTCTTTTTTAAAATAATTATATGACTTTTATACACTCCACGACTATATTTAGCATTACTTTATTTTATATATCTTTTAATCAAAATTGAAAGAGTGAATAACGTGGCTGCCTGCCATTTTCCAAGTAGAGAGAAAGACTTCAGACAGGAAAATTTTATACACTATATTAACATCTTATTTTTATCTCATTAAGTAAGATGTAGTAGTATGCTATTTCAAGATTATTATCAGGCTTTGTTTGAGACTTCTAATCCTCAAGACATTGATGTAGCTCTGAGGGATATTGAACCAGGGGTAACCCTTGAGATGAATAGGCAGCTTGTTAAGGAGTGTAACTTGGAGGATGTGACGCCCCCAAATTTCGCTTGGGATTGAACGGACATTTGAAGCGTCGAGACATGCAACACAAGGTTATCTGCCCCCGTTCATGACATATAAGATGCAATGTTCCTAACATGCATCTAACATTATGCAATATTCGCAGCGGATAATCTTTTTCTTTAGCAATACTATGCACCAACTAAATATATCCCAAATACTTGAAACATAATTCATACATAAAGGCATACTAAAAAGCCGTGATCACCACACTAGTCTAAAATGGTTGTGATCAAAAGAATACTTGAGATACAACTCCAAAAGTACAAGTATTAACCTAAGTTAAATACTATACCATCATCAACATCGCACCGTGGCCTAGTCGACCGTATTCAGTTGGTCAGATTCCAATTCTCCTTTGGGTCCTGTAACAAGATCTACCATTCGGGGGGAATGGTAGTTGGGACTACCACAGTGAGATTTGATTACAAATCTCAGTAAGTTAACATAAAACTTATACACAGGTTAAAAATGCATGCATGGCAGTAAAAGCATAAATGCATAATTATAGTCATACATAAACATAGTATAACTTGACATATAGCATGACTTAACCAGAACTTAAGCGTGAACTGAACTTGACTTAACATGGCATGAACTTAAGCTTAAAACATAACATGAACAATCAACATAACATGAACGTGAAACATAACATGGACATGAACATAACATAACATGAACGTGAGCTTGAACGTATCATAAACGTGAACATAACATGATGTGAACATGAACTTGGAACATAACATGAACATGAACATAACATGTACGTGAGCATAACATAACATGAACTTGATCTGAAACTTGACTTAACATAAACTTGGAATCTTATTTAATTGTCTTGATTAATAACGTGCATTAATACGTACTCCACAGTTGTTGTGGCCCCACGTATTCAAGTAACATAAAACATAATACGTACTCCACAGTTGTTGTGGCCCCACGTATTCTACATGTCACAATTGCTGTGTCTCATGTAGTGTATGCTCCACAGTTGTTGTGGCCCCATACTTCATGCTCCACAGTTGTTGTGGCCCCATGAATTCACATAACATAAAATATAATACGTACTCCACAGTTGTTGTGGCCCCACGTATTCTACATGTCACAATTGCTGTGTCTCATGTAGTGTATGCTCCACAGTTGTTGTGGCCCCATACTTCATGTAACATAAAATATAATACGTACTCCACAGTTGTTGTGGCCCCACGCATTATAAGTAACATAAATATAATACGTACTCCACAGTTGTTGTGGCCCCACGCATTATAAGTAACATAACATAAATATAATACGTACTCCACAGTTGTTGTGGCCCCACGCATTATAAGTAACATAACATAAATATAATACGTACTCCACAGTTGTTGTGGCCCCACGCATTATAATAACATAACATAAATATAATACGTACTCCACAGTTGTTGTGGCCCCACGCATTATAAGTAACATAACATAAATATAATACGTACTCCACAGTTGTTGTGGCCCCACGCATTATAAGTAACATAAATATAATACGTACTCCACAGTTGTTGTGGCCCCACGCATTATAAGTAACATAACATAAATATAATACGTACTCCACAGTTGTTGTGGCCCCACGCATTATAAGTAACATAAATATAATACGTACTCCACAGTTGTTGTGGCCCCACGCATTATAAGTAACATAACATAAGATATAATACGTACTCCACAGTTGTTGTGGCCCCACGCATTATAAATAACATAACATAAATATAATACGTACTCCACAGTTGTTGTGGCCCCACGCATTATAAGTAACATAAATATAATACGTACTCCACAGTTGTTGTGGCCCCACGTATTATACGTAACATAACATAAATATAATACGTACTCCACAGTTGTTGTGGCCCCACGCATTATAAGTAACATAAATATAATACGTACTCCACAGTTGTTGTGGCCCCACGTATTATACGTAACATAACATAAATATAATACGTACTCCACAGTTGTTGTGGCCCCACGCATTATAAGTAACATAACATAAATATAATACGTACTCCACAGTTGTTGTGGCCCCACGTATTATACGTAACATAACATAAATATAATACGTACTCCACAGTTGTTGTGGCCCCACGCATTATAAATAACATAAAATATAATACGTACTCCACAGTTGTTGTGGCCCTACGTATTATACGTAACATAACATAAGATATAATACGTACTCCACAGTTGTTGTGGCCCCACGTATTATACGTAACATAACATAAATATAATACGTACTCCACAGTTGTTGTGGCCCCACGCATTATAAGTAACATAAAATATAATACGTACTCCACAGTTGTTGTGGCCCCACGTATTATACGTAACATAATATAAGATATAATACGTACTCCACAGTTGTTGTGGCCCCACGCATTATAAGTAACATAGAATATAATACGTACTCCACAGTTGTTGTGGCCCCACGTATTATACGTAACATAACATATCTTATTTTTCTTAATGCATGAGATGTTAATTAATATCATATAATTTTTTCTAACATGACGTATACTTGTAATGACACAATATGATTTAATCATAAACATTTCATGGCATACTTGTATCATATGGCATACTTAACATGGTATACTTATAACATACAACATTGTATAATAGAAAAGATTGTGTAACAGATAATTATTCATGAGATTAAATCATACGTAACAAATAAACATATAATGACATAGCATGGCATGGCATATACGATAACATACATACATAAATTGTAGTTCCCTTACCCATCACACATACACAATAAACTGATAGTAAGTTAGAGGCTAACTTACCTCGATCGTCGCGTTCTATGAGAAAAGGGCGCGAAACACGAGGAACTGCACAACAGCTGGAAGAGGAACACTCAAGTCCTTAAGATTTTCACTTCTGAACTCAATTGTCATATTATGAGCACTTGCAACACCACGGCAACTTGAGGTTTCACTATACTCAGAAGAGATAATTTGACTTCATAAAGCCTTTGCACTAAAACAAGTTCATTAAAATTATCAATAATAACCAACAAACAATTCCTTTCTCAATCCATATACTCTTAGCCATAGTCAACCACAAGATGACACCAGTCACCCCAGGACTATAATCCATAACACACTGCTTCGGGACACTGTCATACAGTTTCCCAACACTACACCATGCTCACACTTCTCTGTACGCCATCAACCCTTCGTGACACGCCATCCGGTGTTCACGACTTATACAGAGTACACTCACGTGAACTCTCTTCCATCACACTACAAAACCCATCACTGCGATACACGTCTCACGGTGCATCGCTACGCGACACGGAGTACGCACTACGCGTACTTCCTTCGCTACAACACTCATCAACACGATGCACATCACACGATGCATCGCCATACAACACGGAGTACACTACATGCGTACTCCCTTCCTTCTACGACACACATCATTACAGCGCACGTCGCGCGGCGCGTCGCTGCATTACACAGATACGCTACACGCGTATTCTCTTCACACAACCCGCCGTATCACATCTACGGCATCCATCTCACGCCTATACTTCACAGCACAGTCCACAAAATACACAATCAAACTCAACACTTCACAACCACACTTCCCTTCACAACTACGCAACGAACTCCACAAATACAACTACACAATTCACAAACCAACCAACTAACTATTTTAAACGTAAAATAACTAGAGATAGAAGGTTATACCATCGACGGGATAACCCGCGCGTCGCTCGTTGTTCGTCACGAACATGCGTCGGAGGAACGTACGTGGCGGCGTACGGTGGCTGTCCACCACATAAAGTGGTAGTTTGGGCTTGAGAAAGGCTAGGCGTGGTCTTGGAAGACTCATGATTTTACAGCTGTCGATGGAGAACAAATTACGTGATTTACGGAAAAGATAATCTATACGCGTGATTCCAGATGAGGGTAAAGATGAGAGAGATGTGATTGCTGTCGGGAAATAATCCAAAACTGATAATTTTAGCGGGCTGTTACAGAGGAAGTGAAGCAGGCAGTATTTGAGATGAACCCTATGAGTGCTCTAGGTCCTGATAGATTCTCAGCTGGGTTCTATTAAGATAACTATACTTGTGTGGGCTCTACTGTCTTTTTGGCAATCAAGAAGATCTTGTCTGTGGGTTAAGGCTTGGGTAACATCAATGAGACTTTTATAGTTCTGATCCCAAAGAAGAAAAAGCCAATTCTTGTTTCTGAATATAGGCCTATAAGCCTGTGTAATGTTCTCTACAAAATTGTTTCTAAAGTTTTGGCTAATAGGCTGAAACAGTTGCTTCCTTTGTTGATCTCTCTTTTATGGAGTGCTTTTGTCCCATTTAGATTAATCTCAGACAATATTATTGTCGCCTGTGACGCTATGCATTCCATGTAACACAGAATGAGGGGAAAAAAGGAAGGGTATATGGCACTTAAACTGCATATGAGTAAGGCATATGATCGAATTGAGTGGAAATTTTTGGCTGTTGTTCTAAAGAAATTGGGGTATGATGCTAAATGGATTGGCTTGATCATGATGTGTCTAGAAACAGTGAGCTATTCCTTGTTGATTAACCAAATTCCTCAGAAATCCTTTCATTCTTCAAGAGGCTTAAGACAAGGGGATCCTCTTTCCACTTATCTTTTCATACTTTGCTCGGAGGTGCTTGGCAAGATGTTGGATAAAGCTGAGGAGAAGGGACTCATTTCTGGATTCCCTTTTGCTTGAGATACTTTATTAGTTAACCATCTCTTTTTGATAGTTTGCTTTTTTGTAAAGCAAATGCATTGGAATGGAGCAGGCTTTATAGCTTGTTGACCTTGTACGAACATGCATCTTGACAAAGGCTAAACCTGGAGAAAACAACAATTTATTTTAGCAAGAATACAATAGATGAAGCTAAAGATGCCATCCGGTGCTAGGTTGAGAGAAGCAAGATCCTATGAGCAATATCTAGGCCTCCCTTCTTATGTGGGAAGACAAAAAATGGTTGCTTTCAGGCCAATCTTGGAGTCCATAAGAAATAGAATGAATAATTGGAAGGTTAATTTTTTGTCTCAGGTTGGCAAGCAAGTGATGTTGAAGTCTATTATACAGGCTATTCCCACCTATTGCATGAGTATTTTCGAACTTCCTAAGGCAGTGTTATCTGCTATAAACAAGCTTATGAAAAAGTTCTGGTGGGGCTGCAGAGATGACAGGACCAAAACTCAATGGATTTTCTAGAAACAAATGGGAAAGCCTAAAGGGGAAGGAGATTTAGGATATAGAGATTTTGAAGAGTTCAATCTGGCCCTTCTTGCCAAGCAGGGTTGGAGAGTTATCCAACAACCCTCTTCCCTAGCAGCTCGAGTTCTTAAAGCAAAGTACTTTTTCAGATCAGATTTCCTACATGCTAAGGTGGGAAGTAATGCTTCTTATTTGTGGAGGAGCTTTATGGAGGCTAGACTAATTCTACAAGAGAGCCTTATTTGGAGAATTGGTAATGGAGAATCAGTGAATATATGGAAAGACAAGTGGCTCCCTCGACCATCTTCTTACAAGGTTCAATCTCCTATACATCAGGCTTATGCTGAAAGGAGTGTCGGCTCTTATTGATTCTCAAGCAGGGGCATGGGACATGGAAATTTTGAAAGAGGTATTTATGGATGAGGAAGCGGATCTGGTTTGTAAAATACTTGTCAATGTGAGTAATGTTCAAGACAAGATGATATGGAGGTGTACTAATGATAGTAGATTCTCGGTCAAAAGTGCATACTATTTAGCTGGGGAAATGATAGCAAACAAGAAAGGGCAATCATCTCAGGCTAGGTAGAAGTGTGATCTCTAGAAAAACATATGGCAGCTTATGGCACCAAGTGCCACATGCATACTCATGTGGAGAGCTTATCATGAATCTCTGCCTACAAACCAAAATTTAGTCAAAAGGAAAATCATAGTGTCTCATCTATGCCCAATTTGTAAAACTGAACTAGAATCTATAACACGTGCCCTCTGGTCATGTAGTTATGCTCAAGATGTATGGGGGGCTAGTCAAAAATGCCTACAGAAAGTCAAGGTGGTGGATATCCCTTTCAAGGAGTTGATTATAGATCTTTTTCTAGTGTTGGATGATTCTGGCATTACTGTTTTTGTTGAAACTGCTTATCAATTGTGGAGAAGAAGGAACAACTATGTTTTTTAGAGTAAGTTTATGGATCCAAACTCCATTGTGAAGTCTGCCACTCAAAAGGTACTTGATTATCAAGATGCAAACCAGAAACATGGGAACAAAGGGGTGACTGCAACTCAAGTTCAAACTCACTGGATTGCCCCTCCTGTTCAATTTTATAAGGCCAACTAGGATGCCTCAGTGGATCGAGTTAATTGCAGAATTGGCATTGGGGTGATCATCTAAGATTGGACTGGAAAGGTGGTTGCTACTCTCAGATCTCAAAGGGCTCTATTCCCATATCCAACTATGGCAAAGGCAATAGGAGTTCTTAAAGCTATTACTCTGTGTCAACAGCTACACTTAACCAGAATTATGATTGAGGGAGATGCTAAGTCAGTGGTGGATGATATTAATTGTGAGGCAAGAAAATGGAATTCAGTTGCTATGATCATTCAAGACATCAGAACAAGCTTGGCTTGATGTTATAGTGGTCAATTAAGCACATACCAAGGAATCTAAACGTTATAGCTCATTTATTAGCTAAGGATGCACTTAAACTCTCTAAGGAGAGCATTGTAAATGGAGGGTATTTCTTCTTGTATCCAAACTTCAATGCTTTAAGATGAATAAGAATTACTATTCTTCTTTTGAAAAAAAGAAAAAAAAAAGTAAAATATAACATATTTATTATTATTAAATAATGATTTATTACCTACTTCTTTATTATTTAAATACGATAAAAGATGGGATATTTTACTTAATAAAATGAGAAAGTAAGATAGAGTGTGGCTATAGGATTAGTTAACCGTGCTCATTGAGCCCTCAACCCAACGGATCCAAACCGACCCTCCCTCTCTCTCGCTTGAATGTATAGACGATTACTTCTGCAAGTTCAATCCACGCCTATCGCTACCCACCGCCCCATCTGTCTCAGCATTTCGTTTTCACCACCGTCGATCAATACCAGCTATGGCCCCTATTGCCGTCGGCGACGTGATACCAGATGGTACGCTAACCTACTTCGACGAGAACGACAATCTCCAATCAGCTTCCGTACACTCACTCGCTGCGGGTAAAAAGGTCATCCTCTTTGGTGTCCCCGGTGCCTTCACCCCAACTTGCAGGTACCCTTTTCCGTCTTAGTTTGCTCGTGTTTTTGGTTTTCTAAAACGGTCAATAGAATCAAACATTGGGCTCAAGTTTCGATTTTCTTTTCATTTCCGGATGTTTCTTAGTAGCAGCCAATAGGGTAAATTGTGCGGTTTTTTTGAGGTTGTTTCCTAATATTTTTTCCTCAACTCTCTACTTTGTCATCGAATATTGAACTCAAATAATGTTGCTCTATACCTGTTAAATGTTGAATATATAATATTTTGGACGTTTCATTCAAAGTGAAATAATGGATGATAATGAGTAGTAATTACTGGTTCAGTTGGTCGGATTTGGATACGTGAATGACTGTCATTTATTTAGTTGATTGTTTTTGTGTGTGGCAAAGCTTGAAGCATGTACCGGGGTTCGTTGAGAAAGCAGAGGAGCTAAAATCAAAGGGCGTTGACGATATTATCTTGATCAGCGGTATCAACCATATTCTCTAATCTAAATCTTATATCTTTCCAAAGATTCTGGCCCGTGATGTATTGTGTATATAGATGATAACTGCGAGCGTAGATAGTCTACAGCACTTTCGTGCCCTCCCAAGCTGAATTACTGAATGAATGCTGATAGGCAGACAGGAAGTAATATAACCTTATAAAACTCATAATTCTACATGATGTTGTTTGGCATTCATGCCGTGGTTAGTAGTTACATGGCCATTTTATGGCTTCAAAATTTATTTTGAACACGAAGGGACATTGCATTTGTGTTACCAATATTTTATATATGTTGATACGAGTATTAAAGCGGATTAAGATATTATATTCTTCCTGAATTCGTTTCTTTTAATTGTATATTAGGTTAATATAAAAAAAATCTGGTCTATTAGATATGACGTTTCTTTATAATTTGGTTTGACTGTCACCCCAGGATTAGTCTAGATACTGTTCCTAACATCCAGTACTAATAAAAAATTAATAATAATTTGATTTGACTGTGTCCTGGTATTGTCGATGTTTTGAAAATTATTGTCTGGAAATCCTTTGCATGTAACTGAAATTGTACTTTTTATGTATTCTGGAGTTTTATGGATCTTTTCAGGTAATAGAATATTTTAATCAAGTAAATGCTTACCATGTTACGTTTTTTTTTTTTTTTTTTTTTTAAAAGAGAGTAAATGCTTACCATGTCTTAAAGAAAGAAGTCTCGCATAAATTTTATTTGAGCCTTTGCAGCACTTAATGTATGTTTTTGGGTAGAATGCGATAACTCCATGAAACAAGAACACTACAAGTTTAGCATCTTATTGCCATGTTGGACATACGTATGTGCGTGACTGTTTGATACCATTCCAGGATTACAATCTCCTGTGCTTTGTGTTGTTTTCAATACTTTTTGCCAAACAAGAACTGTTATATCAATACTTTCCATGTAACCTAACTCACTAGATATTAAACTGATTGCAGACTATGTTACAACTTTATGAGAGCGATTTAATGCAAGTTTATCGTAGATTGATCCTGGGATAATTGCCTTTTAGGACATCAGTTCAATCATGCTTCAGTTTTTCATAATCTGAAAATAAATTCGGTCCGATTAATTTGCCCAATTCTCATGACATAATTTGGGATAAGTAGAAGTTGAACATTTTCGGTTATTATAAAATTGGTATTGAAGTTCTGTTAACCAAATCCATTCTTTGTGTTTTAACTAACAAAAAGGCTTTAATTCTTTTGTCCCTCCAATATGAGACCGCTGAAACTTTTTTAAATCCTGGTGATTAAAGTGAAATAAGTAGTTGGATCATTGTATTCCTTTGTCTCAATGACAAATGTTTAGTCTACTCATAAATTTTAAATAATAAAATTTACACACTAATGTGGTTTAATATCATCCATCAGATTGTAAAGCTCTTTTTATTGTAAGGTAGATCTAACATATTACATTAAGCAACACCAGTATGTAAAAGTTTTTTGTATAAATTTGTATGTAGACCTTTTATGTCTCATTCTCAATTGACTATTCAACATTTTGATGATTTCAAGACGTGTCCTATGACTCTTATTCATGCCACTGGATGATTTATTTAGTTAAAGAAGAAAAGGGAAGTCAAATGTTTGGATCTGATATAGAGGCTGGAAAAACTAAATTTCTTATTGCAACCATGGAATTTTTACTTCAGTTTTGACACTCATTTGCAGTTAATGACCCCTTTGTTATGAAGGCATGGGCCAAAACTTATCCTGAGAACAAGCATGTCAAGTTCCTTGCCGATGGCTCAGCAAAATACACCCATGCTCTTGGTCTTGAGGTTGACCTTGCAGAGAAAGGACTTGGCACTCGTGCTAGGAGGTTTGCTCTCTTGATCGATGACCTCAAAGTGAAGGTCGCGAACATTGAATCTGGGGGTGCATTCACCGTCTCCAGTGCCGACGATATCCTCAAGGCACTTTGAATATTCATTCATACCCATGCTTCCTTTTGTCTATGAGCTCATACTGCTCGCTATGAATGCAAAAATAAAGATGTTGAGTATTACTCCTTTTATTGTGGATTGTGGCTCAATATTAAGCTTAAGAACAATACTTTGGCAGTAGATTCTGCTTACATGATTATCATTGATGTGGAATTAAAGATGCTGCAGGTTGCTTATTATTGTGTTCCAAATGATGTTGGGTAAAATTAAAATTTTGAGGTGGATAAGAGATAACTCAAATATTCGACGTTTATTTTAGAAAATTTATACTAATTTTCATATGAGCAGTGCTGAACTAATGTTTCAAATACCGTATCATACCGGTCGGTATATACCATATCAGCCACTGGTCCGGTACAGGTATTATACCTATTTCATACCGGCCCAAATACCGACCGTATCGGCTGATACTTCGACATGTACTGGCCTACTTACCAGCCGGTATTTTGGCCTCTATTTTTTCTTCTTCTTTTTTTGTTTTTTTCATTTTTTCAAACTGCAAGCTCATTTTTTTTTATCCCTAATTCAAACAAGACTATTTATAATTTATATATATATTTATGTATAATTTATTCATGTATCGACTATCTCTAAATGGTATACGAAACAGTACCGGTACCGAAATATTTCGTTCCAGTGTCTTGACCAGTACGGTATTCAAAACATTGACTTGAATAGTGAAAGAATTTTTTCTCCATGTTTCAATCCCATCATGGAGAAATATTGTCACACTCCTTGTGACAATCCCATCCCTCAATATTTTTGTTATTTTAATACGGTATAATCTCCTAATACAAAGGAAAATGTACGTATAGTGTCATGTTTTAATGGATTATTACAAGTTAGAGGACAAATTTAATTTGGGAGCATTTTACCGATGAAACCAAATGCACGGTACAAGTGTTGATTTCTGAGTCATTGTCCTCCTCAAGCTCCATCCAAACTGCGAAAGAGCTGAATTTGGACTTTGAACGAGCAAGTTCTCCACATCATAAAGGAAGAAGGTGCTTTCAATACAATGCACACCCTCCTCGTTTATTTACAGACTGCTCTTGAAGACCAGTGCCCTATTGTGGCTGGTTAGCTTCGGGGGTGTGCAAGTATTAGTAACTATGTGATTTTTTGAAGGAAGTCAAGGAACTTGTGTGGTATAAATGTTCCATTTCGACATATCTTTAGATAAGTTAATATGCAGGCAGATTTCCTTGCAAAACAGGAGACACAAAGTATAGTTTCATATTTTTTTGGGTCAGTCATTGCAACAACGTATTCAGGGATTAATTTGCATGGACAAATTGGTTATTCCTTATATTTGACATTGATGTATTTATTTTATAGTTAAAAATAAAGATATTGGGTTGTAATCACGGTTTCCTCCCATTACAAATGATTAAGTTTTTAATAAAGTGCTGAAAATGCCGTTCTCCTTCTGGCAAAAAAAAAAAATGCACACCCTCGTTTATTTACAGACTGCTCTCCAAGACTAGTTCCCTATTATGGCTGGTCTCCTTCTCCAACTGATCTATTGGTTGGATCATCTCTCTCACTCTTCTACTGAATTATAAGGAGAATATCTTCAAACAGACGTAACCTGCGCCCCTTCAAAAACGGCATCCAATTGTGTTATGCCACGTAGACACTTAATTTTCAAAACATGCGACCGCACGACAGAGGATCTGGTTTTCATCTCCCTCATTTTCATCTTCCTCTCTCCCTCTCTCTCTCTCCACGAAACCCAAGCCCCACCGGATCTGGTTTTCATCTTCCTCTCTCCCTCTCTCTCTCTCTCTCCACGAAACCCAAGCCCCACCACTCCTGAATATCTTCCCGTAGAGCCCGAGCCCTTGCCCCTACCCCACCACTCCCTCCCTCCCTCCTTCCCTCCCATCGAGCCGTAGAACCCCACCCCTGCGTCCCTCTCGTCTCTCTCCGTAAAACTCAGCCGTCTACCACTGAAATGAAAACTGCAGCAGCAAAGAAAAATAAAAGTGGTTCGCCGACTACAACTCTGGTCTGATACAAAAAGAAACTCTCTAGAAAAACAACAAGTAAAAGAAAGCATGAAAGAATTAAAATTGAACAACCACCCTGTTCTGTAACGTCCGATGAATGAAAACCAGAAAATAAATTTTAAGCCGCCTCCTTCTCAAACTAAAAAAATAGACTAACAAAACAGCAGAAAAATAATTGAAGAAGAAAGGGAGAAAGCTCTGCGTAAGTCTATCCGGTCTGTAAAATAAAAACTGCAACGTAAAACTAGTTCTACCCAAAAAGTAATCCAGCCGCCTCCTAATGAGGTCTGTAAACGAAAGCTTCAAATGAAATAAACTGCTGATTCCTCAACGAGGTCTGGAACGAACGAAAAAAATAGAAACTGAAGCCAGAAACAGAGAGTTCTTCTGCAACCTTCAGCGTAAACGAAAAAAAAAAAAAAACAAGAAGAAGGAAAGAAAAGAAAACTAAAAACTGCCTCAGTCTCCAACGAAAAAAACTTGCTCTCCTGCAGAGAAAAACAAAGAGAATAAATAGCAGTGCTGCCGCCTCCAACGTGTTCTTTTCCAGCGTAAACCTTGCCATGTGCTTTCCCGTAGATCACTCCGTGGGTTCCAGCATCCATATGATGCATGTGTGCTGTCTACCGTCCGTGAGTTTCCTGCGACGGGCTGAGGTGTGAACTTACGAAGTGGGAGGTGCGAACTTTCGAGTGGGGGCTGCAACGTTGAGTTTCAGATTTTCCCTCTATTTTTACATATAAGACACTGCTTATCTCCTGTGGTGTGATCCATTAAATTAGGATGAGAATTAACGGCATGGCCGTTCCATTTCTGATATAAGGAGTTGGAAGCCTCAATATTATATTATAATAGAGATGTGTGCGAAAATGGGTGTCAGAGTCGGCAGCGGAGACACGTGGCGCTTTCTTTTCCATATCTCTGTTCAAGTTCTTTCATGTGTATGAATATATAGTTACAACGGTAAAGGATAGTTTTGTCCCTTCCCTTTCCAACAGTGGCATTAGGAATTTAGAGGTTTCCAAATTTTAAATAATTAAAGTATCACCTGTCCTGCTTAAAAAATAAAATAAAAATAAACCACACTTTAAAATTTTAAATACCCGTTTAATTATACAGATGAGATGAGATGTCTTTTTAAAAATTAAATAAAATATTATTATAATATAATTTTTTTATATTAGTTTTATTTTAAAATTTGAAAAAAATAAATTATTTATTGTATTTTATGTGAAAATTTATAAAAATTATAATAATAAAATGAGATGAGATAAGATATTTTTGATAAACAAATGAGGATTTAAATATCTTAAATTTCAATTTCTAAAAAATTTAATGTTACAACAAATAATGTGGCAGCCCTAAGAAAAGCGAGTAAGTTAAAAGTTAATCACGAAAAATTCTACTCATCATTCTTATACTATATATTATAAATTATTTTTTTTACTTTTCTCTTTACTGAATGTATAGTATATAATATATATATATGCTGAGTAAAATAATTCAATTAATTTAAAATAAATAAAAAAAAATCGATGTAATATGTATAAAATAATGAATAGTAAAACTTGTTAACCACTTATGGTCTCATGGGTGGCAAAACACACCAGCAGGTGTATACGGCCACCCCAAAGATTGTCTACAATCGTTTCTTACAAGCAACTACTAGATCCATCTTGTGCAACTAGATTATTATTTCTTTTAGAAATGAAAAGGTAATTTAATGCAAAAGCATGATAAGGTTAAACAACTGAAAGGGAAATGAAATTCATTTTATTAAAAACATAGCTTCATTTAAACAATGAGATAAGATGATAAATTTATAAATAGTAATAAAATAATTTAAGTTAAGATATTTTATTAAATTTTAAAAAAAAAATTGAATAAAAATATTATCATGATATATTTTTGTAGTATAATTTTTATTTTAAAATTTGAAAACGTAATTTAGTTTTTGTGTTTTATTTAATAGTTTGAAAAAGTTATAATAATTAAATAATAATTATATAAAAAATTAAATATTTAAAATTAAATAATATTTTTTAAAAATAATATAGAATAAGATAAATTGAGAACGATATCCAAACGAGTAATTAGTCCTAAAAATTCTCAAAATGTTTTCAAAATGATGAACTGCATGGGGGTGATTACGCGACAAGTCTTCCCCTGAGGTGCCCGTTTGAAAAAGGGGCCCATATCCTCTGCGTTCAAAAAGTTTTGAGTTCTCCACTCCCGTTGGATTTGAAATCTGTCGAGAGGGATGGAAAAGTACAATGAAACCCTTTGACTACAGAACTCTACAATGAATAACACTCCTCTGTATCTCCGTCTCTCTCACTTACTCGCATTTGTTTATTTTTTAATCTTTTCTTGAAAAGTAGAAGAGGCTCCTTCATTTATATATCATGCCATCTTCACACATCCAGACACTGTTCTCCTCCTTCTTCGTCTCGTTTTGTTAGAACTTTTTCTTTGAAGCTTCTTTTTTTTACTTTAACTTTAAAGATTCTATCATATATAGTAGTGCTGTAGTTCAAGAGTTACTGTACAAGTTGCAAGTTGTGGAGTTTGAGTGGAAGATGAGTGCTTCAAAGTTCATTAAATGTGTCACAGTTGGAGATGGAGCTGTTGGAAAGACCTGTATGCTCATTTGTTACACCAGCAACAAGTTCCCCACTGTAAGTCTTTCATTACCAATCTGACTAAAAAGTAAAAACCCTTCCGTTTCTTGTTTTGTTCCATTTATGGCCATTTCATGAGGTTTCTGCTCGTGGGCCTTTCCCTCCTCAACCGGTCCTTAATAAAAGTGAGTTAAACAAAGCATAAATGTATGGAAAAATTCACTTCTCTTTTAAGCTTGGTTTAAGTTTTTGTACAGCAAAAAATATCTATTTTGAGCACTGCGCCAGGAATCTATCTCCAAGTCTCTCTGAATCTATGTGTTGCCTCTTGACAGGATTATATACCCACAGTGTTTGACAATTTCAGTGCTAATGTGGCCGTGGATGGGAACATTGTCAACCTGGGACTATGGGATACTGCAGGTATTAGTTTGCCCAATAGACAGGCTTCATCTGCAATTGCTCGCTTTAGAGTTTGATGTTATGATTTTAATCAGTGACTTATTCTTGATACTCTTTGCCCTCTGGTTTGAAGGCCAGGAAGATTATAGCAGGTTAAGGCCACTGAGTTACAGAGGTGCAGACATATTTGTCTTAGCTTTCTCATTAATCAGTAGGGCAAGCTATGAAAATGTTCTTAAGAAGGTACTGACTTGAATGCGGTTCCCTTTGTCACTTTTTCCTGTTTTTACTTTTTCTCTTTTGCCCTTTTCCTTTATTGTTGCAATTTTAGATCACGTCTGGAAAAAGTAGGCCATTTAATGCTTTTGATTAAAGCCACGAAGTTGTTTTTTCCCCCTTCACTGACATAGATACTTGTACTCTTTAAATTTGATCTCCATGATCTTTCAAGGAAGTCATCATTGGTTTATTGTCTGTGAGTATGGTGCTTTTGCTTCTAATGTTTATAGATTCAGTATACCATTAACTGAAGTTATCCATTCGTTGTTTTTTCCCTCAGTGGATGCCTGAACTTCGAAGATTTGCACCCAATGTTCCAATTGTTCTTGTTGGAACAAAGTTAGGTAGGCACCTTCACATTTTCGAATCGAGCATACTTTTGTATCATTGTATAGAGATGTTGCGGATAACATTGAGCTTATCATTTTTTTTATATATAATATAGATCTTCGTGAGGATGGTAGGTTTTTAGCTGATCACATGGGATCTAATGTCATAACCTCGGTTCAGGTCAGCATTGTTTATCTTTTTAAAATTAAAATCGTATATACTCAGAAAATTTTATCTATCTTGTATAAGATTAGCTCATTCCACGAAATATGCAGGGAGAGGAACTGAGGAAACAAATTGGTGCAGCAGCTTATATAGAGTGCAGCTCTAAGACTCAACAGGTAGGTTGTCAGTCCATTTCCAGTGCTTTCTGAATAGTTCTCCTGTAGAATATTTTGATTTGCTAAGACTACTAGACAATGACAAGGACTTCCGTCTAATTATTTAGAATGTCAAAGCTGTATTTGATACTGCAATTAAGGTTGTTCTTCAACCACCAAGGAGGAAGGAGATGGCAAGGAAGAAAAGGCACAGAAGGTCTGGCTGCACAATTGCGTAAGTACATTTTTCCCTTGTTCTATTGTATTTCTGTCTTACCTCAGAAAGAGAGAAGTGGTAGGTTAGCATTTTCTGATAGCAGGTTCTTCAGGTGTTTAGGACATTAACTAAATTTTTACTTGAGAGGTGTCTTAATTGGTGTCTACAACCTAATGGTTTTTGTATAGAGAATGATGTGAGGATGTCAGGTACATTCTAAGAGTGTTGAATGCTCAAAATAGCTCTGCCCAGAAAAGGAAAAAAAAAAAATCAAATGACTGCAATTCATGGTTAAAGTCCCCCTCTACCAATGCCTTGTAGGCAGATGGGACTAAAACTTCTTGTGAGAAAGCTGAAGTCTGTTAGTGTTAAAGAAAGGCCTAATAAGAATGAGAAATCAATAGAGAGAATTTGTACCAAGTATTACACTACATGTTTTTATGATAAATTATATGCTTGTATATTTTCCCCAAGGAGAACCAGGCAAAGAATTTGATCGCATATCTCAATTGTGGCAAATCAGGAAAAGGACTGTTCAAAATCCAAGTAATAATGTCATGAAAACAATTAGCTTATAGTCCCTTTTTTGGGTAGTAGGACTTTTATATGTTTGTTCTTTCAAACCAAGAAGTTTCAGGCTCCAGCTTACAAAATACAGTTACATGCTATGTGATTATGATCAATTTATTGGTGGTTTTATGGACAAAAAATCTTCTCTTCTCTCCTCCCATTAAACTAATCATGAAGGTTATATGCTCCTTTAAGAAGCAAGACCATGTGATGTGTTACTTGTGGAACCCCTCCATTATCATTGATCTTGCAAAAGGTATTTTATATCATAATTATGGACTTGCTACATGGCCTCAATGAATCACCCCCCTATAAAGGTTCAAATTCTCTCTCGAGCCTATCACTAGGATGTGCTGGACTACTTTGTATCATTAAATTTGCATATTTCTTTAACTGCAGGACTATTGTCTGTGGAGGCTGCGCTGCTAGGACATATTGAAACAGCAGTGGAATGATAACCACTTTCAACATGCATTATGGTGAAGATGCTTTTTATGCTGAGTGCTCAGCCGATCTCTAAATTGGTTAATGTGTGTACTTTAGTTTCAGAGACATAGTTTGAGCTAAGAAATATTAAACTTCACTTCAGAAGTTGGCTAGAATAGAAGTGGGATGAAATTTTTGTTCAGTCTGGTTGTTGCTAAAGTGAGTGCTGCTTGGTATGTATTAATACCATAAAACTGTTATCCACCTTTCCTTTAAGCTAAAAGAAGAATCTTTGTCCACCTTTCCTGTAAGTTTATCAATTGTCTTCAAGATATTGTGGTTTATAGGTGATGGATGTTGGATTTTAATAAATGTGGAAGCAGCTTCGAGTTTAATTGGTTGCTTGTTAGAAGTACAAGGATGAACAGTGAGCTCCAGCCAGATCAAAAAATTTACAAGTGCATTTTTTTTTTTTAAAAAAAATGTAGGGGACGACAGCTCAGAAGAGGGTGACTCTCTAATTTATCATCCCCCTTTCCATCTTTCCCTGTTTTTTTTTCCCCCTTGTTTTCTCCCAATATTCTTCCTTTCTCTCAAGGACTAGGGTCGATTTTAAACATCCTACCATTAGAATTGTCGTCCTTTGCTCTACTATTGCCAAACATCTGCTGTCCCAAACTATTGGCTCATGGTTGTGACTGCCATAAGCGACATTGGTTTGGATTCAAAGATGAGATAAGATGATTTTAAATGAAAGATAAAAATTAAATAAATTATTATTGTTGTTGTTTTGAGATTTGAAAAAGTTATATTGTTTATTATATTTTGTATAGAAATTTGAAAAAGTTGTAATAATAAGATAAGATGAGTTAAGATGAGATGGGATCCCCTTTCAATCCAACTAGCAATTTTTGGACCTCCTTTTATCCAACTTTTCTAAACTAATTGTCCCTGATCAGTGGCATAACCAAGATTTTAACTCAGTGAGTATGAAATTTAACTAAAAAAAAGAAAAAAGCTAAAAATAAATTGATGACAATAGTAAATTTTTCCTCTATAGATATTTATACTAAGAAAACATTGCATAATCGCTTTTATAAGTAATCCTATAAAAAATATATATATGTATGATAATGAAGTTTACACGATTTGGTACAAGGTTTTGTAGGTCTTGACATTAGTGGTCGTGTTGTTAATGAGTTGGTGAATGAATTGCTAGTGTGTGTTTGAATGTTGGAAACTTGGAACTGTCTCTAATGGTTAGTCTTGGACTCATCTTCCTGCCTTGTTATTTCCTTAAAATTACTCTCTTCTTTCCTCCTTTTTCCCGAAAGTTAAAAACCTATTATCTAAGGTCGTTGCCCCACCCACAACCACCAATGCTCCTTTTTCTATAGTTGACTCTCTATCGATCCGTGACTCTCCACTGTTGGATCAACATTTCATGTGCATATGTGGACCATGCAGCACCATCATTATAATGGTTCTTAAGATCCACAATTTTCGAAAATAAATAAAAGTAATGTCAGATATAGGTCTTAAATAAATAAGTTTCACGCAATTTCTTTGTAAAAGGTAGGTCCTACTAAAAAAATAGATGATGCCCTTCTGTTTCAAACATCTATTGTTTTACAAAAGAGATTGCGTATGATTTATCTATTCAAAACTTATACAAATTATTTTATCTGTGGAACCATTATCTGCCGCAACTTTTAGACCGAATATCACAACCTTTTGATGAAATTGCACCAAAACCCACTTTCTATTTATTCTAAATGACATGTCATTATATTGTGGTAGAAATTCGAAGCCCAAGCACCTAGAGATCTCTGTTGTGACTTAATTCAATGCATCCTCATATTTCCCAAGAGAACTTGATGCAAAAACCATTCAACAAAGCAAAAAATTCCTCCCTTGAAAAACGCATCCAAAGCAGTACACCACCCTCTTCAATTTTTATTTATTTATTTACTATAATTACAAAGAAATTATATAAAAATAATATCATAAAATAATATAATTTAATGTGATTTGTCAGATTATAAAAATATTTTTATTATAAAATAGATCTAATAAATAAGATAAAATTACGTCAATTTATTGAATTATTTTATATAATTTTTTTTTTATAGACGTGGGACTACTCTTCTATTTCTCTGGGTTTATAATCTGTGCAGAGAATTCATAGAAATTTCAACACTATCTCAGTCCTATATAGAGCAATTTTCATACCCTACTTTTATGGACAAGATATATAGTCAAAAGAAACAACTAACCGAACGAGAAATGAGACAATTGGATGAAACATAATGACAACATTGACAAGTAAACATCTTTGCACTCTTTTTCTACCTCCAGAATCCATTTAACGACGCTGGTCCCATCACTGATATATGCATGCCATCCATCTACTGCTTATGCTTTCGGGTTTCTGTGGCTTCTTTCCGTTGTCGAGCTCATGTCCAATGGAGTACCATCTGTATTTTTTACATGCATTAATTGCTCTTTTACTCTGTTTTTGCTGCAAAATAATTAATGTCCAAGTGGCTTCAGTGCACTGTGCCATGTGCAAGTATAATCTGCAAATGACCCACACATGTTTGATTAAAGTCCGTTGCAATAATTGTTTCTTTTTATTATTATTATTATTTGTTGACAGATAATAATAATTATTATTGTGAATAATTAGTGCCCAAACCTCAGCAAAGAATACAATCCGACTAGTATAAAAAAATTCTGGGCTTGACATGAGGAAGTGGTCACCATAAGAGTGGTTTTTGAGACCGTTCATGGGCGGACTACTTTGAATCGTTTATTTATATGTTTGGGATTACGATAAAAAATATTATTTTTAATTTAAAATTTATAATTTAATATAAAAAGTTTTATTATTAAAAAATTATTTACTATTTAAAATTTACATATCAAAAATACTTTTAAACATATTATATTTGTTTGGAAATAAATTTAAAAAAATATTTTTTAAAAGAGAAATGACATGCATTGGCACATCCTTAATAGAAATCAAATATTATACTCAAATAACAACGAATATAGTCTAATAGGATTTTTAGTAATTATAATGAAAAAAAAAAATATCTTCAACGATACATAAGTAAAAGAGCAATACAAATACGTTCAATATTCATAACATTTTCACTAGATATATCTGATTGTTGTATATTTGAGTAATCTTCTACTTCTGTTTTTTCATCCTCCATGCTTCCAAGAGGTAGATAATTATTGTCATTATCGTATAGCTTGAACTCAATATCATTCAATACATGGAAATATATATATATATCCTTCTACAAATAAGACCAAAGGGTAAAGTGGTAATTATTAAAAAGTTATATGCATATTTTTTACTTATTGACTTTTTTCTTAAAATTGTAACTACAATATGCATTATCAAAAAAAATACATTTGATAAAGCATGTTAGAGAAAAATATCATTTGAGATTAAACGTAATTTTGAGCTTATTTACGTTTAAAAATTATTTTAATATGTAAAAGTCTAACAACCTAATTTTATTATTAAAGAACTTTTAAAACTATTTAAATATTTTTTAAGACCCTTAACACAACTCCATATCAAACCTAAAGTCATAGCCCATTGTTTAAATAAATGGAGAATATATAAAAATGATTTATGCATGTATAAGTTTCGTATAATTTTTTAGAAAAGTAAGAAAAATATAGAATTCAAGTAAAACAACAAACTTTTTACCACGAAGGATGGTGGCTTAGTGGTTCATAAGTTTGACAGTGAGCACTAAGCCCTGGAGTCAAATCCGACAATAGAAAGTGGTCAGGATTATGTGACTCATTAACTCATAAACCATTAATGTTTTCATGGAGCTAGGGTTGAGTTATAACTCAAGTCTAATTTGTAGGGAGTGTCTGTAGTTCTTGCCGTCTAGGTCTTTCCTATCTAGCTCAACAGAGAATTGGATGCTAATATAATCATATCCTAATAGGAAAGTCATCTCTGGTTGCCTCATCCAACCCTTTATTGTCAAGGGGAAAAAAAAAATAAACTTTTTTACCCTCAATTCCACTTTTTTTAAAGGAAATACATAATTTTACTTTTCTTAAAAAGAATACGCAAGACAAAAATTTTCTAAAACTATATTTAGCATTAATCATTCGTAAATATCCATTTCAAACTAATAATTAGAAAAGGTAAATTAATAATTTAGTTAAAAATTATATATATGATTTAATTTGATCATGTTATAAAATTACTTTTATAATAAAACATGTAGAATGAATCGCGTAAGCTTATGGGAGTTTATAAATAAACGCTTGATCTTGTTTCGTTTGATTACACAGTTTAGATAAGATGAGATGAGATGTTTTATTAAAAATTGAATAAAATATTATTATAATATATTTTTTTAAATATTAATTTTGTTTTAAAATTTAAAATAATTAAATAATTTATTATATTTTATATAATAATTTTAATAATTAAAAAAAATAAAATAATATGAGATAATTTAGATTTGATTACGAAACTCTAAAACCTTTACGCATGTGGCAGCAATTCTACAATAAAAGTATAGCAATTTCGACGGCATTACACAGGCCAGGAAAAATAGATAAATACGGGCAGTACAGCTGCTGCACACCCCAAACGGCAGGCTCACCCTAAACCCTCAAACTCCGTACAATGGAGTCCCACCAACCAACAAAGAGCTGGAGCATACATACCCGACCCGAAATCATAGCCAAGTACGAAATCCTGGAGCGCGTTGGCTCCGGCGCCTACTCCGACGTCTACAGAGCCCGAAGGCTCTCCGACAATCTCGTCGTCGCTCTCAAAGAGGTCCACGACTACCAGTCGGCGTTCCGCGAAATCGAGGCCCTCCAGATCCTGCGCAATTGCCCAAACGTCGTCGTTCTGCACGAGTACTTCTGGCGGGAGGATGGGGACGACGACGCTGTGCTCGTTTTGGAGTACCTGAGGACGGACTTGGCGACGGTGGTCAAGGAGGCGAAGAGGGACGGTCGTGGGATTGGTGTCGGGGAGGTGAAGCGGTGGATGATCCAGATTCTCTGTGGACTGGACGCCTGCCACAGGAACATGATTGTGCATCGGGATTTGAAGCCCAGTAATTTGTTGGTTTCGGATGATGGGGTGCTCAAGCTCGCAGATTTTGGCCAGGTAATGTAATCGTAATTAAGGTGGTCAAAGAAGCGTGCTTTTTTGGCGTTTGTTTGGTTGATGAGAAAGGAAAAGAAATGGGAGAGAAAAAATTGTCTTTTTTGCTTGATGGGTTTGGGCTGGTTTTGATCGAGATCTTAAATCTTTATATCTTTATCTAAATTCTTATAGGCTCGTGTCAAGTATTTAATTCACTGGTAGATGGTGTTCTTGATGTGGTTTGAGTTTGGAACTCTTTTGAGAGGGTGAATTAGGTTTATTATTGTCATTTTTTATCATTATGAAAGAGTTAGAGACTGGAAAGGAGCCCCTTGTTAGTTGGCTTTTAATTAAAGAACGCTTTGCACGTTGCTCCATTGCATTTCAAGAAATGGCTTTGCGCATTATGGTGAATGAATGACAATTGGTTTCTACAAGCACTGGCTGAAAAGGATTGGACTTGTGGTGGTAGTCATTATAATTTAGAGTAACAATTACAATTTCACCGTTGCAGTTTGAGGTCCAATTTTCCAAAATGAAAATGATGTTTGCACAAGAATTATTCTTTTTTCTTTTTTCTCGAAGAGTTATTATAGATGTAGGGGATAGTATGGGGGATGGGGTTTCATGCTCATTTACATCGTCATTCCTTGGTTTTTTTGTTGAGTTTTGAGTCTGCTGCTTATCCCTCAGTTTGAGGGTTCAAACATTTTAGTTCCAACAGGACACTATGTTGGAACTTATACGTTCTCGCATTTGGATGTAATCGGTGCTTGCTGCAAGTATATAATCTTTTGAATGAAGCTTTTGTTGTCATTTTGTCAAGGTCTGAAATGTTATTAGTTGACTCTGATTTCAGGCAAGGATACTCCTGGAACCTGGATATGTTGCTGCCTACAACGGCCCAGCTCTTTACGAACAAAACCCTGTAAATCCAGAAAATACCTTTCATCCACCTGAAGGTTTTACAGAAACACACAATTCATGCCAAGAGGCATATGAAATACAAGAGCAGGGAACTATAAGTAAAGAAGAATATTTTAGACAGTTAGATGAGGTCAAGGCTAAAAAGGCCATAGATGAAACTGATAAGGAAACAAATTTTTATGATGGGAATGCATCTTGTCTTGCAACATGCTCGACGAGTGACATAGAGGATGATCCTTTTGAGAGTTCATATTCCTATGAGGCTGGAGAGGGTGGAGATAATAGACAAGGTTGTCTCACATCCTGTGTTGGAACTCGTTGGTTCAGAGCCCCCGAACTACTCTACGGATCCATTGACTATGGTTTAGAGATTGATCTGTGGTCATTGGGTTGCATATTTGCCGAGCTTTTTACTCTGGAGCCCCTTTTTCCTGGAACTGCTGATATTGATCAGCTCAGCAGAATTTTTAATGTCTTGGGAAACTTAACTGAGGAAGTATGGCCAGCTTGTTCTAAACTTCCTGACTATAACATGATTTCATTCAATAAGGTCGAGAATCCGATTGGTTTGGGAGCATGCATGCCCAACCTCTCCCCTGACGAAATCTCTCTTGTCAAAAGACTTGTCTGCTATGACCCAGCTAGTAGAGCCACAGCCATGGAACTGCTCCATGACAAGTTTTTCACTGAAGAGCCTCTTCCAGTTCCCGTATCTGAGTTATGGGTTCCTTCGACCAGAAGTGGGCAAGATGAGGACACTCCTGGAGGATGGAATGAGTACGATGAAATGGGTTCAGATTCTGATTTTGAGGACTTTGGCCCTGTGAATTTTACCAGCACTAGTACTGGTTTTTCCATACAATTCCCTTGAGATCAAAGGGCAGTGAGGATTCTCTTGATTTATTCAATTATTTGGTGGTATTTGTGTAATTACCTATGGGAAGATCATAATTTTGTTGAGTATTGAAAGGTAACTTTGAAGTATATTGAACTGCCGAAACTATTGCCTGTTTATGTAAAACAGATCTTTTCTGCTCTTGCCTGTGAAATGAACATAGAGGATTGCAATGATATTTCGTTGTTCAAAATTTTGTGCAGCAAGTATTGAATGAAGGCACTTCGAATACTTATATGCTGCTAGAGTAAACAGGGAGGCATATGTGGGTTTTCCTACTAGAAAAAGGTCAGATCTCTATCTCGGAAACTCCCAAAAAGGGTAATATACTCGTACGCCCTTTTTTTTAAAAAAAAATAATAATAAATTTATAATTATATTTTTTAAATAGAAGGCGATTAAATATATATATATATATATATATATATATATATATATAAATATAATAATAAAAAAATAAAATAAAAATAAATAAATAAAAATTAAAAAAAAAAGATTTTAAATTAAAACTTATTACATTAGACCTTTCGGTTGTATTGGCAGATTGTGCCTGTGGCCACTTGTCATCCTTCCTTTTTTGTTCTTGGCAAGCAAGTAATATTATAAACAAATGTAAAAGTTAAAAGTTAAAAGTTGAAAATATTATTAGAATATAATTGTTTAATATTATTTTTATTTTGAAATTTGAAAAAATTAAATTATTTATTATATTTTATATAAAAATTTAAAAATATCGTAATAGTTAGATGAGATGAAATTAGATAGTTTGTGTATCCCAACAAGGCTAGGTAGAGGGAAGGGGCGGAGATCTCCAACAACTACATCAAATTAAGTTCTACAAAGCAGAAAAAAGAAAATCGGAAATGGACACATAGATCTAATCTGCATGCTCTTTAGAAAGCCTAAAGAAGGGCCCCCTAGATTGGTGGTTTTTTGTATCAGTTCCATTTTGGGTCGGTACGACTGATGTTGGGCTTTAACAGCCTACAATCACAACATGTCACGAATGAAGTTTTAGATTAGACACAATAAACCTGATTTCATCTGATTAAACCACACTATCAGTCTAAATTTGAGAAGAAACCACCCACAAAACCTAGACCACTGCCAGTGTACAAAACCCAAACCACCATCGCACCAAACTAGGTC
The DNA here is from genome assembly GCA_011037825.1 of Carya cathayensis. Classification (NCBI taxonomy): domain Eukaryota; kingdom Viridiplantae; phylum Streptophyta; class Magnoliopsida; order Fagales; family Juglandaceae; genus Carya; species Carya cathayensis. The sequence goes on along the minus strand of QGSO01000167.1, from coordinate 2,933,675 downwards.
CATCGCCGCCACAGCGGGATAATGCCGTCGCGCACACCAATTTTTGTCGTCCCCGCAAAGTTGTTTCTCTCCCATTTTGTTCCGTCGCACCCACCAACCAGCTATCATCGTCGTCCTTAACAAGGAAAGCTTCTTGCCTACCAAAAAAATAACCCATAAAAGGAAAAGCTTCTTGCTATCATTGACGCTTATTGCGCCTACCCCTCCTCGATTCTTTCATGTTTTTCTTGCATATCTCTTCTACATGGCTTCTTTGCCAGGCCCTTTTTTCTCAAATATGGCTAGATCGCTTCGAGAGCTACACATCGGCAGTTTCAAGAGGCTGAACCGATTGACTCTGTAAAATATTTGGTTTGACTATCCCTAGCTTGGGAATCTTCATTCCGAGAGATTTGATTCAAGGTTTGGATGCAGTTTAATTATCTTATGTCGTTGATTAATAATTTACACATTTGGATCCGAAAGCAATTTACACCTTCGCTATTATAGAGTTAAACGATTTCACAGCAAGAGGGGAAGAGGAAGGGGAAGGGTTACGGCACGGCAAACAGTCAAGGGACGTGCCTCGAGGACATGGCGGACATTGGGCTTCGATGGAACAGGGAGAGGGGAAGTTTTTTTGCACGGGAGGAGGGAGACTCTCACAACATTACCAGCTGTAGGCAAGCATATGGGATTTGAAATAGAAGAGCTATGTGGCAGGCTGTTGTTTGAGGAATAGTAGACGAACTGGTGGGAAGTTTTTCTCTTTTTGTATTGCTAGGCTACGTCAGAAAAATGAGTATGATATAGCTACTGCAGTAAATGAGAATGGTTCAGAAAGGGCAGTACAATGACTTCAGTCTTGGAGGAAAGCGGTAATATAAGGAGACAATTGAGGGTCAAACCTATGGGGCATAAGAATCGGTACGGACACCTGTGTTGCACACAATGATTGGTTAGTAGCTCTGATGGTTGCATCTTAGAGAATAGTAATTGCTAAGTTAGATGAGTTTTGCTACATACAATCAAAGTTACGTACTAATCTACGTATCAATATTGATTTCTTCATATTTAAAATTTAAATTAACATTATTTTCAATAAAATCTATTTTTTGACCAATTATATTAAATTAATATACAAATTAATACACAATTATATTTACAATAAAATTTTTTCAAATTAGATAGTGCGATGCATATTGTCGTGGAAGAGCTGGAAGCATGGGGCACGTGATTGTCGTGATTCATGCACGATGAGGACAGTGCATGAGACTCACACATCGGCCCATTTTCTACATTGCTTATTCTACCTTATAGATCGATGGGTTTGAGTTCTGTTGGCAGCACGAGTGCAACCCACAGGTGGTCTCGGAGCAACCGGTCAAACTCCCTCTTTGCTAATCTCAGGAAAGAAAAAAGAAAAAAGAAAAAGAAGAGAGTAAAATTTGACCAAACAAAGATATCTAGTGAAGGAAAAAAAATAGTGTGTAACTAGTTGTGTATTTCTTTTTATAATCGAATCAATATACACCGATTTTGAAACTTTAAAAATTGATATCAGACTGATTTACTACCAAAATCGAAACTTTCGGTTTTTTTTTTTTGTTTGGATCCGATTTTTTCAATTTTACAGATTCTTTATGTTGTAATAATATGATGTCTATGTATACTAAACTACTAGCCTATTTATAGTATAGTATAAGTACATTATTTTATAATAATTAACACATACTAGTATAGTATTGAATTTAACTAGTCTATATAAATTTTTTACTCTTTATATGAGTATATATGATGAAATGTGTAAAAATATATTTATAAAAGGAATATATATTATAATTTATTATGCCAAAAATATATTTATCATTCATATATATATATATATATATAAAGTAAGTTAATATTAATAACTTAATATTATGTTTATGTTTAAAGTTAAAATTTATATATTAGAATTTCATGTTATATTAATTAACAATTTAACATAAATTATATATAATATAATATAAAAAAAATTATAAATATTGTTCAATTTAAACTGATTTTCAAAATATAAAAACTGATATCGTGCCGATTCTTAATAACTGGTACCACACCTGATCACTTAAAAACCAGACTGAACTAGTATGACTGGTTTGGTTCGGTCCAACCCATTTTTTCGGTTTTTTTAACACCCAGACCCCTCTGTGAGAGGAAAAATAAAGCCTTAACACTACTGTAATTGTGTTCCTCCGCTTGTCATCCTTTTATCCAGTCGTAGAAATTAGTTCTCAACCAAAAACACACAAGTATAACATAACCTTTTTTCTTTCCAAACAAAAAAATGAAAGGTTGTGTGATTTTAAACAAAATAAGAAAAGGAAAGGGTTGTTGAAATAAAAAGATTGTACAATATGGCCCATCAACATGATCTTTCAGTGTGCAAAGGCCAATTGATTTTTTTTTTTTTTTTTCCTTTTAAATTCATGATGTCTTCGGCAAGGATCAATAGGCCTAAATTTTAATTCAAACATTTGCAATACATGGACGATTTGCAAGGAATTGGCATTCCTAACTTCGCAAATCATTACCAAAATCTGACCCTGCAACAGTATACATCGGCCAAACATGCATCTAAGCTCTCTAACTATACACTCCATTACGTATTGCTGCACTTCGGATGAAACTCGAAGCTGCAACTTCACTTAAATTATAAAAAAGATTCGGGTGGTGAACGATTCACCATAAAAAAGTACCACTTCTAGTCTTGCGGAAGAAGCGCTATCTCAATTTCTTGAAGCGATTTCCCTTTGGTTTCCACCACATTTCTTTTCACAAACATCACAGCCATTATACAAAAGGTACCGAACATTGAGTACAAGAGCTGTGGCCCAAGTTTCTCCAGCAAACGCAAGAACAGCAACCCCACAAAGAAATTGATCACCTGAAGAAACACCAGAAATTTATTCTAGCAGCATATAATTCACGAAATAATTATGCATACACCAGCATTTTTTGAATCTGGGAACTCCTCCCAGGTGTGGATCCAGAAGCTAGCAAGAGCAGATATAAATCTAATTAGAAACAAAGGAAGGAGAAGATAGTTACCCAATGAACTGACATACAGACTGCCATAGCTTTCGCCCTAATTCGGCTGGGGAAAATTTCAGGTAGAAGGAGACCCGGAACTGGACCAGCTCCAAGCGCAAATGTAAAGACAAACCTGCACAAAGAAATTCATTAATATCCCTCCAACATTGCCACTCTAATAAGAACAATCAAGGATGGTTAGTCATTGTTTCCAAAGTCACATTTCCAGCTGGGATCACTAAGTTGGAAATCCAAATATTACAAAGGTTCCCTAACACAGCCGCTAGGATGTTAAAAAAAAAAAAAAAAATCAGCTATGCATCATCTGATTATTGACTAGAGAAATTCATGAAACAAAATGACGACCATTTATCATGATACAGCCGTTTCATGAAGCACATTTTGCATTTGAATACATTTATAAGTGCATTCATAACAAGTTCATCTTCAAAATGTATGTTACTAAAAGATTACTCACAGCAGCATGCCACCAACAGATAGAAACAATTCTCCAGAGCCTGGTATATAAGAACTTGCTGCGACAGCTTGAAGGGCCATAGATATCGCCTGGGTGGGTATGATAAAAAAAAGTTTCACATCAGGATCTTAGATCATTAACTCCAGATAATGTTAGAAGTAAAAACCAGGAGGAGAGATTTTAGATGTGCCGTTTGAGCTGTGCACAACATTAGCGGCAACGTTGGTGAGTTATTAGTTCAATATATAATGCAGGAAAATGAATGTAGCAGCCTTTTATAGAATATTAAAATAGCCACTTTTCTTTATGCTGGACAATTATGCTAGTCCATTTTTCATATGAAAGGATAAGTCTTCTTTCTCTTTAAACCCAAGAACCAATATTTTTTGAGCTCCTTCTTAGTACCGGAAACATTCACATGCATTCTTGAGTACATATATCCTATCTGAGTTAAATGGCATATCCAGTCATATACATTTATTTCAATTCTCATTTTCTTTTCTAGCTTTTGCATACACTTATGCTGATTTGATAGGAAAAATACTATATATTACATCATTATCCCGTTAGCATAATGTGATGAGAATAATTAAGAGTGTAGTATACAGCATAACATGATTTAATATTATAATCATAATATTAATTTGTATGTAAAATGGGGAAAGTGATGCAAATACAATTTACCATTCCAAAAAAGCTCCACAGGAGGAGGACCTTTCTTCCTAGTTTATCCATCAAAGCCATTGCAATAATAGATCCTGAATGATATAAAAGTTTATGCTGTCATGACAGAATGCATCATCGTAGACATGTAAGGGGAGGAGTACCATGAACTGAAGCTATACCTGTTAAATTTGCAATTCCTATGAAGACATTGGCAAGGGTTGATGGTACTCCCGCACTTTTAAAAACAGTTGAAGAGAAATAAAATACAGCATTTATACCAGATAGCTGTTGTAAAGCAAATAGGGTTGACCCAATAAAAACAACTGCAAAAGGAATGCGTGAATAACAAGCACTTTTGGAAAGCCCAAAAAGAATATGACAGAAGAACAAGCAACGGTGAAAACAGCCATGGATTCTGCAGAGAAGGAGACGTTAAAAATCTTCAAAGAAATATACCAGAAAAGTATCATATGTACCTTTAAAATGGCGACCATAGAGCAATTCTGAAATCTTCACAGTATCAGTGTCGTCTCCCCTGTCCGATTTAGATAATTCTGCCAATGCTAGTTGGGCATGCGATCCTCCTAGGAGCTTCTCAAATGCAGCTTCGGCTTCCTCGGTTCTTCCTCTCTGAATCACAACAATGATAAACAGAAGGTGTTCATCTTCAGCATAATTACATAACTGTATAAACTTAATTGGAAGTTTATCCCAAGTTATAGTACAGAGAGATGCCAGGCCAAACTTGAAAGTAACTATTTTTATGGGGAGAAACAAACACCCCCCCCCCCCCCCCAAAAAAAAACCCTAAACCGAATGATACAAGAAATTAAAAAAGAGAGAGAAAGTACTGCAATAACTTTGGGAGCTGATATAGAAAACTGACTGCATCTTTGTGCACATCGGTTTTGCAATCATGAACGTGTGTGCATGTTTTATTATTTAGTCTACATAGAGACAAATACCTGAATGTTTGTTTTGGTAATTCTCTTCATAGGTAATCAAAGATTTTATTAAAAGTCAAAAGGCATGCATAAAGACCCTGAATTGTTTTGGTACTTCTCTTTATAGGTAATCAAAGATTTTATTAAAAGTCAAAAGGCATAGCCCAGATACCTGAATCTTTGTGCACCTGACTATTTCCATTTATGGTATAAAAAGTGCAAAATATCAACAGGAGTTATAAACTAAATAGGATTTTTTTCCAAAAAAAGACGGATTAGAGCTCAAGCTCATATATGTCTTTGATATACTTAAATATGAATTAGTAAGGACTTTATTCATACTGAGTAACAGACAGAAATTACAGAAAACAAGTGAAAGGAAACCTTATATAGCCAAGAGGGACTCTCTGCACAAAACACCATGGCAACAAGTAGTATTGCAGCTGGAATTGTAGATATCCAGAAGCAGATGCGCCACCTGAGCACATGGATTAAGAAGTATATGAAATTGTCAAACGTGAAATACAGATGCCAAGGGATTAGTATATCTTACCAGCCCGCAATTTCTTTGATAGGAATTCCAATAAACAGAGCTCCAATAAGTCCAAGACATGTTGCAATTTGAATAAAGCTTCCATAAGTACCCCTCACAAAAGCAGGAGAAACCTAATCACACAGATGGGACAAAAGTGGATAAGAAACAAGAACTTCCTTGCGTCAACCAAGAAAAAGTAAGCCAGAATCAATTAGACAAAATTGTAACAAACCTCCGTTACATAGAGAGACGTAACAGGGGGTCCCAAGCCCATTCCAGTACCAACAAGTAACCGGCCCAAGAGCATACCCTCAAAATTTTTTGTCATTGCGCTGCAAATGCATGTTATTTTTTTATTATTTTATAACAATAGAAGTAGAAAAAATATGGAACATCAAAGTATAAAATCATTAATATTTGTATACATTGAACACATGAAAAAAATAGACGTAGAAGGCTACTATTCGCCAAAAGCATGCTACAACTTTTTATGATAAATAAGAAAAATTTTTGTAATATGAAGGAGGGTGTAGGAAATATACAAGAGATCCACCTAAATTGCAAAAGGGAAACGTGATAGAACTTCATGAAAGTACAAATAGAAGCCCTACAGTATCGTGGACTACTATCCAATAGGTGTGCAAGAACTGAGGGAACATAGCATTGCAGATGGCACTATCAAATTGCTTAGATTTTCTAAATCTGCAATGATCCTCCATATAGAAATGAAAAAAAAAACATAAATTTTAGCTGTACTTGATGACTGTCAAACCCAAAAGCCCCTTTTACAAATAGAAATATACATTTAGGCATCCAGAAAACTTCAGTAGGTTGAAATAACTAATATCAACTAGACCAAACCAAATGGACTAGAAAATCTAATATATGAAGAAATAAAAATCAAGACTGCAACAAATGGACAAGAAAATAAAAATATAATCTATATTATAATTTATTTTTTTGTCACAACAGCATACCTGATAGAAGCACCAATAATCATAGGCAAAGCACACAGTTGGAAAGCTCTACGTCGCCCAACCCCATCAGCAACCCAACCACTGAACAGAGATCCAACAAAGGCACCACCAAGACACGTACTCACAACCAGACCTTCACTTAAAATAATTGACAAAACTTCTTAAATAAGAGAGCTAGATGCAGAAATCAAACAACAGATTAGAGCAAGAAAGGCCAAAGATCACCTTCTGCCAAGGTATTCCCGCTGAAACCAAGATCGACAGAAATGCTTTCAAGTGGTTCATTAACTACTCTGTATAAAACAGTACAAAAATAAATTCAGAAAGGAAACTACCTTGATTGTGTGCTTCATTCTCTAAAAACAAAGCAAGAGAAAAGAAAAAGAAGAAAAGACTGTGAGTTCTAAGACAGAGCACCAACCCCATATGGTAGCCAAATAAGAAAGAAGTTATGGTTGCAACTACTACATGAGGTAAAGAAAGCCTCCATGAAGGGCTTGAAGTTTCTGGAGACATACTGTTCTGTAGAGGAACTACAAGGCAAGCAAGAGTAAAGCCCAATTAGCAGTATGCTAGGTCATGTTCACACAAATTAGAATTTTATAACTAAACTAGCCCACTAATCAATGACCTCCTTATGGTTTCCCAAGATACGTAACAATTCTACTCAGACTTCTATGCCACCTTTTTCATCTGCTCTTTCATCTTACGTTACCAATTGCATATTCACAATTACTGATCAAAAAGGAAACTATAAAGAAAAATTAGCCTTAAACCCCCACAGAGCATAATTTGCTACAAGTTTTAAGAAAATTTGATGAAACAAAATAGGGGTGAGCAAAACCACTGCCGGCTCCGACTCCGGCCTATGTTCACTCCTACTTCAACTCCGGTGGAGTCAGAAAAATCGGAGTTTGGAGTCGGAGTTAAGAGTTGTTGTGAAAAAAATGGTCAGAATCAGAGCCGATGGCAGCTCCAACTTCAAAACTCCAAACTCCATCGAACAAAAAAGAAAACACACAATGTTAGCAAAACAAATACACAAATGATTTGATAAAGATAGATACATAGCCAGCATTCATTCATTCATTCACCATTTTCGTTGAGGGAGATCAGTGTCAACGAAAAGAAGCTGAAGACGGAAACCTTAGCACAACTAGAAAAAAGTTGGGCAATTTATAGTAAGAAGCTCTTGTTTTTTGGGATTGGTAAGTTGGGCCTTGGGGATTTTTGTAGAATGAAATCAATGTCCAAGTTATGAGTAGTATTGTATTGGGCTTCTATGCCAAGGCCCAAATAGAATTCCCAAGAGCCATTAGGGCACTGTTTAAAGGGAGCATATATTTATTGTCTTCTACCAATCGTCCTCTTTCTTCTTCTTCTTCTACTCTGAGTCTCTCCGAAATGCCAAACTACTCTCTCTCTCTCTCTCTCTGAGTGAGGATTTTGTGCTTCATTTGAGATAGTTTGCCCGTTGCAGCGCCACTTCAGCCTGTCTTCCACCGTTGCCTGTTGCAGTGCCTCGCCAGTAGTAACTCTCTCTCTCTCTCTCTCTCTCTCTCTCTCTCTCTCTCTGTGTGTGTGGCTCCGATGCTCCGACTTTGACTTCAACAACTCCGATCGAAATCAAAATCTGCTCCGTTTCAGAGTCAGAGTTGAAGTTCAACTTGGCCTCCGACTTTGGTCAGAGTCGGAGGTCGGAGTTGGGTTCTGTCGAAGTCAGAGCCCAGCCCTAACACAAAATCCATTCCAGTGAAGAATTAATAAGCAATTCTTCACAGCACAAGATCAAGCAATAGTTATGTGTTCAGTAATTCAACCACACCTCAAAATTAAAGCTGACTGTGCAAAGCATAAAACATAAGTAGAACTGAAATGATTATTCACCAAATAAAGTTGCTTTGACGTCTAGCAAAGTTGGAGGGCCAAGGTGCATAGCAAAGTTGCTTCCTTTCGTTGGTTGGTGTCTCTAGGGAAAATTCTAACCATGGATAATTTCAGGAAGAGAGGTATACTGCTGGTTGATTGGTGTTATATGTGTAAGAAGGATGGTGAATCTGTTAACCATCTCTTTCTTCATTGCAAAGTGGTGATGAAGATGTGGAATGAGATTTGGTAGGCATTGTTTGGGTAATGCCTATGCATGTGGTGGACTTCTTGGCTTGCTGACAAGGTATTGATGGAGTAGAGTCAGTGCAGCAGTGTGGAGAATGATTCCATTGTGTATATTTTGGTGCCTATGGTTGGAGAGGAATGGAAGGTGTTTTGAAGATTTCCGATGCTCTATGGGGGAACTTAGGAAGTTTTTCTATAGCACTTTTAAGTTTTTGGGTGAAGAATCTTGTAAGGGATGGGAACTTTTGTAATGTTCTGTTTTAGTCGTATTTTGTTTTAGCTTGTATTTAGGTGTATTCTCTTGTATACATCTTGTGTACTTGGGTTATGCCTATTTATTTGGAATAAAATTCTCTTATTAACCATCAAAATAAAAATAAAAATAAACCTGAGTTTTCTTCCATGTCAACTGTATTTGCAGAGTCCCTCGATGGCAAGCGCTTGTACATCGAGTAAGCTTCACGTTGACGTACCCACATGCCAAACTTTGACCAGCCTTTTTCCCGGATTCCCTAATTTAAAGAATTTTACAGAAACACTATCATGTTTACGTTGCATCCACTGTGGACCAGATCAAATAAAACACTACACGTTAATTATGATAGTTTTTCATTCTAATTGGGAAAAAAAAAAACACTAACGGTCCGTTTGGTTCCCGAGAAGAAATAGAAAAACTGGTATGATTTTTCGTTCTCGTGTTGCTGCGATCTACGCTTAGGAAAACACAAAATCACCCAACTATGCATATTTAGGTAATAAGAAATCAGACAAATTACATACGCCCAAACCAAATTAAGCTTCCAAATCAACGAGAGTTCCGAGCAAATCCATAGAATAGAACCAAATGAAACACATTCCAGACTCCAGAGCCCCAAACCAAAGAAGATCAGTACAAAAGACGGCGCTACAAGATTAGGGAAAAAGCTCGTAATGAAAGAAAACGAAGTCGAAGATGTACCGATCATGAAATAATCAATAAACGGATCCAGAACTATAAGCGAGTTCGATGGACAGGCGTGTGGGCCAGTGGAGATTCCGTGAGAGTTTCCGAGCACTCCTGGTCTGCGACAAACTCAAGAAAGGAGCCAAAACATGAAAAGTTCTAAGAGGGTAACGGAGAAGAAAGCAACCGTGTGTGTGCGCGCTCTGTTTGTGGTGCGGTTGTTTCAGTGAGGGAGCAAAGCTTCCTTTCTACTTATACATGGAGAAAGGAAACGTAGACGCCGGGTACGGAGTGGGAAAATTATATTTACCTTATTTTTTGTTGGAAAGTATTAAATATCGAGAAAAACTTCAAACCGATATTTTGTTTTTGAGTAATCCTGGTAATCATAATTTTTACTATCTTTTCATTATTTTATAATTTAGTATTTGATAATTGGAGATTATTTATTATATTTTATTTATAAACCTATCATTTAATATGACATCATAAAATGATGATAAGAATTAATATAATAAATAGATTTTTTCTTTGTTTTTTTCCCTTTTATACCTTTTAATAAAATTTAAATAGGCAAGAGCCTCACAATACTTATGGTGGGTAAGACTTATCCATCTTCTCTCTCTTTTCCTTTCTTTCTTTTCTCTTCTCTCTTCTACCCCTTCTTAGAGAAATCCATTTCAACCTCTAATTTGATCTTTTCTCTATTCGCCTCTTAGATCTCATTCCACCTAATTTCTCAAGACATTTTTCTCTTAAAAATTTTGCTTCTTTTTTCTAACCAACTCACTAGCCCCATCCCAATTAGAGAAGCAGAAGCAAAGCTTGTTCCTTATCCCAATAGTGATGTAAGTTTTCCCATTGAAACAGTTTTCGTAAAAATCAATCATTTATAATTCCATGAGAAACAAGCTTGAGGGTCCAATTCCAAAGTCTCTAGCTCAGTTGGGCAATTTACAAACTCTCAAATTCTTAACAAACAAGCTTAGTGGAGGCATTCCAGAAGCTCATACTAAAGAACAACCAGTTTACTGGGAAGTTCCCATGGACATTGGTGAAAATCCATAAGCTCTCATTGTTAGACGTCTCTAGAAACTCACTAACTGGAGCAATACCAGCAGAGCTTTCATTGTGCAAGAAGTTTACATATATTGATTTGAACAATAACCTTCTTTCTGGACCAAATTAACGAAGTTTCTCTACATGTATTTGTATTCTTAATTTTGTTAAATCCCTACGTGTCTTCTTATTAGTGGTGGGTGTAAACTAATAAAAGGCACCCATCCAGCTCCTAGCGCCTCTCTTATTTATTTAGAGAAACTTTGTTAATTTGGTAAAAAAAAAAAAAAGGTTATTGTTCAAATCAATATATGTAAACTTCTTGCACAATGAAAGCTCAGCTAGTCTTGCTCCAGTTAGTGAGTTTCCAAAGACGTCTAATGATGAGAGCTTATAGATTTTCACCAATGTCCATGAGATCTTCCAAGGAAACTGGTTGTTCCTTAGTATGAGCTTCCGAAATGCCTATATCGAGCTTGTTCATTGAAAAGTCAAGAGTTTGTTGATTGCCCAACTGAGTTAGAAACTTTGGAATTGGACTCTCAAGCTTGTTCCCCATAGAATTGCAAATGATTGATTTTTACAGAAACTGTTTCAGTGGGGAAATTCACATCACCATTGGGATGAGGAATAAGCTTTGCTCCTACTTCTCTAGCTAGGATGGGGCCAGTGAGCTGGTTAGGAAAAATGAGCAAAATTTTCAAGAAAAAAAAGTCCGAGAAATTAGGTAGAATGGGACCTAAGAGGCGAATAGAGAAAAGATCAAGTTGGGGTTCAAAATAGGTTCCTCTTAGATGGGGGAGAAGAGAGAAGAGGGAATAGACAAATGGAAAGGGAGAGAAGATTGATGTGTCTTATCCACCGTAAGTATTATGAGTCTCTTATGTGTCTAAATTTTATTGAAATGTGTAAAGGAAAAAAAAAAAACAAGACCGATTTGAAGTTTTTCTCTATATATTTTGTCTTTGGGGGAAGAGAAAAGCTTCAAATTGGATGGGTGTCATTCCGAAATGCCTATATTGAGCTTGTTCATTAAGAAGTCAAGAGTTTGTAGATTGCCCAACTGAGTTAGAGACTTTGGAATTGGACTCTCAAACTTGTTCCCTATAGAATTGCAAATGATTGATTTTTACAGAAACCGTTTCAGTGGGGAAATTCACATCACTATTGGGATGAGGAATAAGCTTTGCTCCTACTTCTCTAGCTAGGATGGGGCCAGTGAACTGGTTAGGGAAAATGAGCAAAATTTTCAAGAAAAAAAGGTCCGAGAAATTAGGTAGAATGGGACCCAAGAGGCGAATAGAGAAAAGATCAAGTTTGGGTTCAAAATAAGTTCCTCTTAGACGGGGGAGAAGAGAGAAGAGGGAAGAGACAAAGGGAAAGGGAGAGAAGATTGATGTGTCTTATCCACCGTAAGTATTATGAGTCTCTTATGTGTCTAAATTTTATTGAAATGTGTAAAGGAAAAAAAAAACACAAGACCGATTTGAAGTTTTTCTCTATATATTTTGTCTTTGGGGGAAGAGAAAAGCTTCAAACTGGATGGGTGTCGTTCTCCATTTTACATCCTCTCTAATAGAAAATAGATACATAAGGGATTTATTTATTCTATAGTTGAGCTTATTTCGTTCAATACTTTCTCTCTTTCTCCCTTATCTCTCTATTCACCTTTTCTTTCTTCTCTTTTCTCTCCCCTCCTCTCATGTTCACCACTCCATTCAATTAAAACCAGCTTACTTTCCTTACATTCTGTAGGAAAAGACACCATTAGAAAGTGCGGAAACGCATTTGAACACGAAGTTTAGAATGATCAATACCTAAAGGAGGAAGGAATGAAAAACAAATCCAAATTCATCAAAGCGTGCTTTCCTTTCATTTCTATAAAGTAAAATTAAAGTTCATTTTTAAGATGACAAGCATCCTCATGCACATATATTGATCAGAAAAACTCAATGCTAAAAATTTTTAAGCCTTCAAAATTTGCAAAACAAAAGGAGATGACCACCTTTCCCTCCAAATTCAAAACAAAACACCAATAGTAAAAATTCTACTAAAGATCTATGTTCCTCTTGTATGAAAATGTAGATTGGGTAAGACAGATGGAGGGAGACTTGCAAGTTTACGAACAGCTCTCCAACAACATTAGCCATTGGTGAGAATAAAGTTAATGAGTTTCTTGTCTTGATCCTTAGCTGTCCAATGACCATACTTTAACCAACTTTTGTCACAGTATGGTTGCCTCTCCATCCTCACCCAACCAAACTTCAGAAACCCATAAATCCATATATACTTTTCCTCTAAAATAGGCAGAAATCGCAGAGAGAGAGAGAGAGAGAGAGAGAGAGAGAGAGAGAGTTAAAAGAAATATAAATAATATGGAGTAGTGTAGAGAGATGGGTTCGTGTGTTCATGTCGGGAAGCAATGATGAAATTAATTGAATGGTAACTCATTTGATTAAACAGGATGAGATAAAAGTTAAAAGTTAATAAAATGTGGTTGAATATAATTTTTTAATATAATTTTTGGTTTTAAGACTTCAAAAGGTTAAATTGTTTATTTTTTATTTTATATGAAAGTCTGAAAAAATTATAACGATAAGATGAGATAAAATGGTTTGTGAAAATAAACTAAGTATTGCCCAGTTTGGATTAAGAAACCTCCCAACTCATTTCATCTAATCATTACAAATTTTTTTAATTTCTACATAAAATATAATAAATAATTCAACATTTTCAAATCTCAAAACAATAATAATATTAATAAATAATAGCCTAATACTTAACTCATCTCATTTCAACTCACTATTCAATACTCAATAACGTTATTGCTAGTCTCATTCTAATCTATAATATTTCTCTGACCACAAAGCTACCTTCTATTTTCGAGACAGCATTAATTATTTGAAAATAGTTATAAAATTAAGGGATCTTTTAACAACATTATTTATTTAGTAGATAATATAAGATTAGATAAATAAAATAATAAAAACCTTAAAATCCAAATCCCTTACAACAAACCCAGTGGGGTTAGGTAAGGTCAGGTAAGGTCAGGATCACATTTTTCTTTTGAGAACTGAGATGCACCAAACAAAATGACCTCATATCTATAAATTCCATGATTCATGCTTTTATTTTTTCTAAGCAAGCACTTGGTTAAATCTAAAGGATAAAAATATATGAGAGGGTGGAATTCCTCTACAAACATCCTATTCTCAAACAGACAAAATAAAAATAAAAATAAAAATGGACATTAAAATCAATAAATTGTTCACACCTATTCTCTTTTGAACAATCCACCAAGTGGACTGTGATACCACCGCCAAAGACGATGACTGATTGGTTAATGATATATTTTGTTACTATGATATATCTGATGAAAAGACCTGCATCCTCCACCTCAAGATCTTGGGTTAGAAAAGGTGAAAACATAATTGGATACGTAGCATTGGGAGATTTGAGTTAGTGGTGGCCAAAATCATTGATGCATTGTTGTGTCAGCACATGAGATACACGCGCCAAAGGTATCGAGGCATAGTGGTTTAGATCTAGTATTTTCTAGGGTGTTGAAACTCCTAGCATGGTGCATGTTATCGACATATGCTAGGAGCACGTCAACTTCACACATGGTTCGGACTGCTCAAGTGACTCACGCAGTAGTCTTTTTATGATATTCTACCAAATACTTGGAGATTAGGGGTTGGGGATAGCATGGTGACGTGTGGCTATATGGTCATTGAAGAGCAATTAATTGGTCCTCAACCGAGCTAAGAAGAAAGAAAAATAAAACATAGAAATTTAATAGGAAAATGAGGAAGGAATGGAGAAAGTAAAAGAGGGAGATTAGACAGTTTGGTTGGCTCTCTTCGTTACTGGGGAAAAATGATTGATGGTTGGGTGTGTCATTGTATTATTTTTCAATTTCTTATTTACTACCTGTGAATAAAAACTTGCATTGCCTTCCCATCTTCTCATTTCTAATGGGCAAATTGACAATAATTAGAGTACAAGTGAAACTATTTTCTCTCTCTATAAAATATTTCCTCTCCTCATCCTTCAATTGAGGCTGCAATTGAAATGCAATGACATGATTTCTATATATAAGCACCTTGTGTAGATACCAAACTACCAAGCAAAGATGGTGACTCAAACATATCATTACAAAATGGAAATCGAAATATAGACAAAGTAAAAGTCACAATGTCTCTTGATATAACCTTCAACCGACCAGCAAATCATGTTTCCTTCCATGTGTGGAAGTAAAATCCAAATTTCTACAAAACATGAAGCCTCTTAAAATCAGTGATAAGGAAAAGTGCTCTTTCTATCATAAGAAATCTAGAGTGGACTACAACCTCATAAGTGAGATCAAACTTCTGGGAAACATGAAGCCTCTTAAAATAGTTATGAGAAAAAGTAAAAAGAAAAGTGCTCTTTTGATTAAAAGAAATCTAGAGTGGACTACAACATCATTATGTAAGATCAAAACAACAAGTCCTTGATATCTTAAGTGAAATGGCAACTAGAACAATCACCTAAATGCCAATAGCTTAAAGCCTTGAGTCATTCCTGGTAACATAACTCTAACTTGATTTTGGATCAAATTCTAAAAAAGGGAAACACATGATGATTATTAAATTATAAAAATAATAAACATTATTAAAAGTTTAGTAAATATGCAAATAAGAATTAAGTTGATTACCAAATTCCACCTTAAAGCTTTTAACATTATCCAAGAAGGCATAAAAATCAATGACAATTAGATCAGTCAACCAATTTTGCGTACAAACGAGTGCTTCAACTATCCTTGGAGATGATAAACTACGAAATGGGTCAAATACAAAATCCCATGCACTAAAATCTGACTCAAAAGAAATAATGGAAATGAGAATGACCACACATCACGTGCGGCTCTCAACAGAATATGATACTTTACTTCATTGACTTTCCAACAATAAAAAATATTAGAATATAGAGCTGATGCCTCACAACTATGTGACTAAATTGATCAAGCTTTGATTTACTCATCAAATTAGATTCAGTAATTTCTTACTCATACTCAATCCAAAAACTCTGCTGAGAATCAGAATCAATCATACTAGGATAAACTGAGGAAATAGGCTATGAATATGGAACAACTCCACTTGAACTTCCATAGCACCATACTCCATGTACATGTCAATCACCACCTGTTTCAATTTTGCAATCATTTCTTCTCCTAAATTTGAACCATATATATTTTTTAATTAAAAATGCAAAAGTTTAAATTTGTGTCTTGGATTAAGAACGATATCAATGAATATCACTAAATTGGTCTTTTCAGACAATCTCTAATATTTATCAATTATGAATAATCGTTTTGACTCATTTTTTTTATAAATGTGTTGGATGCTACAAAACTTATGGAAATAAGCATTTGATGTAACATATAAAGAGCTAAAAAGTCCCCCAGTAGCATCATAAGAAATCTTCAAAAACTTTACAAATACTCTGATTCTCTCCAAATCACTAGAGTTTAGAGGGGTCGAGTTCACATTCTAACAATAACGAAAAAAATAATCATCATACTTTTCCAATTCCAAAAAATGATTTTTGAAATGTTTCTGCTACTTCCAACATGAGATAAGCCGACTTCTATCTAGTGGAAACATCAAGACATACCAATCTTGAACAGTAAATTTTTCTCATTCTCTATATATTTTTGAATTTCTCCCCTCTTGTTAGAGAGGATCTAACATACCTGATTGCATTGCGCACCCTTGTGATTAAATCATGACAACGTTTTGACCTATCATTCACAATGAAGTTCATAATAAGGTCGTAAACATGGTGTGAATATAATTTCCACCTAATAAATGACCTCCCACAAACTTTTTCAAATAATTAAATGTAACATCGTTTGAGCAAGTATTGTGAACTATAATAGTAAAGATCTTGTCAATACCTTATAGACTTGAATCTACATATTTTCTAATAGTGTCTTCTTCGTGATTAGGAATCATACAAAAGTTTATAATTCTTTTTTGTGATTTCTATTCCCAATTGATAAAATATGCAGTAAGACACATATAATTTAAGTTCTGAATGGATGTCCAAGTGTCAGTTGTCAAACTAACTCATCCAACTACATGAAATATTTTTCCTAAACTTCTTTCTCTATTTTAAGTAGTTTAATATAGTGTTTTGACTTTCAGTGGTTTGAGATAGCATTTGGAATGTTGGTTCAAGTGATCTACATACCTTCTTAAATCCTTGGGCTTCCACTACTCTAAAACGGAACCTCATCACAAATTATTATCTTTGCAATCGTCATTTGTACATTTTCTAAATCAAACTTATGTGTAGTTGAAATGGTTATCTCCCTCACGGCTCATAGCTTGTTGATTCGTGGGTCTGATTCTATTACGGTGTTGCTTACAAATACTAACATGTTGTAACATACTTGATGGATCATGTTTTTTGGGGTGACAAGAATAAGCGTTATGACAGTAATTACATCCACTTTTAGGTCACTTAACGAACATCAATATATTTTTGTGAAATGTTTTCACACCATTGAGGGGTTCGTACTTACCCCCATTGAAGAAAGAGGGAGACAGATATTACTACCACTAGACATGTTAATGTTTAAAATCATATCTGATCGTCTTTCCAAATGAGTAGCAGCCTGATCATCTCTTAAATTTGTTGGAGTATTACTTCCAAAACAATCCACATATGAACTGACATGTAATAGATGAGAATATAAATTAAAATCTTATTTTCAACAAAATAATAAAAAAAAAGGATGTTGATCATATATTTTTGCTCAGAAGTAGACTACTATGCATGGTATTTATAAATCCAAATACAAATACGTCATTTCTTTAGTAAAGTTTTAAGTTATCTAGAAGTATAACTGATCTAAATGAGAGGGAGTGTGGGCATAATGGTGTGAAGAGCATGCAAGGAACATTTAGATGCACCTGCATTTAAATTTGAATGGCATTAGTAATAGTAATAAAGTGAAAGAGCAAACAACAACCAATGATAGTTATTATAATTTGTGGATTAAACTTATATATTTTTTTACAAGAACATTTGTTAACACTGCAATGAGTATGAGAGGCATAACAATAATATTGAAAATTATTTATTGAATTACGTAAAACACAAATCTAAAATTTAATATATGCTATTAGAATATGAAAAAATAAGAGAGTAGATCAACCACCCTACAAGGTATATCTAAAGCTATCCCAAGCAATCCAAAGATAGGATTCCATAAAACACTAGCCACCTCAAAATGCAATAAAAGACAATCAATTAACTAGAAGAGAAATATATGTTAAGCCAATGCATAAGGAGGATGGGGGTATTTCCTGTAGACATCCCACTGGGGTTCTTACAATGGTTAGATAACTTTGATGTCATCAAGGATTTGTGGCCATTAAGATTCATAACCCCTAAATTAGGAGTAAATTGAATCCAACCCAGTTAATCAATGCACCAAACATCACATCAATGTTATTACCAACTATGAAGTTACAAATTTTAATATAATCATATATAAGAGAGGGGCAAGTAGGTGGGTTATTATATTATACCCAACATAAATATTGGTTTATAATAGATAAAAGTAGTAATAAAAACAAAGGAAAAATACTTTTGTTTTCAGAAACAAAGAAAATATAAGGTCGAGACAAAGATCCAAACTCCCTCTAGCAAGATTGTAAAACTATGAATCTTGTTTGTAAGAGAATAGCCTAAAATTGAACCTCAAACTAATAGTGTTGACGACGGTTTTTGTCAACGGTTTAGAAAAGGAGATGGATTTCCCCCTGGTGCGCTGAAGTGGCGTTGGGCTTGGAAGGAGGTTGTTTGGGCTCTGGTATGCTGGGCCTGAGTTGAGGTTGTGTGGGCCCCTGATTGATTCGATGAGGCTGCACAGAGTCCGTGCGTATGTTCATGGTAGTGAACAGTAGATAAATGCAGAAAAAATAGAGAGAGATAAACACACAGATTTAAGTGATTCTACACTTGGCCTACGTCCACAAGAGTTTAAGGAGGGGATAATTCACTATAATAAGCTTGATTTACAGTCCTTCAGGGTCTCTCATCCTCACTGTACAATAGATTTCACAAATCTCTCTTCCCGGTGTAGACTCCATAACTAGAACCCGTATTTGGAGGTTGAATAAGCCTTTCCGAGAAGCCTAGCAAAAAGTCTACCCGAAAAGTCCCCCTCAAGTCGTCCATCTCACCCCTTTTATTTCTACATTTCCCTTCTTTTATGTCACATCACATTCCCTTACTTCTTTTACCATCTTTTCTTCCTGCCATCCTAACATTTCTTCTATCACCTTCTTTTTCGCATCTTCCCCCACCTTTTCCCCTATTTTGTCCTCTAGTGAAGCCTAACTTTGATGGGCTAGGCTTTAAGAGCCCCTTTGAGCCTTGTGAAAAAAAATCCTCCGAACAAATAGAGTAAACTAAAACCATAAAAACTAAATAAAATTAAATTAAAAAAATGATATATAGTACCAAACTCAAATAAATATCAAAATCGATTTTGTCAAACATTTTGTGTTATGCAAAGGCTCGAGTGTTATGTAGAAGCGATGGAAGACAAACATAAGGCCATTAACTTGAAAAAGTGGAGGCATGGACATTAACTTGAATTGAATGAAGAAGCAACATGGGGCCCTTTTGGTTTTGACTTGGCAATGAGATGCAAACTAAGTTTTTGGTTTTGACTTGGACATGAGATGCAAGCCGGCATGCAACACGGTGAAGGAAGCTAGCGGTTTGGTTTGGATCCACATGTAACGAGCATTAGCCTTTGAATTTATTTGATTTGGATTTTATGCATGGGACACGAAGCAGTAGCAAATTTGAACTTTCAGTTTGACTTGGTAAATGAGTTTCACGCTGGACCAAAAAGGATTTCATGCACAAGTTGAGGAAAACAAGAGACGCCAGTAGATCTTATCTTTTCATTTTGAACGTCTAGAGTTTTTCATGCAACAGGGGAGTTTTAAGCTAGCACATAAAAATTGACGGAAAAAAAATTGAACTTTTGGCTGGGTTCTAGGACGTACAGACGAGAGAGGATGGGAGTGATATTTTTCGTTTTAAAGGCGCTATGACTTGGAGAACGACACGGTGGACTACAGAGAGTATTTTTTAGTGTTTATTTTTTTTATTCTAGGAAAAAAATGTAATCTAGTTTCAAACTATACTTGTTTGTTTATGCTAATTTAAAGTAATTCTCTTCGATAGTTGTCTGATTTATTCTGAGCTTATTGCTTCTAATTGATTGGCCATTAATTAAATGATTTTGATCTTGTGATTTGCTATCGAAAGAGGGAATTATGATAGATCTTGAATACTTCAACATAGGTAAATATAGAGATCGAAAGACTTGTATGAACCTATATAGTATTAAAAATTGTTGATCTTAATGCTTTCTTGCTTTATTAATTTGTATACTCTTGTGTAAAATAATGAATAAGAATAATTTCCAATTGACTATCGAAAGAGGATTTTGGATGAGTTGAAGATTTGCTAACAAATAGAGAGAATTGAATTCAATTAGTTAAATGAGTAAAGCATGGTGAGAGATTAGGTGAAATCAATTTTCTAGAAGTTTCCTTTCTCATTTATTTGATCTTTAAACAATAAATTTTTTTCCTTTAAATATTTTCTTTGAATTGATTTTATTTTAAATTGCAATTAGAAAAATCTTAGTGACTTCTCTAAATAAAATCGAGATTAGTATAATTTCGATACTTGTCAAAAATAAGTTACCAATCCCTGAAAAAGATACTCTTCTCATCACTTTAATATAAAATTACAATATTGTGCACTTATAGTTTTACACCGATCAATAATATAGTATTATCACTAATACTACAGTGATATTAATACTATATATAGTTATAGTTATTAGTATAACTATATTAGTATTAGTTCTAGTGATTTAATATAACTATATTAGTATATGTTATAGTGTTTAGCATAACTGTATATTTGTATTTGCTATAGTGATTTTAATTTAGTATAATTATATAATAGTATTAGTATAACTATGTCACTGATAGTATCCATTGCTAATACTACTAGTATTAGTATTACTATATAACTATAGTTAATAGTCATGTAGTGATATAGTATTAGTTACATTTATATAGTAATTTATATATAGACTTAAAGTGGATTATTAATAGTATTAGTATTAAGCCATAAATCTAATTAATATACTAATGTATATTAGTATTACTAATATATTTATCAAAAGGAATATGCTGAGAATTTAATAGGCCAAAAAATATAATTAATATAAGATATTGTTATATATGAATAATACTTTAGTTATTATACATTAGTATTATATGTTATTATAAATTTATAGATTAGTGTTTATCCATTAATATTACATGTTATTATGAATTTTAGTGTTTATAGTATATTATATATACATTAGTATTTCATGTTATTATATACATTAGTAATTTAGTGTTACATGGTAGTAATATTGTAAATTTGTAATAGTATGATATTTACATACAGTCATGTAATAAACTATTATTAGTCAATTTAGTCTATATATATATTATAGTATAAATATATTATTTAACCAGTATATTATTGAGTTTAACGAACTATATAAGATATAGTTGTATAAAATTTAAATAATTAATATAGAAAAACACATATCTTTTTATAAAATATGTATAAAATCGGAGGCGGAGGCGAAGTCGGAGGGCCAAGTAAGAGGCGGAGTGTCGGAGTCGGGTTGGATCAGAGTCGGAGTTGGTTCAGCAACGACTCCATTGGAGTTTGAGTCAGAGCGGATTTGGATTTTTGAATTTTTACTTAGCCCTAAGCTCTTCCAGCTTCAGTCATACGCTTTGATCTGAGTCTTTTGTGGTCCAATTAAGCTGAATTTTTGTAGGCACATCCATGAGGCAAGACTCTACAATCTGAATGGTGAAGTTCGAATTTGGAGCAGTATTTCCAGTGTCGAGAGCCATGATCAATAACACATTTTGGTGAGATATCTCATAATCATATTGTTTGGTTGTCAAGAAATTGTTTCTTGAAATTATTGTTGATTGTATGCTTCTAGTTCTATCTAACGAGAACAATTGTATACCCATTATTTGTTGATAATGGACATTTGGGTGGACTATGGTCCCTTGGTTTTTCCTCCAATACCAAGGAGGTTTTCCACCTAAAATTTGTTTGTGTGTGTATGTGATTTTGGCCTATATTTTGCTTTATTGAATTGCTTCCTAACAGGTTCACACAAGGTAGGAGAAAATTATTTCCTCTATTTAGTGATTGATTTGATTATTCCAAATCAATAATTGATTTCTCCCAGCAAAGTGGAATCAGAGCAGGGTCGTAACTGTTGAATATTTTGTGTTGAATAACCCATAGATCCTAGGCTCAAAACCTGGTTGTGATACCAATGTTGAGTGGTCATGAACCTTCTCGACCCCAAAAGCTAGCTAAAGGGTGAGGCTTTCCCTTACATTTATAAACTGACTATCAGCCATTTCCACAACCTATGTGAGACAATCCGAATAATCTACCCCTCATATATTGGGCCATGGGTCAGAGTAGCGAGAACCTATTTTTCTCGCAGACTGTTGAGCCAAGATTGTTGGTAAATCTGAGCTCTGATACTAGTGTATGGTGCTCATGGGCTTGTCTCAAGTTCTCAACCCCGAAAGCTAGTTCAAGGGATAAGACTTTCCCTCGCACTTATAAACTAACCACCTAACCCTTGCATAACTGATATGGGATAACCCTAACAAAACAAACAAAATGGGTAAAGGGCTTGCAACCAAAACAATCCTAACCAATATTGATCCATCATGGAAGTGCCTGAATACAACTATACCTTCTATTGAGATTGTAGAACCTGTATATGCAATGTATAACCTTTATATCAAATTGAATATACTTCACCTATGCGTGCAAATATATGATAACTCAAAAAGGCCCCCTCTCTACAGTTCTATTATACATATTAAATATGCACCAAACCTTCCCTTTCTTCATGTTATCCGAGACACCACAATATTCTAGGTGCCTATTGACAGATACTTTTGTCTACTTTAGTATTTTCTGGTATTCAAACAGCACTCCCACAACTATTCCATAGTTGACAATTGACAAGTTACATTCTCACGTCATAGAAGTTCACCCTTTGGTCTGTTTTCCATAAGAGAAGTGCAAGAACACTGAATTATTTTTTGCCTTTCATATTTTGATTCAAATGGAAATCATTGCCTTCAACCCCGGATCAAGTGGTTCTAAAATTAGATTTTGCATGTGTGTAGGCATCTACCTAAACCAAGTATGGTATTGGTCATAGTTAGCTTAGATTATGTCAACTTCCATGACAGAATTCCGATAACGCTAATAGTTCTACAATTTATAGGTCGCACATATAGATTACTACGGAATTTATTACAATTAGAAATATTATAAATAGAAAAACTTTATACACCTTACCACTGTCACACTTTCATCCCATTATATAAAATATGACACATTTATTACAATTGGATGATTCTTTATTGGATAATTTTTTATTATCTAATGACAATAAATATGCCACATCTTATATAGTGAAATGAAAATGTGATAGTGGTGTGGTGTATAACATTACTCTTATAAATATAGACACAGAAAACAATGCTTAATCTATTTAGTTAAGATTATATATGTTAGTGGACCATCTATTATATTGATCTATTTATTTTAGAGAAATGATATTTGCAGTTTTAAAATTTGCAGTTCTCACATATTCATTTAAAAAAAAAAGGAATAAATCTAGCGTTTATATGAAGAATATGTTTTTTAAATAATAACCTTCATTTGTATAAACTAAAATGCATAAATACTGCACACCCAAGAACTTTATTTTAAAAAAATTCTATTCAATATCTTCACATCATACATTATATATAATTTTTTAATTTTTTTCTTTTATTAAATATATGATATACGAATAATAAGTAAAAATAATAATTAATTTAAGAAAAATAAAACTAAAAAATATTTTTTAAAAATAAAAATAAATGTAATATATGATATATTAGACGATGAGAATGAAAGTCCTTTATTTTATTAACCTCATGATTTTGGACAAGAACATTAGAAATCCGAGAAATCCTAAATAGGGTTTACATCTGCCTTGTCATCGACATCTCGGCAGTCAGACACGCCCTCATTGCTCATCTGCATACACAGAGAGAATGTCCTCGAGAGACAAGGACCAAACGACAACGCACCACCAACCTTTCATTAGCAGCCTCGTCGTCCGGCCCTCCGCCAGCGAAGGCGCCGGAGACGGTGGCCCCGAAGGTGGCGCCGGAGGTCGTGTCAGCGATTACGAGCCAGGAGAGGTCCGTCGTGAACTTCCTCCGTACTCTCGCTTCGATCGATATTCCGATGAGCCTGGTTCGTCTCTCGCTCTCTCTCCATCTTCTCGTTTGTGTGGGTGTGCTTTTCTAATGTTCAGATTGAGTTTGGAGTGTTTAGGATTATGCTTCGCTTTTAAGTATCAAGATTCAGGTTTCAATTAGAGGAATTGACGTGTTTCCAAACCCTATATTGTGTAGTAGGATTGCTTCTGGTTTTTGTTAAATCAAATGTATTGTTCTTTTGTATCTGATTTTAGCCCGTTTCCGAATAATATGACTGATTTAGTATTTTGTTTTTTGCTTATTTTTTGTTTTTTTAATCTTTGGTTTTAAATTTGATTTTTCGAGTTTAATTGGTTTTTATTCGCATCTTCAATGTGATTGGGAATGCGTTTATCTCAAAGAAGAATCAGCTTTTGTTATGCATACTGTTGAGCATGAATTTAGAGAATTGATTGATGCGAAAGGAAGTTAGTCCCATTGATTTTGCTCGAGGAAATTCGTGATTTTAAAAGGAATAGTACTTTTATATTCTTATGATATGGGGATAAAGGTTTTTATTATATATTTAAATTTTGTGGTGATATTTAATCTTTGTTAACCATTTGGAAATCTAGCTTGTGTTACAGACTGAGTAGCTTTATTGCAGGCGTTAGCATCTCTAAGTATTTCTTTAAGTATTATCTTGGACTTTGAATTAGTCTGGTGTGGTATCTTTTAATGAGCAAATCATAACCGTGAATAGGGACACTGAAATGAACATTTACTCTAGTCACAAAAGAAGGTGAAAGTTTGAGATGGCTGTTTTTTGTGGCTTTGTTTTATTTTCAATGATGCCATTCTTTTGACGATGCCATTCTGAATGATGAATTTGTGTTGTTAAACACAATGGAGTAATTAGTTCTTTGGAATGTCCATATAGGCCTGTGTAAATGAATGGCATAGTTTGGAGGACGAATCCTGCCAAAATGACTCATTTATAAATTTTAGTTTCCTCTGAAATTGTATGAAAGCCTATGCAAATTCAGGGTCACATTGAGGAACAATTGATCTCCATATTTATTTTGGTATTTGTGATTATCTCTCATGTTTGCATCTAATCAAATTTTAGTCATGGACTTAGAGTTACAAATGTTTTATGTTTTATTATTATATTTTTTTTGAAATATAAGATATATTATCTTTGGATAATGATAAGCTTACTACCTCCTACCCCCCATTTACTAGTTTTTTTTTTCTTTTTTACTTAATGGTTAAGGAAGTGACTATTAGTGAATTTGTATATTTTTTTTAAATTTTTTTCTTAATGATTAAGGATGTTAAAAAAACACTTAAAAGAAAATAATAAAAAAAATAAAAGTTTTCAATTACACTATAGAGTAGTAAATGGGTGGTAGGAGATAGTAAGCCTATCATTATCAATTATCTTTACCAGTAGGCACTGCTGTTGAAATTATATTGCCAGATGATTATTTCTAGTAATACTCAATGGTGTTTTTAAAGCCCGTTGACTATTCCTTACGTTGCATGCTGACCATGTGGATCGAGTATCAATTATGGAGTATCAAATTGCAAATAAATTTTGCTATTATGTTTACAGCTCTGAATGTTGCCTTCAAGCACCTGGGCCTTAGGGGAGCCATGTTGGTGTGAGTGTGGTCTTGGATGATGGTATGGGGAAAACGTGTTTTGTATTAGAACTAAATATGTTTATGGTACTTGCCATCTGTGGATACTGTTCGTTGTGTTTGAATTTATGGAGTGCAGAACCAATGAGAATAAGGGCCCGGGTCTCATTTGTTGCAAGTCATGGTCATGGGAATTTTTGATTTGGTATTTCTGTGAAGGAAGTGGATGGGTTGGGTTCAAATAAATAATATCCAACTGGGACTACCAGTCATTTTTATTATTAATTTGAAAAGATCCAAGGGGGTCATATGCCTTGATAAAGCGTCTGAAAACCACACTCTCATTAGCGTTACTGTGATGATATTTCCAATTCATTATCAATCAAAAGAACAAGAAAGAGAAGCTCATGTATACTCGCTGTGTACTTGGGCTCTGCCTATTTCTATGAATAAAACTTCTTGATTACCGATCAAAACAAACAAATATACAAGAAAGAGAAGTAGAAAGACTTTCAACTGCAAGAAGTTCAGTCTGGTAAAATGGTACTGAATCTACCTCTCTGGAAGCTGGCATTGTTTTTGGAAGAAGATGTTTACTTGAGCATTATAATTTTGGGTTTGCATGGGTTTCCTTAATACATGGAAATGTCTGGTTCTGTACGCCCTCTTTAATGAGATTCTAGCAGCTCCTTTGTGGATATATGGACTTGGATTATCCTGATGAGGAATGATGGTTTGGATGGGGGTTCCTTTTTTATTTATTCCCCTTGGTTGGTGAAAATAGGCTAGTCGGACTGTCTTAATAGTAACCAATATGAGATTGTACTTTTCAGAGTAGTTGCGGTGGATGATATATGCATGGAGGTTTGTGAACTTCTCTGTCTATGTTACTTTCTATCTTCTACTGAGCTTCTAGTAGGTCTTGGTTATAATCATATTTCTGATGGGTGGTGAGTTGGTACAGAAAATGGCTCCAGGTCCTAAAAAACTTGGGTTATTGTTTTCTTAAAGGTCTCATTCCTTTCTATTGTTTTGAACTTATAGGAAGCATAGTAAATGGCAGACAGTAACATGAATTTACTCTTCTGGAATATGACATGCCTTTACTGTGTCCCCACACTTTCTCATTCTGATGAACTGTTTCTCTGGTTGGTGGAAAACTTTGACATTGATGTTTCAGTTAAGTCAAATTTGGGGGTATTTAACAAGATGCTGAATTGGTTATTGAAAAGAAGCACACCAAGTTGGTGGTCGGTAAAGTATTTGAGTTATTTGGATGCTTGCTATTTGGTGGGTATTTGTTGTTGCTTTCCTCTGTGGGTTCACTCTATTGGTCTTGCTGCTCCTTTTAGCTGCTGTGTTTCAACTGTGAGGTTTTGGATCAAGGTTTACTGGAGGTGTTCTTTATCTGCTGGATTAGTATTAGGCTCATATCCATCTTCTCTATCTGCTGGCTGCAGAGCTGGATGAAGTTCGCTTTCTTATCACTACTATGGTTCTGTGTTAAGTTATGTTTTCACCAGATCGATGATGTTTAGCATTGATTTTCGGATGTTTATGTTCAAAAATATATATTATGTAATGGTACATGGGGTGATGGACGTGGCTTTTGTAGATAGTAATTCTGGAGTTGTTTTCTTTTCGAAGACTACGAGCAGTTACAATAGGTGGTGAGTACAAGTAACCACTGTTTGATTTGTCATTCTTTTGTTATATTCACTGGTGATGTGGATCATTTGTTTGGGAAGTAACAAAAGGCAGATATCATTTGAGTTCTTTGCCTTTCACATAAATTTTTGCTTTCTGCTACCTGTGGCAAGGAAGATACCTCCAATGATGGAAACTGTCCTTGCAAATTTTGTTCAAATAAGTCATTTAGTAGTTTCATGGTCACAGTTCTTCAGCTTCGTGAGTGTACCATAATTTCAACTTTTCCCCTTGTCATCTGATCAGGGGTGGCTTATCTCTAGACTTCACTGGCTTTCTTTTTCCAGGATATAGAATTCATGCAGGTTCTGGTTCTCCTGTACGCCACAGAGCTGCAGATCATCGTTACAGTCCTAATTTTAATCATTCTGGTGGTCTGCCACGCAGCCGTGAATTTGGCAACGGAAGGGATCCTAGTAGATATCGAGACTATTCACCCCCTTATGGTCGAGGAAGGGGTGGTGGCAAGCCGTTTGGTAGAGCTTTTGACAGGCCTGGGTTTGGTCCTGGGCCATTCAGAGGTGAAGGCATGAGTAGAAATAATCCAAATGTGCGTCCAAGAGAAGGAGATTGGATTTGCCCAGATCCTTTGTAAGTCCATATCTTGAATTTTAAGATGACTTAAGTTGACTTGTAAAAAAAATAAACATTTCGAGTTGCGATTTTCTATTTTTTTTTTTCCTTTTGACTTTCATGTTTTATATTGGGCGGCAGTTTTTCAGTTCACAATGTCTACTGGCTTTTGCTAATTATGTTTTGCAAATTTTAGTTGTATTAGAATGGCTTTTCTAGGACAAATGGTCTTTGATTATATTTTTCCAGATAGGAAACCCCCCCCCCCCTCCCCCCCTCCTCTCTCCTCTCTTTTTCTGCCTGTTCTGCTGCTGATTCTGTCGCAGGCATTAGGTGCAAACAGTTTTTGGTTTTAGCAAGCTTTGTCTACTGTTCTTTCTAGAATCAAGTGTACCTTTTTTTCAGACTTATTTCTTGATTCTGCCTTAGGTGTGGGAACCTGAATTTCGCAAGGCGGGAGTACTGTAATAGCTGCAAGAAATTTCGCTATGGGCCTGGGGGTAGTCCTCGGAGAGGCTATCCTAGCCCACCTCCTCAACACGGTCCCCCAAGACGCTTCCCTGGCCCACCTCCATTGGAACTTTCTCCTGGAAGGACCATGAATGGCTATAGGTCCCCACCTCGTTGGGCTAGGGATGGCCCCAGGGAGCTTGGGGCTGGTGGTCTTCCACCTCCCAGGCATGAAGGTAGGTTTTCTGGTCACTACATGGGGAGAGATCGGCTCGACTATCCAGAAGATGACTACCGGGGGAGGCACAAGTTTGATAGGCCAATCCCAATGGACTGGGGGCACAGAGACCGTGGCAGGGATGTCTTTTTCAATGAAAGGAAAGGATTCGAGAGGAGGCCACCCTCTCCACCTCCACCACCAGCCCCATTTCCCCTGCATCGTGAACGCTGGGCTCGTGATGTTAGAGAGAGGAGCCGCTCTCCGATGAGGGGTGGCCTGCCACCAAAAGACTATCGCCGTAATATGCACATGGAATGGGGACGAGATGATCGACGTGCTATGGGGCGAGATGGAATTGGAGATGCTTATTAAACAGAACCAGGGGGTGGGAGTGAGTAAACTTTGCAGGTGTAATTTTGGTTTTAAGTAGGTGTTTGTTTTTGTTTAGAGGAAGAATATTCACAGCTCAGGACTAATTGTTTCCGACCATGGTAAAATGGTACTACTTTAAATAGAATCCTTTTTATTTGTTAATAACTTTGAATTGGTAAAAAATAAAATAAAAAATAAAAAACCCTTACTTTTTTTTAATTATCAATTTATTAGTCTTGTTGACGCAAGAATATCAGTATTGGTGTTTGAATTTTACTTTTCCTTCAGCTGCGCTGGTTTTTTTTCTCTTTTCCGTGTCTTGGTTTGCCTCTTTTCTCGTTGGTAGGTGATGCCTGAGCTTCGAGATGCCTCGGAGTCGATGGAGATCACGTTCCTTTCGTTGTCATGGGCCACGTACTTGCAGGATGTTTATCTCGCAGTTTGCACATTAGCTACGCGTGTAGAAGCCGGTACTATTTATCCAAAGCATATGATGTATGTTGAATTTAGATCACTCTAGAGAGAGAGAGAGAGAGAGAGAGATAATACATGAAGTGGACTCTAAAGAGGAAATGTTATGACATTCGCTTCGTATATTTATCTCTCACTCAAGACTATCCTGGAGTTCTTAACCGAACTTTAGGGAATTTTCATGTGAGTTTAATTTATTCCAAATGGAAACTTTTAAAAGAGAATAAAAAATTATCTATTTGGTTTAATTTTTCAAACGTGTTTATTTAGGTATTTTCATATAAGTTTTTCGTATTTTTGCAAAATCAAAATAATAAATTACATGCATACATTAAAGATTAATAAAATATTTAAAATTTAAAAAAAAAATTATCTTAAAATGCTGGTATGACCCAAAATTCCTCCACTAACAAGAATCAAGAATCGACCTATTTCATAAAACCTAAATATAACTAAAGAATCAATATCCAAGAATCACAACTTATTTCACAGAAGTCAATAGCCAAGAACAAAAATATTGGAATCAATTTCGCAAAACTCAGCAAATCAAACACAAAGCAACAAGATCATCTGTGAAGACAAAACATGAAGAATCTCTTGTACTTTTCTCAACAGAGACAAACCTTGAAGATAAAGAAGATGTTGAAATGGAAAAGATGACAA
The DNA here is from genome assembly GCA_011037825.1 of Carya cathayensis. Classification (NCBI taxonomy): domain Eukaryota; kingdom Viridiplantae; phylum Streptophyta; class Magnoliopsida; order Fagales; family Juglandaceae; genus Carya; species Carya cathayensis. The sequence continues at coordinate 2,903,405 of QGSO01000167.1, read as the reverse complement.
TGCAGAAGAAATAACAGGTAAGGAGATTCGGGGAGATGAGAGACACAAAGAGAGGGAGATGATGAGAAGAAAGTAAGAGTGAAAGAATGATCTCAAAACTCTATGGAATCTAATGACATCAATTTGAATCTGTTATGGGTCTAACTTCCGTGTATGATTGTAATGGCGTGAATGGATGGTTTATAATGGAATCTGAACTTAATGTAATACGTAAGATGAAATGAATGGAAGATATTTGTGAAATTGAAAATGAGAATTAGAGAATGTATTGATATTAGGGTTGATTCGAGGCAATCCCTTAACCTCTAGAGTGTTCCAACACATGCAAATTTTTAGATATCCCTTCTGAATTCCCCCTACTTCCCTCATATCCCCTGCAAGGATGACTAACAGAACCACTGGCTAAACAACACATGTATGTAAATAACTGACTACAAGGAAATAAAACGACTACATGGAAATAAAACTATTACAGGAATTCAAATGCCATTATTCTAAGAAGTGAAATGCTTCGTTCTACTGGCTGGTCATCCTATAAAATGATGCGCTTCAAGGTAGCTACTGAACCACTCTTACCTCCCTAAAATGGTGCGTCTCACACTTCCTTAAACACTGCGTCTTGAGTTCCTCTTCACGTGGCCTTCTTCCCCCATCTTGATAGAAACACTTTGTCTTCTTTCTTTTCACTTTGACTAAGCCCTCCTCTTCTCACCTCTTGCTTCACTTCCATTGAGGGCCATAAAACTCTCTCCCCCTTAAAGAACCTTGCACACAAGGTGTGGGTAAAGTTCTTGCATTTTCCATTAGAGTTCCCAATTATGATCTTCGTGCGAGGCCCCGACCCACTTAACACTAATGTAATGGCACGATGTCCTTGCCGTTTGAATCACCGCTCCAAAATTGCCTGGGACTCGGGCTCGAGCTGGATCTCACCATGGACATTCACGAGTGGTAGTGAGGGAATGGGCTGGATCTGAGTTCCAAATTTCCTTTCGGGACAGGAGACTTGGAAGATGAGGTGGATCCGAGATGTGGCTAGTAAGTAAAGGTGGTAGGCCACCTTTCCCAACCGTTGGACCACCTAGAAGGGCTGCAATTGGAGGTAAACCCAATCTCCCTCTTTGAATTCCCTTTTAGTTTGTCTTCAATCTGCATAAAGTTTCATTCTTTGCTATGCGAATTCCAAATTTTCTTTAAAAGAGACATCTTGGTCAAAGTGTGGTATGAACTATTATACCACCACTTGGCCATTGGCAACCACTAAACCCATCGCTTAGGTTTAGACCCTGCATAAGTCCTCAAATATCCCTCCAGACACTTGTTTAAGGCCTCGGTCTGTCCATCTGTTTTCAAATGGTAAGCTGAGCTACAATTCAAGGATGTCCCCTGTAATTCAAATAGGGTTCTCCAGAAAGAACTAAGGAAATTGGGTCTCGATTTGATATGATTGCTTTAGGAAGGCCATGTTGCTTAAACCCATCTTTGAGAAATACTAGTTAATGGGGCTGCAATCAGCCCATACCCCATGATAAATTTCCGGTAATAACTTGTTAAGCCCAAGAATCTCGCAAGGACTTAGTGTTTTTGGGCACTGGCCACTCCAGCATTGCTGCCACCTTCTTAGGGTCAACCTTTACCCCATCTCCTATCACAATATGCCCTAAATAGTCTGCTTCAGCTACCTCAAAGAGGCACTTGAACCTCTTAGCATACAAGCAATGATGAGTTAGAGTTTCCAGGACCAGTTTTAAATGACCCACATGTTCATCCATCTACTACTGTAAACAAGAATGTTATTGAAAAAAGACCAGTACAAATCTTCTTAAAGATAAAAATTGTGTTCATCAGCCCTTGAAATGTGGAAGGGGCATTGGTAAGCTCGAAAGGCATTACCGAAATCTCGTAGTGGCATTCATGGGTTCAAAAGGCCGTCTTTGGTACATCTTTAGGCACCAACTTGATTTGGTGGTAGCCAAATCTTAGGTCCAACTTAGAGAACACCACTATCCCGTGTAACTCATTTAGTAATTCATCAATTACGGGAATGGAAAACTTGTCCTTCACCGTTTCTTGATTTAAGTCCCTGTAATCCATGCATAAACGCCAACTTCCATCTTGTTTTCTAACTAATAGCACAGGAAACGAGAAGGGACGGGACTTGAGTTGGGCCTAATCACACCTGCCTTAAGTAGAGTGACAATCTTTTTTTCTCTACCTTCTGGTAGTGACGGTACCTGTAGGGCCTAGTAGGTATGGGCTAGTTCCCTCTTTCAATGCTATTTTGTAGTTGTGAATTCTCTTTGGGGGTAACCCCACGGGCTCTTGAAACACTGTTTAAAGTTACTCAGTAGTTGCATAATCTCTAGATAGCACATAGAATTAAACTTGTGGACATCTCTCGGGACTAACTGTAAAAAAGGCCTTTTCCCTTTATTAAGAGTGAGCTACATGTTTTTCTTCTTTCCCTCGTCAAAAGTAGTCTCCATCAATTTTAATCCTCTTAACCCTAGCATATGTCCCTTCCACTAGAACTTCATGTAAACTAGAGAAATCCCATGTAATAGGCTCCAGTGTCTCGAGCCATTGTACCCCTAGGACAACATCACATCCAGCTAAGGGTAGAACATAAAATAAAAGGCAGAAATTAGTACTTTGTATTTTTGTCAACACACTGTTGTAGCTACCCATACTTTGCATAATTTCACCATTTGCCACCCAAAAAGCCTTCAAGCCCCATCGATAGGTAGTTTATTTTTGCTGACAACCGAAGGATCAAGGAAGTTGTGGGTGCTTCTCGAATCCACCAACTTTACCACCATATTATCTCTAATTTCACCACACAATCTCATGGTATTAGGGCAAGGGGTACCAGTTAAAGCATTAGATGATATTTTAAGGTACCTTCTATCACAATATTGGGCCCATTTTCCTCCATCTCTTTGGAATCATATTATATCTCCTCCCATTTTTCCTTCATGACATCATCACTTCCTTGAAGAAAATGGATTTTAGGAGACTTACATGAGAGGGATTTCTATTCTCCTCGCAATGGTAGCACAACCCTCTCTTCCTCTTCTCATCCATTTGTGTTGAAGAAATCTATCTCCTTGGGTGAAATGGCTTCTGTCCATGTACTGGTATTTGAATAGATTGAGTTCCAAGGTTCAACTTAGCTTATGGGTTTCTGAAAGGCCCCTAAGTTTGTTTAAGAGTTCTTCGAATTGAGCCTTATAGGCCACCATAGTAGTAACTTGTCTTAACCTCGTTAGTGCTTCCATTGGATCATCATAGGCTATTGGTCCAAATTGAATCGGTAAGGCTCTACTAAATGTTTTCCAGCTGTTAATTTGACCTCCCTCTACTGCATCTTAATACCATACTAATGCTTCCCCCTCTTTGTAATATGATGCCATTAATAACCTTTGTGCAGGTAGTGTTTGATGGTAATCAAAACAGTGTGAGGCTTTGAAGACCCAACCTGCTAGTTTGTTCCTATCAAATCGAGGACAGTCCAGGCGCACTCCTCGTTGGAATCCCCTGCGTAGGTCCTAAGGCTCCACATCCTGGTGGTGGAAGTTTGGATTGTGCTACAATACTAGAGCCTGGTTAGTCACCAGGTGCAAACCATCTCAGTAAGTTTGGCAATGTCTTCTCTCATGGCCTGCATCCGTTCCTCCTGGGCATCCTAGCATTGAACCAGCTCATGATGTTTGGATCTGGTACCCTTAGCCATCAATGATCGATGCTGTTGATACCAATTGTTATGGTCTAACTTCTGTGTATGATTGTAATGGTGTGAATGGATCATTTATAATGGAATCTAAACTTAATGTAATAAGTAAGATGGAATGAAAGGAAGATATTTGTGAAATTGAAAAGGAGAATTGGAGAATGTATTGATAGTATGGTTATTTGAGGCAATCCCTTAACCTCCAAAGTGTTCCTGTACAAGCAAGTTTCTAGATATCCCTTATGAATTCTCCCCACTTCCCTCATATCCCCTTCAAGGATGATTAACAGAACCACTGGCTAAACATGTGTAAGTAAATAATCGACTACAAGGAAATAACATGACTACATGGAAATAAAATTATTATAGGAATTCAAATGCCATTATTCTAAAAAATGAAACGTTGCATTCTACTGGCTGGTCATCCCGCAAAATGGTGCCCTTCAAGGCAGCTACTGAACCCCTCTTACCTCCCTAAAACAGTGAATATCGCACTTCCTTAAATGCTGCATCTTGAGTTCCTCTTCACTTAGCCTTCTTCCCCCCATCTTGACAGAAACACTTTGTCTTCTTCCTCTTTATTTTGACTAAGCCTCCTCTTCTCACCTCTTGCTTCGCTTCCATGGAAGCCATAACAGAATCTATTTATTTTTATAAGAAAAACGTTACATTTATTTAAAAGTAGCTTAAAACTAGACAAATGAGTATCTTACTTACCACCTGCCCACATACAGAAAATTGGAAAAAAACATTTTCCTACTTGACTAATGATAATGGGTGTGTTATCCGTTCATTATCAAATGAGTTGGACACTTTAGACAAGTAAGTTCGGTCCGACTGACCTATCGCCCACTGCTAAAATAAAATGCAGGTTTTTTAGAACTAGAAAGTAATGATAGAAGTGAAAATTCATAAGACTTTGCACAATTGAGTAAACCTAACAACTTATTTTGCTATTAATACTATTATTTTTTCTTAAGAGCCATGCATTATTATTATTATTATTATTATTTTAAAATTCAAATAGAGAATAACTTTATTAAGAAGAATCAAATAATTATTCATTACAGTATTTCTCATTCAATACTGAATTCAAAATCTACATAGGGCCTTTCTCTATCCATGCCTTCTCTTCAGGAAAAGAAAGGCTAGCTTTGCAAGCTTGTGAGCTACACTATTAGCTACTCTATATGTGAAATTGACACTACGACTTGGTCTTTCATAAAGCATACTCCTTGCATTATCGATCAAAGTGCCATGGTCTGTGCAAATCTCCTCATTACTGTTTGTTGCCTTAACTACCATCTGGGAGTCACCTTCCAAAACCACACTTGTCAACCCCAATTCTATGCATAAAACCATTGCCCTTCGTAAAGCAAGAGCTTTAGCTATGATTGATTTCATTATGTGATTAATATTTGAGCATAGAAAGGCCAAGATATCCCCTTTAGCATCTTTGATTATGAGTCCAATTCCCACTTTCTTTGACAAGATATCCACAGCAGCATCCCAATTTGCTTTAACTAACCTATCATGTGGCTTCTTTGAGTTAATGAGATTTTTGTCAATACTTATTAAGTGTCTGTTATCTTGTTGGTGACTTTGAGCTTAGATAAGTTCAACAAGTCCTTGCTTTGTAGCTTGAAAAACCATTATGGGATGCTCAAACTTGTTTTAAAAAATTAGAGAATTTCTTCTTATCCATATCTTTCTCATTGTATATGCCAGCAACTCTACCTCCTCATCCTTCAACCTCACATTTAGTTTCTTCCTTAAATCCAAGAAATTTGTCTTTGTACTGGACCACTTTTGAACTAGACTATTAGGTCCAATCCAAACATCAGTTGCTGTAGGATAATTCCACAATGCATGGATAATTGACACTTCTTCTCTTTCACATATTGGATACAAGTACTGATATTCTTCTCAAAGAGATTAAGTCTAGTTGGGGGTATGTCATGTCCAGCCTTCCATAAAAAATGTTTCACCATACCTTACACCCTTAACTTCCATATTTACTGTTAGTCACCTTCTGTATCATTAGCATTCGAGGGTTCCCCTTTTAGCAATTTCACTCTTGTGTGCTCTAGGTCATAAGCACTCTTGACAATGAAAACCTCATTATTAGATGGGCCCCATATCAATTTGTCCTCAGTACCCAGTCTACTCAAGGGTGCTATTTCTAATTTCAGCCTCTTCGTTACTAAAGTATCATTAATCAACATTTCCTTCCATTGACTAGTCCTTGCCTCAATAAGCTCACTCACATTTGAGTCTCTATTTAGAGTTTTTATAGGGATTGAACTCAATATGAAGTAGGTATTGGCAGCAAATTATCCTTCCAAATTGTGATATGGTTGCCATTGCCAACCCTCCAAAACAATCGTTCTTTAACCAATTCTAGAGAAGAACACAAACTCCTCCAGATTAATAAGGGCCCAATACCAAGCTTGGCATCTAACAACTCCCCATGTTTGAACTATTTCTCCTTCAATATTTTTTAAACCAAGGAGATAGGTTTCTTTAACATCCTCCAACACTACTTTACAAGCATAGCCTTGTTGAAACTTTCAATATTTCTAAATCCTAAACCTCCCCTCTTCTTTGATTCCCCCATCTTAGACCAATCCCTTAATTGAATTCTATTCTTTTTATGCTTGTGGCCCCACCAGAACCTAGACATCATAGAAGTTATCTCTTTGCACAACCTTCTTGGAAGCATGAAAACACTCATAAGAAAGGTTGGTATTGCTTGTATCACGTCTTTTATCAAGATTTCCTTCCTTGCCTGAGATAGAAAGTTGTTCTTCCAACTGTTAATTTTAAATTAAATTCTCTCCTTTAGATGCTTAAAAGTATTATACTGGATCTAACCACCATAAAAGGTAAACTTAAGTACTTTTCATAACTACTACAAGCTGGCACATCAACTACTTGCAGAATTTGTTGTCTGACAACCATTCAGTATTTGAGCTGAAAAAAATGCTCGTTTTTTGCTTGTTCAAAAACTGACCCGAGGCATTTCTCATACTTATTCAAGAGCCATTGAATCTTTGACCATTATGTAAGTTTTGCCCTTCCAAAGATGACTTAGTCATTTGCAGTAAATAATTAACCATTGTGCCACCTCTTAAGACTGTTATCCCTTGTATCTCTACATCTTTAAGATGAGTCAAGTAAGAAACTCAATCCTTCAACACACAAGATAAATAAATATGGGGATATTGATATTGGTCTCCTGCCTTATTCCTCTAAAGGGTTTTATTATTTCCCCAAGTTGCCCATTGATAAGCACAGAGTACGTCACTGAAGTAATACACTCAATGATTAGTGAAATCCACCTACCCCCAAAACCAAGTTTCCTCATAATTGCCTCCAATAAACAACTCTCAATTCTGTCGTATGTTTTTGGCATATCGAGCCAAGCTTCCCATCTTTCATTTTTTTCTAGTCTTCATAATGTGCAATGCTTCATATGGCACGATGAAATTGTCAGTGATAAGTCTTCCAGGTATGAAGACACTTCGATTGTTGGAAATGATGGAAGGTAACACCTTTTTTAACATGTTAGAGCACTGACATTAGCCTAGCCAAATGCCAATGAATTGCAAAATATTCTGAATTTTACATTAAAAATCCTACATTGAGCTAGCTAAAAGGTAAAAAGTGGGACTTTTAGCTACAGTGAATGGAAGGCAAAGGTTATATTTGGCGTCCTATTGTTTGGGAGCCAAATGTATATTTTATTCAATTAAAATTATAATTGCTTCTTTGTTTTATCCCCGCATAATTCATTTCTGGTCCATTTCTCTCATAATGAATTGTAGATGTGATTCTTGGGTAGAAGGGTTGGAAAAATGTGTTTTTTGGATTCAAGAATTATAGATATGATTGTTGGATGATTAGGTTGGCAAAAACAGATAGTTGGCAAATAATATTTTAATTAAAAATTAAATTATTAATTAACATATAGTTAGTACAATTGCAAAATATAGAAAAAAAATTATTATTACTAAAAAATAATATTTTATTATTATTTTGGCTAATAGATGGATAATCTAATGTGAGAATCTCTCTTGAATGGCAAAGGCAAAAGGCAAAACATGTGATTTTAGCTAAATTTTACATTTGTCTTTGCCTACACCATTGCTAGTGCTCTTAGCTAACACTTTCGATACAAGTTTATATAAGACATTACATAAACTGATAGGTCTAAATTCACTAGCATTTTTTTTTACTCGAGGGATAAATGCAATATAAGTAAAGTTAATATCATAATCCATACTCTCCCCATTTAGAAAGTTAAGATAGCTTTACATACCTTCTCTCTCAATGTATCTCAATAAGCTTGATACAAATAAGCTCTATAGCCATTAGGACCTGATGATTTCAAATGTGCCATCTGCTTCAATGCTTCTTCTACCTCGACTATTGTGAACTCCTTTTGCTACTCTTCATTCATTGCTAAGGTAACTCTTGGCTCAATAGAGCTTAGGTAGTCCTCTATTGCTTCCAAAGAAGGGTTTGAAGAATTGAATATGTTATGGAAGTAATGATGGAAGGCCCTTTCTATCTCTCTATGCTCAATCACCATTCTGCCTTGGAAAAATTTAATATGCTTGATCCAATTCTTCTTCCTTCTCTAGCTGGCACATTCATGAAAATACTTGGTATTCTTATCACTAAGCTGGTACCAACTTCTCTTTGCTCTTTGCTTCCACTTCATATTCACTTGCTCAAAAAGCAATTTCAGTTCTTCTTGTACCCTTTTGATTATAGTAGCATTGTGAGGGACTTCATTCTCCTACTCATTCTTAAGTCTGTTAGTTTTTTCCACTATCTCCCTCTCAGCCTCTTGGACTTTCTGAGCACTTCATCTAGTTAAATCCCCTCCACAAGACCTTAATTTATTATGCACATCTTTAAAAAAGAAATTGTTCTGCATCATTTCTTGCCTAAGCCTTTTGGATGATGGCCCCCCTCTTCCTCCATAGCCCATTTGGGTTCAAATCCAAATAACCTTTTCCTTCTCCTCATTACTAAATTTTCCTTATTCAACACTAATAAGATAGGCTTTTGGTCAAATCTCCTTACAGGCAGAACTTCCATATCCCCACTCTTAAAGATATCTGACTACTGAGTATTAACCACAGCTCTATCCAGTCTCTCCTTTGTAAATGTCTCACTGTCATGTTTATTGCTCCATGTAAACTTATCCCCTTTCATCCCAAATAAAAAAGATTGTTGGTCTCTAGGGCTTGTCTAAAGTCTTCCATTACCTTTTCAAATTGAGATACAAGTTCATTGAAATCACCAAGCTTGATCTGTGAGTGGCTTTAATAATGACAACAGTCTACAGATTCCATGTCCTTTTTCTTTTACTCAATTCAGGGTGACCATAGAGGCCTATGAGAAACCAGTGAACATTTTTTCGTCATAAACTATTCTAGCATGAATATGATGCTGAGAATAATTTACTATTTCAACAATCACTTCTATGTGTCACACCAACGCCAATCCCCCTCCTCCTCTCCTACCCATTGGATCCACTACAAAACAACATCAAAATACAATCTTCTTTTTATCCCATCAAACTTGCATGCAGGTATTTTTGTAAAAAACTACTTTGTGTTTGTTATCCTTTACCAAAAGGCAAAGGTCTTGAACTGTCTAGGGGTTCCCATTCCCCTGACAGGTTCAACTTAAGGTTTTCATGATGATTGGAGGTTGACTAGCAGCCTCTGCCATAAACACACTGGTTGGGATTTCCTTATCAAAGTCGTATTATTTTTCTTTTTCATAGGTCCTGCCCCAGAACTAGGGCTGAGTAGAAATCTGAAAATCCGACGTCGACTCCGACCCCGACTCAGCTTCGACTCCGCTCCGACTCTGACAAGTCAAAGTCGGAGTTTTTTTCTTTAGGAAAGTCGGAGTCGGAGTTGGAGGTGGAGGTGAACCGACTCCGATCCACTCCGATTCCAACTCCAATGCCTGGCTCTGACTCCGACTCCGACTCCGCTCCAACTTCACTCCGATATTGTACATATTTAATAAAAATATATGTATTTTTCTATATATTAATCATATAAATATAATAACATGTAATAATAATGTATAAATACTAAAATGCATAATAACATGTAACACCAATGGATAAACACTAATATATAAATAAGAAATTTATTATAACATGTAATACTAATGTATAATAACTAAAATATTGATTATGTAGATTTTATATAACTATATCTTATATAGTTAGTTAAACTCAATAATATATATACTAGCATGAGTTAATTATTATTATAAAAATATCTATATTCTTTATACATTAATCATAAATATTTTATATAACTATAACTTATATAATGAGTTAAATACTAGTATGAACAAATGTACCTAAAATAATAAACTTTTACTATAATAACATGTAACACTAATGTACTTAATATACCATGTAGTAGTAATGTATAGACTATAGTAATCAATCTATGATTCTATAATAACCTGTTGGAATGAAATTCGTTACAATTTGTATTGGTTCTTTTGTTGTAAGTTGTAACTTGTTGATGGAATTAGAACTTGATGGATAATGAGCCATGAGTTGGTTGGATAATTTGGGAGGATAGATGATGATGGATAATTAGTTTGTAATTTTGGTTATGTATTTTTAAATTGTAATTTTGTATAAATGATTTTAATTTGTAATTTTGATTATTTATTTTTAATGTGTGTATCATAGTTGAAAAATTTCTTCTTGCAAGTTTGAATTTTGTTTTATGTTACAGTGTCCAAGATTTTAATGTGTGTATCAAGTTTGGTTAAATAAATTTTAATGTTTGGAAAATTTTCTTTTTACAAATTTGGTTAAATAAATTAGAAATTATATTTAAAAAAAATTGATATGGAAGCTCAAATCCTATTAGAGTCTAAAATTGTAAGATTAAAATATCAAATGGATTAAGGAAAAAAGTCTAATAAAAAAGCCTAACTCCGACTCCGCTCCGACAAGTCGGAGTCGGAGTCGAAGTCAGAGCGGAGCCTATAGAAGTTGGAGTCGAAGTCGGAAGATGACAATACCGACTCCGAAAAGTCGATGCTCAGCCCTACCTAGAACAAGCATACTTATCTATTTCAAAACTACATTTACAACCATAACTTAATAAGGGGATAACATTGTTACCTTTACTATGAGCTCCTCTTCCAGCTTCCCTAGGCTAGCTTCCCTCCTCATGAATTGATCTTTGACTTCCCATCAACAGCAAAGAATGATGGTTTTGAACAGTTGATCACATTAGATTGTTTGGGCCTTTCTTTGGGTAGCATGGTGGCTTTAGATCCACACCCCCATCTCCTAGGCCCATGACCTCTTTACTTAACTCCTTTACTTGTTCATGCCTATCTTCGTGCCTATCATCTTCTTTTTAAGATATTGGAGATTCTATTTCCTTCGCACCAACCACCATCAACTCCCTGGTTCCCTCTGATTAAAATTAAGATTTCTTTCATTTGAATCCCTTATTTCCTCCTCAAATCCTGCACCTTCATATACAAATTTTGAAATCCCTTGATTCTTGCCTTTTGTTTCTCTTCTTTTTTAACCAAACCCATTCTCTGTTTCATCGACCAGTATTAGAGTAGATTTGGTGTTTGACACTCCTTTCCGACCTATTCATGCCTATCTTCGCACCTATCATCTTCTTTTACAAATATTGGAGATTCTGTTTCCTTCACATCCACCACCATAAACTCCCTGGTTCCCTCCTTATTGAAATGAATATTTATTTCATTTGAATTCCCCATTTTCTCTTCAAATCCTGCACATTTATATACAAATTTTGAAATCTCTTGATTCTCGCCTTTTCTTTCTCTTCTTTCTGAACCAACCTGATTCTTTGTGTCACCAGTCGGTACTGGAGTAGATTTGGTGTTTGACACTGCTTTTTTATTTCCCCTACTGAGACTCTCGATCACTCTCTCTAGATTTTTCTTGTTCAGCTCTAGTTTGCCGATAAAAAGTTCTCATTCAAGTAATATTATTAACACGGAGCCACAAGCCAAACTGGGATTTTTCACCTTTGCTCTGCAATGTTATAAATCCTATGCTGATACAACCCACCTCCCTATGTACAAGTCTCCCACACTTGAAACACACTCAGGTAATTTCTCCTATTGCAGCTGCACCAAGATTCTTGTCCCCGTCAAGTTAACAATTCTACCCCTTGAAATTGAATTCCTCAAATTGATCTTTATTTGAACTCTGAGAAAATTTCCCTAACCAATCTCAATCTCCTAGTCATCATGCATTCTTAACAGTACCAATTGTTGCTCTGATTTGGTGACCTATCTCACGGGTCATGCACACTAGAGGGAGGTTATACACTGGGATCCAAAAAACCTCATAATCAAAGCTCATCTTCTTTAGGGGTGTTAAACCATCAAACTGTTTCAAAATGAAAGAGAAAATTATAAAAAAAACCTAGGTTTCCCTTTCAAAATTTTGCTTCTGTCTACCTGGTCCTCAAACATTATCACAAATAAATTTGGGCTTAAGCCTTGGAAAGAAAAGAACTTGACCACTTTCCAAATCTTGGTCATGGTTGATTAAATTACCTCCTTACCAATCATACGGTCTAAGAATAGCTTCCCTACCAAACTTTTTTCTCCTCTCTTCATCACCTCAGCTAGATGCTCTATTCCAATATCTGTCAATGAATTCTCTTCCTCATATAGGCATAAGTATGTCCACATGCCTTCCAAGTCCTCCATATCTTGCCTCACTCAGTCCTGTAATCGGACTAAGGAACTCTTCCTCTCTTACTCTAGGAGTAAGCCAAGACCTTCTTAGAGAAGAGCTAGAGGAGACTTCGAACTATATTTTGGATCATGCATTCTTATTTTTTTACAATTAAGCCTAATCTCCAATTATTAGTACCACACGTTTTGGTTTCTCTACTTCAAATCTTGGTCGTATTTTACTTGACTCGTACCAATTAGCGCGGCAGCGCCAACATTTAAAAAAAAAAAATTATTATTTGTTATGAAACTAAAAGAGAAATAATATTGCAAGAGAAAGATGATGTTGCAAGAGAAAGAGTTGTTCTTCAATGCAAAACTTGATGTATATACAAGGGAATAATACCCATATATATAGGAGTACAAATGAGTAGGTATAACTTAAGTCTTTATTATGGCTAAATATAGGTCTTAATTGATAGCTCAATGGTCTTAATTAGTGGCTAAAGATTGGTCTTAATTAATAGTTCAATGGTCTTAATTAGTGGCTATGTATGGTTATACAAATAAGTTTATAACACTCTCCCTTTGGATGACCATACATAAAGAATATGCATCGTTAAGATTTTGCCAAGGAAAAATCCAGTGGGAAAAAACCAATGGCGAAAGAAAAGAGTATAACATTCATGTGTACTGTCAAGTGCTTTAAGATTGTCTCGTTAAAACCTTGCAAAGGAAAACCCAGTGGAATAAAACCTTAGCGAAGTAAAAAGAGTACAATCAGCACAAGTTTTCAAGACATTTACTCCCCCTGAAAAGTGCATGATAATAGGTCTTCAAGTCTTCGCATTCCAATGTTCTGCACAAGCTTCTTAAATATTGCAATTGGTAATGCTTTAGTGAATAAATCTGTCAGATTATCACTTGATCGTATCTGCTTGACATTAATTTCACTTTTCTTCTGAAATTCATGGGTATAAAAGAATTTAGATGAAATATGTTTGGTTCTATCACCTTTGATATATCCTCCTCTAATTTGAGTAATACAAGCAGCATTATTTTCGTATAAAATTGTTGGACTATCATTAATCACTGGAAGACCACACTTTTCTTGAATATGTTGAATCACTGATCTTAGCCAAATACATTTTCGACTTGCCTCATGAATTGCAATGATCTCTGAGTGATTTAAAGAGGTAGCAGATAGTGTTTGCTTGACAGATCTCCATGATATAGCAGAATTTTCATAAGTTAATACATATCCAGTTTGAGATCTACCTCTGTGTGGATCTGAAAGATAACTTGCATCGGTATATCCAACTAATTATGGACTTGATCCATGTTAGTGTTTGCTTGACAGATCTCCATGATATAGCAGAATTTTCATAAGTAAATACATATCCAGTTTGAGATCTACCTCTGTGTGGATCTGAAAGATAACTTGCATCGGTATATCCAACTAATTGTGGACTTGATCCATGTTGATAAAATAATCTCATATCAACTGTACCTCGAAGGTATCGAAGGACATGTTTAATGTCATTCCAATGTCTTTGAGTTGGTGCGGAACTATATCTTGCAAGTAAATTAACTGAAAATGCAATATCAGGCTAAGTGCAATTTACAAGATACATCAGGGCTCCAATTGCACAGAGATAAGGTATTTCAGGATCAAGAATTTCTTCATCGTCTTCACAAGGACGAAATGGATCTTTCTGCACATCAAGTGATTGAACAACCATTGGAATACTCAAGGGATGAGCTTAGTCCATGTAAAAGTGCTTTAAGACTTTCTCTGTATAATTTGACTTATAAATGAAAATTCCATTTTGCAAATGCTCGAGCTGCAGGCCGAGACAAAATTTCGTTTTGCCAAAGTCTTTCATTCAAATTCATTCTTTAAATATGTAGCGGTTCTTCTTATCTCTTCAGGAGTTCTAACAAGATTTAGATCATCAACATAAACCGCAATAATAACAAATCCGGAGTCTGATTTCTTAATAAAAACACATGGGCATATTGGATTATTCTCAAATCCTTATTTCAATAAATATAAGCTAAGGCGTTTATACCACATGCGTCCGGATTGTTTTAACCCATATAAAAATTTTTGAAGTTTAATAGAATACATATTTCTGGATGTACTCAAATTAGAAGCTTTAGGCATTTTATATCCTTCAGGGATTTTCATATATATGTCATGATCCAATGATCCATATAAATATGCAGTAACCACATCCATTAATTGCATATCCAATCTTTTTGTAACTACCAAACTAATCAAAAATTTGAATGTGATTGCATCCATAACAGGAGAGTATGTTTCCTCATAATCCATCCCTGATTTCTACAGGAAACCTTGTGCAACAAGTCATGCTTTATATCGCACAATTTCATTGCTCTCATTACGCTTACATATAAATATCCATTTATATCCAACAGGCATTACACCCTTTGGTGTTTGTACAATTGGTCCAAAGACCTCTCGCTTGTTAGCGAGTTTAATTCAGCTTCAATGGTTGATTTCCATTTCGACAGTTCTTGACTTAATTTCTTCATTACTTGTAGTAATGTCAAGGGCCATTTTATATGAAAATATGTTGTCAACAACAGTTTTATTTCTATCCAAAATTTATCCAGTACTCATGAAATGTATTGAGATCTCGTTATTTTCAGGTACCTGTCCCTCTTCAAGAGAAGACATTTCATTAAATACCTCTTTAGGAGGTTCTTTTTCAGGAGATTTAGTCTCTTCAGGAGTATCAATTACTCTTATGGCCTGTATTGTGGGTAGGGACTCTTCAGGAGTATCAAATTCATTTTGTATTTTTCTCTTCCGAGCAATTTTATCATTTGCACCAATAGGTCGTCCACGCTTCAGGCGTATTTTAGACTCACCTATTGCTGTTTTGGCAACTTGTCATTCAAGAACTGCAATCCTTGCTGGAACATTAACAGCAGGAATATATGATTTTACAACACCTTTAGTGTCAGTAAACACATCCAGTAATTGATTTGCAACACTTTGTAAATGAATAATCTTTTGAACCTCTAGTTTACATTCATTTGTACGATGATCAAATTGCGAAAGGGCATTATTTTCCTAAGTAATTTATTGTCGTGCTTCAGGCACCGACTTCTCATTACCCAATGTTGAAAAAATGAATTTGTCAAAATGACAATCCTCAAAACGTGTCTTAAACATATCCCCTGTAAGATACTCAAAGTATCTAATAATAGATGGAGAATCAAATCCAACATATATCCCAAATCTACATTGAGGACCCATCTTTGTACGTTATGGAGGTGCAATTGGAACATATACCGTATATCCAAAAATACGAATATGAGAAATATTTGGTTGTTGACCAAATGCAAGCTGTAATAGAGAATATTTGTGATATGCTGATGACCTAACTCGAATCAACAAATTTGCATGAAGTATAGCATGTCCCCAGGCAGAAATAGAAAGTTTTGATTTCATAAGTAAATGTCTAGCAATTAGCTGAAGTTTTTTAATTAATGATTCAGCTAAACTATTTTGAGTGTGTGTGTGGGCAATTGGATGTTCAATACCTATTCCTATTGACATGCAATAGTTATCAAAAGCTTGAGATGTAAATTCACCTGCATTATCTAATCGAATAGTTTTAATTGGATAGTCAGGAAATTGTGCTCGTAGTTTAATTATTTGGGCAAGAAGTTTAGCAAATGCAATATTTCTAGTGGAAAGTAGACAAACATGTGACCATCGACTTGATGCATCAATTAAACTATAAAGTATCTGAATGGTCCACTTAATGGTTGAATAGGCCCACATATATCCCCATGAATCCTTTGTAAAAATGATGGAGATTCAAAAACAACATTTAAGATAGATGGTTTGATAATCAATTTACCCTGAGAACATGTAGAGCATGGATATTCATTAGGTAAAGATAATCTTCTGATTCTTTAGGGGATGCTCATACGAATTATCAATTATTCATCTCATCATTATTGATCCCGAATGTCTAAGGCAATCATGCCAAGTCATAAATACTTTGGGGTCAATGCACTTCTGGTGCATTACCACATGTGATTCGATTGTTCTCATTTCTATATAATACAATCCAAATGAGAGAGCATACAGTTTTTCTAATACGAGCTTTTGGCTCGAAATTATTTTAGTAATGAGAAGATGCTCTTTATTGTCTTCATTGGTGGTTTCAATATGACAACTATTACGACGTATATCCTTAAAACTCAATAAATTTCTTCTAGATCGTGAAAAAAATAAAGCATCATCAATACAAAATTTGGTGACATTAGATAATACAATATAAGCTCTTTCGGAGCCTTCAATTAGATTTGATGAACCAGATATGGTATGAACGTAAGCTTTACTCAATGTTAGATTTTGAAAATATTTTTTATCCTTAAGAATTGTGTGAGTTGTAGCACTGTCAGCCAGACATACATCTCTATTATTCATCTCAGAGATAAAAAGTTCATCAGTAAAACTCATGATTCTACAAAATATATAAAACTTTTATTACTACAAAACATTGCAAAATATAAAAAAAAAATTACAATAAGATAACGAAAATACATTAATTAAAAAGGAACAGTTCCATCACCAATCAAATGATCAACTCTACCACTAGAATTCTCAAAGAAATCAGAAACATCAAGGCTTATAATATCTTCTCCATCTATAGAAACTAAAGCATCTGATGGTTCAGTAAAATTTGTTTCAAACTTTTTTATTTTTTCTTTTATAGAAGTTTGATATAGGTCAACCAAGTGCTTAGCTGTACAACAGGTATGAGACCAATGTTCAGTCATACCACATCTATGGCATCCATCTCCATCTTTCTTTAAAAATTTGTTTTGAGAACCTTTACCCTTCTCTGAGTTGAACCACTTCTGGTGGTACGGTGTATATCTACTATTATCCCTTTTAGTGTGGTCGCTTCTAGAATCTCCACTTTTATAATTTTTTCTACCACGTTCATGCCCTTGGTTTCTTTGAAAAGATGCACCATTCGCTTCTAAGAATGGTGTAAATCTAGTACCATTTAGTTCATGGAATGATATAGAACCAGTAGGACGTGACTGATGATTTCTTAACAAAAACTCATTATTTTGCTCAGCTACTAGAAGACAATATATAAGTTCAGAATATTTTTTGAACTTTCGCTCTCAATACTGCTGTTGTAGGAGCACATTCGATGCATGAAAAGTAGTATATGTCTTCTCTAACAAGTCATCATCAGTGACTTTTTCACCACATAATTTCTATAGTGAGCTAATTTTAAAGAGTGCAGAGTTATACTCACTAACACTTTTGAAATCTTGCAACCTCAGGTGCATCCAATCATGACGAGCTTTTGGGAGGATTACAGTTTTCTGGTACTCATATCTCTCCCTTAAATCATTCCACAAAATAAGGAGATTTTTCACCGTGAGATACTCAATTTTTAATTCTTCATGAAGATGGTGCCGAAGGAAAATCATTGCCTTAGCGCGGTCCTGCCGGGACCCTTGATTTCCTTATTTAATTGTATCTCCCAGGTTTATTGCTTCCAGATGGATCTCAACATCAATGATCCAAAATAAATAATTTTTTCCAGAAATGTCAAGAGTAACGAATTCCAATTTTGTAAGATTTGATATTTTCTACATATATAAATCAGGAACATAAGTATGTTTATATTTGTAAATAAGAAATACATTTACAAAATCATGAGAATAAATATAGAGTTTCATCAAGTAATAATAAGTAATGTAACATTTTATATTCATTTTGGGAACTACAAATAATATATTGAAAAACTTACTTGAAGTAGAAGACTACTAGCTTCAAAATCGTCAGAACCTTTGTGCTGATAACATGTTATGAAACTAAAAGAAAAATAATATTACAAGAGAAAGAGGATGTTGTAAGAGAAAGAGTTGTTCTTTAATACAAAACTTGATGCATATACAATGGAATGATACCCATATATATAGGAGTATAAATGAGTAGGTATATCTTAAATCTTCATTGATAGCTAAAGATAGATCTTAATTAATGGCTCAATGGTCTTAATTAGTAGCTAAAAATTGGTTTCAATGAATAGCTCAATAGTCTTAATTAGTAGTTATGTATGGTTATACCTATAAGTTTATAACATTATTATTATTATTATTATTTTGGGGATAAATTATAAATATCTTGTTTTCACGGTATAATTCCGCTCACACCGCTTTTTGTGGAAAATCATTATCCCCTTAATCCGACGATCAACCACTGCTTACTCATGCCCCTATGAATTCTCACCGTTAGATCTTTTCGCTCATATCTACCGTTGGATCAGACTACCAGCACTAATCTCACCATTCAATATTCACAAAATTGAATTTCAAAAGCTCGGGAGAGAGAGGGAGCAGAGACGAACAAAACAAAAGTCCCTATGCTCCTTCTCCTTCTTCTTCTTCATCCCCTCCATTACTTTCTCTTACAGTACCGAAATCTGTGTATATGTGTGTTGTCTCTCTATCTTACAAATTCTTATTTATTTTTATTCCTTTTTGTATGTGAATTAAAACCCTCTCAAATTCGGTCATTAGCTGCTGAACTTCGGCTTGAGTTTTGAGCTGCAAAATGGGGCATTTGAGAATATCTTGGTGGCTCTCGAATTGGTTCTGGATCTGAAAGTCTCTGAATTTGAGGAATTTGGGTGATTGTCTTGAAGTAATCAGTGGATTGAGTTATTGAAGAAAAAAAGAGAATAATTTGGAATTTTGATTTGAGTTTTTTAATTTTCATTTTGATGGGGGAAGGTGAGGGAAGCGACTTCCCTCAGAAAAAGGCTCAATCGGAAGGTACGTCGGCCTCGGCGTCCACGGAGGCTCCGGCGGCTAAGAAGCTGGCAAGGCAGCTGGATTTCACAGCCTTCAGTGGTGGTGGGGGTTCGGGGAGTGTGGTCTTGCCGGAGCACCCGCAGCCACAATTGCAGCCGCAGCCTCAGATGGTGGCGGCGACGGTGACAGTCGCATCGCAGACGCAACCGCATATGATGGTGATGCCAGTGATGGCGCAACCGCCGCCGCCTCACGCTGCTCATCCGCCATTGAGGGTTGTGTAAGTGTGTGCAATTCTGGTTTTCCAGGAGCGAAATTTGATTTTTTTTTTCTAATTTATTATTTGGGCAATTGTGATTGTTGGTTCTTGAGAAAATTGCGCGATTGGTTGGAAAGATTTGGTTCTTTCTAAAAGTGAAATTTGGTTACTTGTGCTTGTGGTTTGTTGAGAAGGAATTTGTTTGATTTGGAAGCTTTGTCTAAGGAAAAGTAAGGTTCGTGTTATTGTGTTTGTATGTTTTATAGAGAAAGTTGCTTATTTGTTTAAAATATTTGTTTTTGGAGTGTGTCTATGTTTCTGATATTATGAGGCTTCCTATATACTGAAATTACAGTTGTTGCTCTATATCCGGCTCTCATTCTCCTTAGGCTACTTTATTGTTTTATGGATCTTAAAGTTATTTATTTCCCATATTTGTAGAATAGTGGGAGGATTAAATTCTTTCCAATGACATAAATAGTCCTTCTACACTAAAAATTTCCTGGCATGTAGACGCTTAAATTTAGTCCTTTTATATGTAAATAGTGAGATCACCAGAAACTCTGCATCTTATTTTCCACCCATCTACATATTGTAGCGTGCGACAGTCTTTTTTGCTTTATTTATTCTCTCTAAGAATGTGTTAACTATTTCCTTTAAGCAGAAGTTCTACCCTGTTGATGTCTGTATGAATTCTCCAATATTTATAATGGTGTATTATGTTGCGCCACATATGAGATTGAACTTCTTGGCTTTTTTGCCAGTTATAGTTTACCCTTTTATTTTTCCCTTCATGCTTTTGTAATACCTTCTTCAGGTAGTCTACTGTATTGTGTCTGGTCCCCCCCAAAAAGAAGGGATGGCTATCGAGACTGCTTTGTCCTTATAATAGTTTTTTGCTGGTGAAATGATATACTATGAGTTCTTATCTTAAATTTGGTTAATTTAGTGAAGACGCGTTTGCACGATCTTGAAGCTCACAGAAGTAGTTGTCCACAAACACAAATACTTTATCGATATGGCACGTATATATTCATATGAAAACTCAAGATTTTCTCTCTTAAATTTGGTATAATGCCCTACCATTTTTTCCTGCAGAAAACCGGAATCCCCAAAATCAAAACCAAGACCCAATTCTGATGTAAAGGATGGTACTCCAAAGAAGCAAAAACAGTGCAATTGCAAACACTCGCGATGCTTAAAGTTGTAAGTAGATGACCCATTTACACTCTCCTGATATTGAACATTGTTAGGTTCTACTCTTGAATTATTCTGCTCACACAAACATTATTCTGCTCACACACACAAACATTGATTATTATACCATTTAATATGGTGCTGTGGTCCAACTACTTCATAACAATTTAATTCTGAGTTATGTAACTTGAGCTGACAACATTTTGCCTTAAGACTCGTGAACCAGAAAGGGAATAAAATTAATACACTTTTTAATCTTCTATTTCTTGTTTTAACCAAGAAATTACATATTACAGCAATCTTTGAGGTCATCAAGGGGTAAGTCCAGATTGTAGCTACAAGTTAGGTACTATCTAAGGAGTACATGGTGTTATTGTAGAACTCTATGAGATTTACACGTTTCTTCTGTTTCGTTTGTGCATGTCATGATCACGTGTATTTTCTTTGTAATTTTCTTTTCAGATTTTTAATAAGCCTTGATTAATAGAACAATGTGATAGATAATGGTGCAAATCGGATGTGTTTGGGGTAGGCTGAAGGCATAAGTGCTAACAAATATAAGTGCAGCTTAGATATAAGATAGCTAATTTTTTTTTGATAAGTAAGATATAAGATAACTAATTAAAAATCATTAAATAAAAAATCATTTGTATTGCACTATTATTACACATATTATTGGGCTTATTTGAAGCTGGGTTTCCAAGATCGCAACCCAGGTCCAACCCAGGTCCAACTTATTCATCTTCAACTTGATCATTTGTTATAAATCTCAAACAAGCTTCATTCATTGCTTTGATATTGCCACCTATATTGCCCATCCTAGCAATCAATGGGAATGTGGTCTTTCATATTGGATAAGAAAAGTAAAAAAAAGATCTTACGCCTGCAAAAGTGTGCTCCATCTTCAATTTAACCAAGTGCATATATCCTTGTGGCACTTTAAGACTTTCAAACTATCCGGTTGACCAAATTTCCTCTTTCACTGTTAACCCATAGGGGTTGGCTCAAGTGGTAAAGGCCTTGGGCTTGGGGGTATGCTCTCCCAGGTCTAAGGTTCAAATCCCTCTGGGTGCAAACAATATTTAGAGGCCATCGGATTGAGGGATTTTCTCCTTGAATTACCCAAAATAGACTTGTGGGAAACTCCTTGCCGAGGGCCTGCGCACCCCGAGGATTAGTCAAGATGCTGTTCTTGGACACCCGGTACTAATAAAAAAAAACCTTCCTCTTTCACTGTTTTTCTGGACAAAATTTTAAAGTTTGTTTACTTAATCAGCATTTGAAATGCCTTTTCCATAAAATGATGTTCTTATTTTGTATATATTGGAAACAAAAAATGGAACATGCCCTCAATTTTGCATGTGTGTGCATGTACAAGTAAATATTTGTCCTTGTGAGTACATGCGTGTGCACGTGCTCATACCCGTGGAAACCAGTAAGGCCATACCTAAGCTTGTTGAAGCATCTGAAGATATGAGGCTTGAATTCTATTCTTCTATTGGCTTTAGAGCCAACTACATTGTGCCTTAAGTAATTTTTCTTCTTGTTATCATTTTGAGTTGTCTTACAACAACTTCATTTTTTATAGTTTGTGTGTGATATAGTATTTCATATTAGTGCTTTTTACCAATAGATTATTTGTGATATAGTATTTCTTATTAGTACTTTTTACCAATGTGAAGCTTGTTTTGTCAATGTCATCATGATCAGGTATTGTGAGTGTTTTGCATCTGGAATATACTGTGATGGATGCAACTGTGTAAATTGTTATAACAATGTTGAGAATGAAGCTGCTAGGCGAGAGGCTGTAGAAGCTACTTTAGAACGTAATCCAAATGCATTCAGGCCAAAAATTGCAAGCAGCCCACATGGATTGCGGGATAATAGGGTATGTCAATCTAAGAATGCAGCATTTTGTATTTTGTTGTTTACCAAGTACCGGGTAACCTTGTGGTTGTATGGATGAAAAATGCAAGAAGTATAGTATTTGGCTATCTTTCTTTTTTTTTTTTTTTTTTTTTGATAAATTAGTATTTGGCTATCTTTTTATTAACAGAGTTAACCAATGTTTCTAAGGGGCTCCATTTATCATGTGTCTAGACTAGTCATTGTGGCATCTTTGTTACTGTCAATGATGGATCTACTCCTACGATACCATTCCAAATATCTGCTGTTGTTCATATGGGATCTTTAGTGCTAAAACCTCTGCCATCAGGAATTCCTAGTATTTGCTTGCAGTTTGTGTGGTTTGTGCGTGAAATGATAACTAGGGATTAGTAGATATAGAGTTGTTATTTTGCTACTTACTGCACTTGGGAATGATGCGTGTGTGTTTATGGCTTCATATTCTTTTTTGGCTGTGTGTTTGTTTTTGTTGCCTTTTCTGATTTACATATAACTAGGATAATATTTTTTGCCATTATTAAAAGTATTGGACTAGAAAATGGAAAAATACATGTTCTCATATAATAATTTGGAACGTGACCTTGGTAATACAAATATAATCAGGCTGCAAGGCCATTGGCATTCTCTTTGGCTTTTAATAAAAACATATGTTGTTTTGAATTATATGCAGGAGGAGGCCGGGGAAGTTTTAATATTGGGAAAGCACAACAAGGGATGCCATTGCAAAAAGTCTGGATGCCTCAAAAAATACTGTGAGTGTTTCCAAGCCAACATTCTCTGCTCAGAAAATTGTAAATGCATAGACTGCAAGAATTTTGAGGGTAGTGAAGAGAGACAAGCTCTATTTCATGGAGATCAAGGCAACAATATGGCATATATTCAGCAGCTAGCAAATGCAGCCATAACTGGAGCTATTGGTTCCTCTGGCTATGCATCCCCTCCAATATCAAAGAAAAAAAAGGTTCAGGAGCTCTTCTTTGATTCAGCAGCTAAGGACCCATCCATTTACCGGCATGGGCAATTTCCACAGGTGAACTTGATCTTGACATATTTGAGGAGGAAATTTTGAGTGGTTACTGGTTAAAAGTGGTGAATACATCGCTATTAAAATTCAGGCTTCTGTTAAATCACTTGACCATGTGTTTTATGGATATTCACAGTTATGCTTTAGTTATAAAGGTGAAGTTGCTGCAGTTATTAATGATCAACTATGCATGGGTAGGATATGGCTGCTTTTTTCTTAATGCGTGTATAAAAATTATGGAATTTTTTTATCATGGAAAATTAATAGTACTTGGGTTTAAAAATCTTTTAAAAAAATTTCCATAGGTTCCAAGGTTACCTTTTTTAGTACTTTGGTCTTGGGTTTAGAGAATAAATGGTCTATCCATTAACAAATCGTCTGAAACCCTAACAGCAAAGTGCCACATGGCACATGTCTAACAAAATATCAAAAATAAAAATAAGGTCAAAATAGTTCAAAAAGTCAAAGTTAGAAAAAATTAAAGCACATGAAATAAAAACTAAATATATAAATCTTTGAAAAAAATCCTGCAAAACATAAAAACTAAAATAAATAAAATGAAAAATAAAAAATAAAAATCATGCAAGAACATTAAAAATATAAATGTAAAACAAAAATTAAAAAAGAAAAGGGAAGAAATAAATGAGACCTCCCCCATCTCCACTGCCACTGATGGGGAGAGCCCCTGTGACATTTGGGGCTTGGGAAGAGAGAGAAAGAAGAGGGGGTGTGTTCCAACCCCTCATTGTGCTCATTGTGTAGGGGCTGGAAAATAGCCAACCCTTGCACGGCAGAAAGAGGGTTGGAACGAGCCCCCATGGCATGGGGGCTGGTATGTTCTCAGCCCACGTGTGGAGCAGACCGGATGACACCCTTTCTTAGGTTTTTTTTTTTTTTAATTTTAAATTTTTTGTATTTCAAAAACTATTTTTGTTTTATTTTTATATTTTGTTAGACTGGTGCCTTGTCACATCAATAAACATGATTGCATGGCACTTTGCTGTTAGGGTATTTTTGCAGATAGCTAACCGAAAGACCATTTTTAAAAATCCCAGAATCTAAGGGTAAGGATTAGAAAATAAGTTTTGAAAATTGAGCGATCATTTGTTAAATTGGTGTAAATTCTGGGACTATTTACTAATTCTCCCTTTTAATTACTTAATATCACTGAACTTGCTCTCATTGACTTCTGGGAACTACAGTCAGAATTTATGGTAACATATTTAAGTTCATGTTTCTATGTTTGCCAGGCAAACCATCTCAAAGCTTCTGCACCCTCCTCTTCCTTGTGTTCGGTCCCAGGTGCACGTGTTGGTGGAGCTGCGGCATTAGGCCCTTCAAAATTTACATATAGGTAAAAATTTTGGTCTTCTGCGAAATGCCATGAATCTGCTCGGTTACCTTGCTGACTTGTAAGTAATTGGTGAAGGTCTCTCCTAGCAGACATTATCCAACCACAGGATGTGAAGGAGCTTTGCTCAGTTTTGATGGTACTATCAGCAGAAGCTGCCAGAACAATTGCAGGTATGTCATGATTTGTGTAGAAGTTCATATTACCGGCTAGGTATAGGTGCTTCTAGAGGTTTTATTTGACTCATTTACTGATGAACTATTTCCCAATTCTAGAACATTTGAGTATGATGAACATTTGATTAAATGTCCAGAGCAAAGAAGTGCAACAGAAAAGCGGGCAGATCAGATGGAAATTTCCCTTGCTTCTTCAACTCAAGAAAGGTTTCAAAGCTTGAGGGAACCTGATGTTGAGAAAGCCGTGGCTGATAATTGTTCAAGTGCTACCCAGGCAGATAAAATCTTGGCCGAAGATTCCAGTTCAGATGGTGCTGATGTGCCAAAAGGAAGGCCCATGTCTCCTGGAACTTTAGCATTGATGTGTGATGAACAAGATGCAATGTTCATGGCATCTACTTCACCTGATGGATTGATGGGCCATGGAAACACGTCTTCACTGTTGTCTTATGGACAAGGTATGACAGAGGTCTATGCAGAGCAGGAAAGGATTGTTCTGACGAAGCTTCGAGATTGTCTAAATAGGCTCATTACTTTTGGAGAAATAAAAGGCAAGTTAATCTCCCTCTAAAGTTTGATATTTAGCTGAACTATGAATGAAAAATAGGCAAACCAATATTTTCAAATAAAATTTTGTTTGAGACACAGAAAACTTCAACAACAGAGTCAAGAGAGACCTCAAAATAAAGTAATGGCATTTTATATATGTTATTAATGCTTAAGACTCAACACTAGCAACTAAGTTATGGCTGACTGAACAAATAAACCAGTTTCGAGTCTGAAAATAGGAGTCATCGGTTTTTCTTTTTGTTGGGGTGGGGTGGGGGATGGTTGCTTTCTTATGTTGTATTCAAAACTGAAAGATGGCTTCCTTGCAGTCGGAACGACAATCAGCCAGTTGTAAATTATACAAGCTTGAAGCATCACCCCTCGCACCCGCACCCCCCCCCCCCCCCCCCCCCCCCCCCCCCCCCCCCCCCCCTTCCCCAAAAAAAAAACAAAAAAGCGAAAAAAGAGCACTCCTTTAAAAAAAAAAAAATGTGGTCATGCAATATTAGAGGTGGGGGTAAGGTTTATATTATATGCATAGTCCCAAACATCTTACAAAATAATAATATTGACTAGAGCTGTGACAACGACAATGACGATAACAATTTTAATCATTTCGTTCTTTTTTATTGAGAAATAATGACATCCTCTTCCATGATACCTTACAGAGACGAACTGTTCGTCAATGGCCAGAAGTGAATTTGAGGATCATAAAGAAGTACCGAGTAATGGTACTGCCAATGCCAATTCCAGAACTGAAGCAGGGAATCAACATGGTCCATTTAGCAATGGTATTGCAAAAGCTGTAGTTCTACCTGCAGCCAAGACATCTCAGATGGTCGTTCCAGCAGTTGAGACCAATAGTAATGATCTCCTTCCAAAAGTTCCCTTCCTCCCCCAAAATGGTGATAGTAAACATAAGACTGAAAAAGAGATGTAAAAGATTTATAGTACAGAAATTTTGTCCTAGGCATTCCCCTGCATCTCAACAATGCTACGCCATTGTTGGGTTTTCTTCAATGCAGTTTCAAGATGGTATTGGGCCTCATTGTTAGAGCCGATAGGGATCTAATTCATGTTTCTTTTTACTTTCTATTCTTTTCCTCTGCGCCATTGTTAATTTATTATATTTCCAAGTTAGTTTCCAGCATCAACCCTAGTTTGAGCACAAAGTGGTGTATAATGCTGAGCCTTGTAATTGCTCAAGATGTCATTTAGATTATTAATGCGAATGACAATCTAGCTTGTATTGTTAGGTGCTCGGAATTTTCTTAACTATTCGCATTTCTAGAGAAACAAAGAGCAGTCTTATAATTTAACACGTAATGAGTTTCTTAGAATTTCAAGAATTGTACGTTTGATGTGTATTTGATTGATATCTTGTACCCGATTCAATTCATATAGGCACATTTATTCGCTAGTGCAACAGTTTTTTATGCTCCAGTGACTGCTGAAGGTCGACATCTCAGTATTGATATCGAAAGATGTAAATGAGTTGAGTTCGAGTGAGTAATAGATGGGCAAATTCGTTTAATGTTCTTATAACACAAGTAAACCGTGTTTTTCTTCGACTTATATTTTCTGCAATATTAGTTTATTTATTTATCAAGCGGGTTTAAACTTTGTTACAAACTACTTAATTTTTGACAAAATAGATTGTTTCTATTAGAACTAATACCATGTAAGGGGATTTTTTCCCCTTGTGCCGAAAGCCCAAAAGGTAGGTTCAAATTAGCCCAGGCCTGCCAGACGGCCCATCAACCCATTAATGGGCCCCAACCACAAAGTTGAGGTCGGCCTATGACATTAATCAAGCTGAAAGTCTCAAAATGTGAGGAAGGAAGGGACACGTCACCCCGGCTTCCCCCTACGACCCTTAGCCTCAGAGAACCTATGCAAGCATGGAGAAACAAGGGAAGTACTTGATCTTTTAACAAGTAAGAAGAAGACTCACTGAGTGCACTTGTGGCAGGGCAAAAAGGGATAAGCAGCCACGTCGCATTAAAAGCTTCTAACCCAGAGAACAGCTAAGGTGACATGTCCCCCTAACACAGGGTATGGGCGATTGACTCCCAGAAATCCCATATAAAAGCCAATCTCCTAGTACGAAAAATTTTTTGATCCCTTTACTCTCTCGCAAAAATTACGAAAATTATAGCATCGGAGACTTATTGGCCTCCACCAAGACCCCCAATTCTCTGTCTTCTCTCTGTGTGCAAGTCCAAGATCAAAGATCCAAGTCACTAAAGCTTGGTCCAAAGGCGTGGGAAACACTCCTTAACAAACTATTAACCATATATACAAGTTTTTACTAACCAACTTTGAATGTTTACTCAGAGTGGTTAAGATTTTCCAAAACAGATTGTAAGTTAGAGCGAAACAGACCAAAAGGAAATTTAAAACATTGGTTGTTAGAATAGGAACTTTCCCAAGAAAAGGAAAAAAGAAAGAACAAAAGGAAAAACAAAGTATTCCTAACGAGAACTGGTTTTGCTAATGTAGAAAACATTAGGGCATGGGTTGCTTTGCCAAAAAAAAGGGTGTTGCTTTCTATTAAATTAGGTCTTTGCTAGTTTTTGCTTGATATTAACACACAAATAAATAGGAAGAAGAAAGAAAGAAATATGAAATTTGTAGGCCCAATAAAAGCTTTGTGAAGTCTTCTTCAAGAGGAGGGGAGTAACAAAGAGGATAGTGGTAGTTTTTTCTTTTTTCTAATCAAGAGGATAGTGGTAGTTAAATCATGTGGTTGTGGAAGGAGAGCAAGTGAGCAGGTATTCTAGGCCTAGTCAGACTTTGTACCCACAGAGACCCAAGTTTGTACTGTAACGTTGGAGTAGCCCGAGGGGCTGGCTCTTTTAGTTTAGTTGCTTTCACAGAACAGGGTTAAAAAAAAAGCTCTATCCACTCGAAAAAAGAATAAAAGGAAAGCTTCAACCAAAACCTTTATAATTTCTGAATATTTGAAAAATTACAAGCCAGCTGAACGTGACTAATTTATTTGCCCAAATAAATAACAAAAAGGTCATAACTTATTTTTCTTCTCCAAATCGTATGCTGCTTTTAGGATCGGTGTGAATTTGAAGTCACTGCTCACAAGCGGGACTTTGATGATGGAGATGATGTTGTTGCAGGTGCACTCTGCAGGAGAAAGTCAAAATAATGTCATTTACTTTTTCCTTTTGTTTGGAAGAAAAGATATGAGAAAAGAGAGTGAACTTCTTTGCTATTTTCCACTATGCCACATGGGAGTTTGCCCATGCAGGAGAGAAATACAATAGTGTATATGCAAGGTTTCAATTAAACCATTCCAAATGGCAAGGAACCAAACTAATTTACTAAACCATTTGAGGCAACTTTAAATATTACTATAAAACAAACAATAAGTGGGTTCTGACAACTTTCTCAAATTTAATTCTAGAATCTATTCCCCTCTTTACAAACCACAGTTTACATATATAAAAATAAATATCAGATCTAGAAATGACACTATGTTCACAAACAATAGTGCAGCAAGAGATCACATCAATGACATGAAAAACAACTGTTTAAGTCACAATCATATATTCATAACAAGAAGGTAGCGAAATTATTACCAGTATCATCACAAATTAACCTCTCCCTATTGTTGGCATGGAAAAACAACTAAACTAGAAGCTGAACCACGCAGCATCAAAATTAATGCTGGGGTCAATTAACCTCTTCCTATCAGGTGTAAATCTGTAGGTTTTTTTTAAGTGATGCATGCAAAGGAGCATATGAAAGGAAAAGAAGAAGAAGAAGAAACTGGGTTGTTTTTTTTCTCTTACCAACGGGATGCCTCTTCTGGCCCTTTCTTCCAAAAACCTTGATGGTTTAAAAAAACTGCCATATAGTTCAGACCATTTCTTGAGACTAGTATAAACATGGTTAGGCCCAACTGTATCTGCCCAAAAAACAATGCCACCACTGCAACAAACAAATGATAGCTGTGAGGGATTATGAAATAATTACTAGATAAAGGAAATGTAAGTTTGTAAGATGAAAATTTTACTTGTAACCCTAAAGAATAACATCCAGTGTGGTAGGCATTCAAGCCAATAATTTTTTTATGTTTAAATTCACATGCATCTTAATATATGCAATGTGTTATGAGCATTGGGACTCTTGTAATATATCATATTTATGATTCAATAAAATATGCCTGGAGAGGATTTTATTCTCTTGAAAGTCGAATATACAGTGCAGCAGTACAAATGAGAGGCCGTACAAGAATACAATATATAAGAGTCTGGTCGGACCGGTTTAGGAGCTAAAACTGGGTCAAAAAAATTTTCCATTGAAAATCCACTCAAAACCACAATGAACTCTTTTCGGGTCAGGTCATCAAATCAGGCTGCCACAAAGCAGAACCAGGCTCCATACAGAAACCCAACATCAATAACCCATTTGGACAAGAATTTTCTGAAAGAGTAATGCTACTCATCATCCCAATTCTCATCATCCTCTCATTATCCTATGATGTGGCATTAGATGATTGGAGATTATTTATTACATTTTATTTGTAAACCTATTATCTAATGCCAAATCATAGGATGATGAGAATTAGGATGATTAATAGATTTTTTCTTTCTGAAAACCTGTAAACCAACTCCTCCTTTCTAACAATGCAATTCTATTGTTCCCAGAGTAACCATCCATTGAATATCACAGCCTTTCTTTTGATTAATAAAAGTTTGTAGATTTCAATCCAGAGGACTGCATTTAACAACAGATTTCTCACGGGGGCAAGATATATGCAACTTATTGTCACAACAGTTGAGGAATTCTTAATTATTTTTATTTAAAAAGGGGGGACAGGCACAAATAACTCAATTATGCATTAGGCACAATCACCCCCTCACAGGTTGGCAAGAGATGAATTCAACATAAGAAGACTGGTATGCATACAAATACGGCTGAGCATACACACTGATAAATCCAATTAGAAAGGAAATGGTCCTGAAGTCACTCACCGATAAGATGGAAAACTCATTCCAAGAACAGATGCAACATCAAGGTCTGATGCTTGAACAACTACTCCTTCATCTAAAACACGACATGCCTCATTCACCACCGGAAAGAGTATCATTTCCACTATTTCTTTGTCGGTAACAGATATAGGCTGCCAGCATTAAAATAATCCAGCAAACACATTAGGCGACTTTGTCTCGTAAGGAATGAAAAGATGAACATCCTCAGAAATGGGACCAGTAACAACTTTGAAGCAGTACTACACAATTGCATGTAAATGGAATATATGTATTGATGTGGAGCAAGATTACCTTTCCACCAGGCATAATGTTAGTTAGTCGTCTAGACTCCTCGATAACTGGAAGCACAGAGGGGTCAGGCTTTGGCTTGCTTCCCTTTTCATAAATGTAGTATCCTTTTCCATTGTTTTTACCTAAAAAAAGGGAATGGATAGGTAGCCAAAGTAAAAACATAAAAGGCATTAACAACTTCAAAATCATAAGCAATATTCATATGTGTGTTCTATAAGTCTTATTACCATTTCTTCCACTTTTGACCAAAAGTTCAACCAACGGTGACATAAATGTGCGATCGGGGAATGCATTAGCAAATTCTTTTGCAACTGCAAGGGCCACTCCATATCCAGCTAAGTCTTGAAGCCTGCAAGTCATGAGCAAAAGGTACTTGACATCACAGTTCAAAATCATTTTTTAGGTTAATGTTTGAGGCTTTCGATGATAAGGTTCAAACAGGAAGCTCAAGCTGCTTGACACTATTGGTGCCCCAGGAAGAGCTTTGCAGTGGCAAAAACTTGATCATTACATGCACATATGCAAAATAATATTTTTTTGATAAGGAAATTTTATTAAGAGTGCATAGGCATGCAGCCCAAGCATACAAGAGAAAAACTTGATTAGAAAGATTGAAAACAAAAGGACATAAAATCGAGGGATAATTTTTTTTTTTTTTTATTGGCACCGGATGTCCAGGAACAGTATCCTAACTAAACCCGGGGGTATACAGGTCAGCAAGGAGTTTCCCGCAAGTGCACCTCGAGTAATTCAAGGGGAAAATCCCCTAGTCCAATGGCCCAAATGTTAAGCGAGAATATAAATGCAAAGGATAATGTTAAGGGAAGAAGATTACTGGAAAGGACCCATGGGAAGGCCAAAACTACTGATCACTCTGTCAATTCTGAACACATCCACACCTAAATTTACCAGAACATGTGCGCCTTGTGTATATGGGAAAAATGTCCGATTGACTGCAAAGCCAGTGCAGTTACCCACTACTACAGGGACCTTTTTAATAGTTTTCCCAACCGTCATGAGATCAAGAATAACTTGAGCAGATGTCTTCTCCGTCCTTACAATCTCCAGAAGAGGCATCACATGAGCAGGACTGTTCATCAAAAGATAAAACATTTTTTTAAAAAGTATGATTCAATAGAGAAAAATTAACCAAAGGAAATATGAAAGGCATCACAATTGAATAAATGCTTGAACTAAAGAAGAGGCCTACTGTAGTAAGATAGCAAAGTAATTGGACTGCCTTGATTTGTTGCCACAAAACACTACTGATGTAATAAACTTAACAGCATGAAAGTTTGACAGATAAACCACAAAATATATGCATAAAGCAATTCAAATATATTAGTATGTTAGATTATGCTGCCATGGTGAGGTCATGAAAACAAGAGCATTGCCCTGTAATCACGTTACTATTTTAATTTTCAAAATCAAAAGAGAAGAACCATAATTTTTTATGCAATAAAAATTATGGTTATTCTGTTTTGAGAAAAGAATCCATCAGTTCCAAGATGTTCTTCGCAAATTATACCCCATCTTATGCCTGAGCATGTTGGGATTTTAGTTCTCTTTGAAAACCCATAGGTTGTGTTTGGATAAACAAGTTGAATTTGTATTTGAATTTTTAAATCAAGAGATTTGAACTGTGTTGATTCCAAATCTCTTGATTTTAAAATTTTTTGTTTGGATGAATTTTAGAAATGAAGGGATTTTGAAATTGATTGTAACCTATTTGTTACAATGATTTGAAATTCCTTTTCTATAAATATAATTTGAAATCCAAGATTTCAAGGGATTAAGATCCTGCTTGGATTTGATTCAAATCCAAACCCCATCATTATTTTATGTTCCAAAAAAGACATTCGGATTTTAAAGGACCAAATTCAAATCCTCCCTTCAACAAGGGATTTACACCATTTCCTGAGTGAAGAAATCACAGAACCTGTGGGGCGAAGAGTCCTGACTTACCAAGAAAAAAAAGAGCCATCAATGTATTATTTCCAAGTTTCCAACCAAACAAAACTTCAGGAAAAAAGTTTTCAGAAACTAATAAGTACCCTTGTTTTTGTTTTATGAGAAAGACCTTTCTGTCATCCAGAGAGGTGATTGTGCCTCAGATCATATCTATTTAATGTAAAATCTTATAGTTCAATAATTGAGTAGTTTTTCTGTTGGCTGAGTGCAATTAAGGGCCCTACGGGAGCCACTATTTTTTAATTACTAAAAGCAAGATGTTCCAGTGCGGTACTTACAGCTATTATTGAACATGTACTCAGATAACTAATAAGAAGGTATACAAGAAATATATTAACCTTTAATTTAAAGAGCAAACAATAGCAAGCATGCATTTGTGAAGAGAATAAAATAACCTGAAGAAATGTGCCCCCACGATCCGATCTTGAGAGCTGGTCTTTTCCCCTACCAAATTGAGGTCAATAGTAGATGTGTTTGTAGCCAAAATGCAGTGGGCAGGGCAGGCTTTCTCAATTTCACTAAATATTTTTTGTTTTAAAGGAAGACTTTCAATGACAGCCTACAAAAGAGGACAAACCAAATCATTTTAAACAGGCAGCACTAACAAAATATCAAGGTTGTCCATTAATAAGACCTTTCACTATCAGGAAAACACGATAATGAGTAGATGAAGAGAATATATTGAGAAAACATAATCACGATGATGCTTCTGCCAGCTGTAGATTAAGTTTACCACATCAGTTTTACAAACCAAAAACAGTGCTGCTAGGATGTTTTAAGTCTTAATGTTCTAGCTTTTCACTATCAGCCCACCTCAATGACCATATCCACGTCTTTGAAGTCTGCGTAGTCCAACACACCTTTGACCATTGATAAGGTTTTTTCTGCCTTATCCTGTGTCAGCTTTCCTTTTGTTACCAAGCCTCGAACATTTGCTGTCACACAAAATTCAGTGCCATAAATTTCTATTACAGGGAAATATTACAATAGTAGCATACCAGAAAAGATTACTACAGTTAAGATTGCTTAAACACGTCCTTACCAAATAAAAGCAAACCAAATGGGAAATAACATTGAATCTCAATAACTCCATGAATAAAGTAATCACCTTCTATTGTTCTTATTCCCCTCAGAAGATATTCAGAGTTGACTTCCTTGAGAACAACATATATGTTATTCAAAATAAGAGCTGTAGCTATCCCAGAACCCATTAGACCTCCCCCAATAACAGCAACTTTCTTTACATGCCTTGGTTTGAGCCCAAGATCAGTAACATTTGGCACCTGTAAAAAAATGTTGAAAAAGCAGAAATGTTAAAAAAATGAATTCAATTTACAGAATACAAATCAGGACAACTTGATAAAAATCATTCCAGGAATGTTTTTACTTGGTACATTAGGCTTGGATTAATTGTATGTCTTCAAAAGTTCAATGAATTTACAAGGTTCTTTACGACTGTTCAATTTTGCCCAAAAACCAAGACATTTACGATGATGGCATTTTTGTTATATATTTGTTTCTTAAAATTTAGACATACCAAACTTGAATTTTCGTTCTTCTGTGAAAGGACACTGGTCATACGATTTTAGGGCTTCACATTGCCGCTTATTACCAACTCGAAAATCCAAAATTCAGCATTTCCATTATTAGAAAGGCAATTTTTTTTGCAGGAGGTAGCAAAAGATGACAATCATGCTTGTTGAACCAAGAAAGGAAAGGGTCTGAGTTCCCTCTTACAGGTAAAATAAAACTTTATTGAATCAAAATAAATTTTGGAACTCCTAATTGTTAAACGAAGAACAAAAAGGCAGTTTGAGTTCAAACTTTTGGAACAGAAAAAGAAGATTCCCCAAATGAAGTACATTCTAGGAGCAGCATAAGCAAAATAACCACTCAACCATTGAAAGGAACATCATCTCTTTTTTTATAAGTATAACTTCATCAATATCATTAGGTGTAGCCAAGTACACTGAATGTATATAACTTGAATAGGCATAAAATACTTTCCTTTCAATCAACATCAAAATTTGGAAGAAAGACACAGGGTTTGCAAAATTTTAGTCCAATCCTATTCTGAGCAAGTATTGAAAAGCATACCTAGGAAAGAATCCAGACAGATGCAGACAAACTACAAAATAATATGTCAGCACATACAAATATCTTAACATAATTCAAACTATGTGTTAAGTTGTCTAGAACCTTATTATCTATAAGCATCGTGTAAACCATTTTTTTCTTTTATAAGTATCGTGTAAACCAATATTTTAACAAGAATTTGTTGACCAATCCAGGTAAAATTAGCATGATCGAACCAAAATATAACATTTACAACAAAAATAAATACAAGATCATTAGCATCCAAGCAAGGATCATGCAAATCAATAAATCCTAAATTCGAAAAATAAGCAAAGGGCCAGAGATAGTACATGATCACTTCTAGTACCTTGGATGTTGCACGCTGGGCAAAAAAGACGTGAACAAGTCCTTTTGAAGTGTCTGACAAGACCAACTCCTTAAACAATTTCGCCTCCTGCAATGATAATTTCAGATATTAGCTTATGATTCCAGGGTGATCAAACATGAATACCACTCCAGTAAACAACAACAAATATCTGATTCCCAGAGGAGAGACAACCATAGATTGCTAGTATTAGACAGGAGCACACATTTAATGGTAGCTCCCAAAACCTAATTACCTTTAAAACACCACTATATCCTCCATGAACAATGCCCTCCTCCACCACATCAAGGCAGACCTGGTGCTGAGGCATATTTGGTGCAGTTTTTCTGGCTTGTTGTCTTGCAATTTTTATCATATCACGGGCTTCAGACAGGGAACCAAGCTTGTCTGTCCTGTAAAGGGAACGCATCCATGGCTTGCGCCTATTTGCAATGTCTAAAGCCCACAGCCGAGATACTTTCAGCAACTCTTCAGAGGCCACAACAGCATCAATAAGACCTAGCTTCTTCCCTTCTTCTGACATGATTGGTTTTGACAACTGAAAAGGTTATACAATTGGATTAACGAGAAAGGAATTGAACCACACAAAAAAGAGATAAGCTCACACCTTCCAAGATTATTCAGATAAAGAGCATGCGTGTTGGTTTCACTCTTCCCACAATATAATTTTTTTTTATAAGAAAATTAAAATTCCCACAATATAATTGTAGTAAGAAATGTTAATGCACTTACTTTTGTATTTGAAAAATTTAAAGCATTACAAAAATTCATGGCTAAGTATCACTGGCGATTGGAATTACATGCTAAATACACCGTCACACTACCATCTAATCAAAGCATGATACAGGGATGTGGAATGAGAGCCCTCTTAACATCTCTTCCAACTTAATTCTCCTTAAATCTAATAAAATAGTGTGCTAAAGATGTGATTTTATATTTGAAGCAAATTTGTCACGAAACATTAATATGTGCAAACTGCTAATTTTCTCTCCTTCTCTACCGCTTTAACCGACCATGGAGATTCCATCATCATATCTTCTCTTTCCTTTCCCCAAAAATATATATCTTCTCCACAAACAAACAAGCATCTATATCAGTAAGTACGTAAATTGGAAAGTGTGAAAGTCAGTTGACAAGCTCTAAGCAATTTGAAGTGAGAAAACAAAATGAATAGAATGGAGACCTACCAGCATCATTTCAACAGCCTTTGACAGCCCTACAAGCCTTGGGAGACGTTGTGTGCCTTATATAAAACAACCAAGGTTTTAATACTAGTTAGATGATTATAACAGATGAAAAAATAAAGAGTCATAATAAAGTGTCTGTGTGCATGCACCGCTGTGTGAATACAGGTGTACCTCCAAACCCTGGAATAACTCCAAGTGTCAGCTCAGGTAAGCCAAGTTGAGTTCTTGGTGCTGCAATACGTGCATGGGATCCCTGCAAGACGCTAACTGGAATGAGGCAATCGTGCAGAGCAGTGGCGGAGCCAGGAATTTATTTTAGGGAGGACAAAACCGCCAAACAAAACTAGAACAATATGTATAAAATATTTTTTGTTCTATTTTTATACAAATTTTTTTACGATATATAATAATCTAATAGAAAAATTTACAATAAAAATAAAATACGTTTAATACAACTTATGTATTAAAAAAGTATTTGATATGTCAAATATAATATATCATTTAAATAATATAAAGACATTCATACAAATATATTAAACAAAATAAATACAGAGTGTCTAAAATTATAACTTGCGTTCTTTTAAACAAACATAATTATCAAGTATTGAATCTAAATCAGAATTCTTAACTATTTCTCTTTCAATATAGACAATGGAAAGAGGTTAGAAATACTACTGGTTATAGTTAGAATTTTTTTAAAAAATTTTATTTATAATAAAAATATGTACTTTATTTTATATGAGATGTGTTTTATTTATTTCATTTTTATATTATATTAAATTTTATAGAGGGGCCAAAATAACTTTTAGAGGAGGCCAATACATAATAAATTAATATTATTTTATTAAATCAAAAAATTTAACATATATATATATATATTTTTTTTACCAAATTTTTGGTCCCCCACATCCTAACGGGGCTCCGCCACTGGTGCAGAGACTCTGACCATCAAATTCAATAAAACAAGAGGATAAAGCAGAGGAAGTAAAATAAAGGAAACTGCTCCAGCCTAACAACAAACACAAACCAGTGCCAACTCTAAGCCACCTCCAAGAGCAAGTCCTTCCATAGCAGCAACTACAGGCTTTTTGCAATCTGTGGTCATGAAAAAACAAGATTGAAAAAGTCAAGCACTTATGGAGAAGGTACAAGACTTTTTCTTTAAAAACATAAAACATAAACTTTCGGAAATTAAGTTTTCCCAGAAACAACATCCACGAGACCCAGAAGGTTAAAGTTGTGAAAATACCTTCGATTGTGTTGACCACAAGATCCACCGATACATCGGGCATAAGCGAAATATCCCCTGCCAAGCCAAACGATACAGTTGGGAATTCTCAAGTACTGACGCCATAATCTAATGTATGTTTATATAGCTCAACTGTTCAGGGTATGTCAAACTAACTCGTACCAGTTTTGTGAACCTTCTCGAAAACATTGATGTCAAATCCAGCAGAAAACCTCCTTCCTTTGCCTTCAATGAACAAATATGACCCCAAAAAAAAAAAACAGAGCCCATTGTTCAGTAAGTAAATGAAAATCTCGCACCGATCACTCTAATAAAACGAATTCCCAGAAGAATATTCGACAATATTCACAAAGTTGCGCATGGTCCATATTGGAGCAAGATGTAGTCAAATCGAGTTGTCGTAAATATGATTTCCAGGAAAATTAGCACCTAGAACTACATAGCGATCACCGGCTTACAGACCGTTCAACTCGATCAAACGCACAAAAAAAACACTGAAACAACGGCGAGCTGAAAGAATGTCATCAAATAAAGAAACGAGGCTCGAAACCGTTACCTGTCAAAACGATAGCTTTCACATCATCTCTCCTCGCCGCCTCGGTGAATTTCTCCTTCAAACCTAAAATAACTGCACCGAAAAACAAATCTGAGCCAAAACCGAACTAGACAAAACAACAGTATTACATGATCGGAAAAAAAAAAGGACGGAAAACGGGAGTGGAGCTCACTTGGAACGGCTAAGGCGTTAACCGGCGGGTTAGAAATGGTGATGACTGCGACGCCGTCGCTTCCGACCTCCAAGGTAACCTTAACCTCCCCCATGGATAGCCTATGAGATCGGAGAGAAGCTCTCTCAGTTACGAATGATGGAACGAAGATGAACCGCTCCACTAGCATTGTATGGCCAGCCTTTTATAGAGGCCAAGGAGACGTTCTCGACTGTCCAGGCCTACCGATACTGAGAATGGTTGCAGAGCAGTGATATTCTGTTGCTAATAAAAAATAAGCATGGAGAATACTGAGTTTTGATTGGGTAGTTGTCTGAGTTTAAGTCAAAGAAATGGGACCCTTTTAATGATAGCCAATAGGATCTCGCTTACGTTGCTTACCTGCAAAAGGGTCCCCAGTGGTAGCACCCGCTGAAACACTCGCTGAGATGAGATCGTTTATGGGTTTGGAAAGTCTTTCGAGAGAGATCAAATAATTATATATTGTTTGGTGAATTACTCGGAAACGGCGTCGTGGGAACGGTTGTCAGTCAAGGTCTTCTTCTACTGAATGTTGAAACATGCCTATAATATGAAACACGATGCGAAGGGAACCACTCGAATCTTTAGATTCTTTACATCTTGGACGGTGCTACGTCGTCCACTCCAAATTGTATCGCCGTTAGCTCTGTATAGTGTTTTATTTTTTCAATAATTTTAAATATTATTTTTAAAAAATTAACAACGTTATTAAAAAATATTTTTTTAATTACGAAATAAAAATGAGAACGGTAGATGTGCTGGGTGCTAGGAGCGGTGGGGATATCCCTTGCATCTTTCTCGTAACAACCTATTAAAATATTATTTTTTCTTAAATTCAAATGGATTAAAAGTAGGAGCATGGCTGTTCATAAACTTCATACACCACATATTTTATTTTTTTTATTTTTTTAAATTTATTTTGAATTTATTCTTCTTAAATTAATTCAATTTTTCTATTTATTATTTATATACCAAACATTTGATAAAATTAAAAAAATAAAAAAAATGAATGGTAAGTTGTGTATGGACTTATACTTAGAATTTTTTTAAAAATAAATGAGCTCCAAATAAATTTCATTTAATTAATGTTTTAATAGGTAATTGTGCAAGAGTCATCATTCACGTATAATTTTTTTTTTTTACAATAATTTATAAAATTATGTTTTTAAATGAAGATATTTTTATAAAATGAGTTATTTTTATAAGTTATTCTATCTAATATTCTTGATTTAAAATATAATTACGCTATATACAGTTATTTTTGTATATTATTTTCATACTTTTCTGATGTGATTAACTAAAATAGTTATTTTATATTAAAAAAAAAAGTGACACAATGAAATGCACAATAAGTACGTAAAAATTATTACATATAAATTTTTTTTTAAAAATATAGTTATATAAAGAATTGTAAAGAAAGTTGAGTTTCTATTATTTTTCAGTATGTAAAATTGTGAGGGGTTATTTATTTGATGAATAATGCAATTTCAATTCAACATGAAAGATGAACGGCTGCAAAAATATTTGTCAGTTATACTCAATTGAAAAGTTGAGAGCTCAATGATGATCAGATATTGTCTTAACTTAATCATAGAAGATGTCAACAGGGATTGGAAATAGTGGCTTCAATAACTTTGCACACCTTATGACATAAAAATCTTTGGGTTCAGGGATGGTATGGTCGATCGCCTTGTTGAATCTAAAGTAATAATGGTGGAAAGTGAAGCATGCATGCAACTTAATTCCATTCGACAATGAGAACCTTTTTTTTATTTGAAAGAGTCTGGGCCACATGTCAAATGACCCTTCCCCGATTATATTAGTATAAACCGTGGTTACAAGTCCAAACAATATCCACAAAAAAATTGCTCGGCCACCTTCCAACAATATCCACAAAAGAAACAAAAAAACTCCATGTATGTCAGCACTTTTTGATGCAAGGTAGACCAACTCTTTTAGTTCTTAACAAGCCTCTTAACAAGGGAGGCACCAACTCCGACTGACTCCAAGACAGCATAGTAGCACCATTATCCAACGCAAGACGAGCTAGGTAATCTGTCGAAATTTACTTGTCTATAAATGTGACAAATAGTGAAGTATTTTCCTCTTAGTAACCTTATAAGTTTATCCCAATAATTCTCCAAGTACTAGACAGGACACTTAGCCAGTTGGAGCCAATTGACTACTATCATTGAATCCAACTCAATTTCCACGTTATTCAGTTCGAGTTGGCATAGGAATCTCACCCTATAAGTAAGCTCATAAACTCCGCATAATTATTTGTTCCATTACCAAGAAGAAAGGAAAAGGCTTTTATTAAGTTATCATGAGGATCTTGTAGTAAGCCCCCTGCCCCTGCTATGTTTGGGTTGCTTCTGCTACTTACATCAATATCTCCGAGAACTTACCATATTGAAACATAGTAAAAATTGATCAAATGAGAGATATTTTTTTATTCTATATAGAGAAATGATTTGTATAAGTTTCAAATAGATAAGTCTCATATAAATCTTTATAAAAAAATGAACTTCACATTAAAAAAGTATAAAAAAAAATTATTTTTTATTAGTGAGATTCACTTTCTTACAAATAGTTTATATGAAACTTGTCTATTTTGAACTTATACCTAGCATTACTCTCTTCTATATAAGGTGGTGCTTAGTTGGTAGACAGACTTGTCTTCTTAATTCAATTATTGAATGACATCTTCACCTATTAACTAAATAGAAAATCTCCTCTTCAACTGGTATGCCAAGCCCCACACCCCACACCCTATGTGGCAACCCCTCCCTTCTTCCTCTTCTTTGCGATTTATCCCCTTCATTCTTCTCTTCTTTGTGATTTCTCCCGAAATTGCTAATCTCCCTGTGCCCCCTTCTTCCTATTCTTTGTATTTCCCCCCTCCCTCCTTCTTCCTCTTCTTAGCTTCCTCTATGCATGACTCTATTGAACAATGGTTGGTCTCTATTTTTTCTTTTCTTATTTCATGCTGATTTAGGAAATAATTTTGGTTTTTAGCAATGGATTTTCAATTTTAGTCCATTATGATACATGGGCTTTTGTTTATTTTTTATTATGTTAGATAAATAATACAATTTTGGAGGTGGGTTTTTGGGTTTTGATTACTTTCGTTCAATGGATGTTCCATTCTTTATATATGAACGAACGTCCTAGTCTAGAAATGGGTTTTTGTATTCCGAATGTGACATGGGTTTTAATTGTTGAACATGTTGATCAAGAAGTTTATGTTATTTTGACATTTCTTCTCCCTTCTCTTTGTTCGTGTGCATTTACACCAAAGGAAGTTCAACCCGTGTTGGAAGATGTTGATGCTCTAAAACTTGCACAATAGGACAGAAGGGGAGAAAGAGCCATTCTCGACCCATTGAGGCGGTCCAGGCATTGAATGGAGGTCTGGTGCCCCTGGTGGTGATTTGGGGTGGCTATACAGTGTTCGATGCATACACTCATTATGGTGTAAGGAAATAAGTGTAAAGAAAATACAAGAAATAGACACACATATTTATATAGATTGGAATACTGCCTACGTCTACGAGTGTTTGAAGATGAGGAATTCACTATAATATTCTTATTTACAGTCTTTTATAGTCTCTCATTACTCATTGTACAATGATGGCTTCGGATACATTTACTGGAGATGAACACTTGCGCTGGAGCCCTTTGTCCAGAGGTTGAAGAAGAAGTCGAAGAAGATGATAAAACTGAAGAAGAATGAGAGAAAAACTAAGGAAGCAGAAGGCTTGGGAAGAAGAAGAAATGATCCCCCTTCTGGTTGTCTGGCTGATGGGTTTTATCTGACTCTTCATCACTCATGCCTGCCTGCCATGATGCAATCGGTCCCTTTTGAGTGTCTGTCAGTGGAGCTGAGGTTTGACCCCTGGCGTGACTCAGCGTCCATTCCCTTTCCCATTTTCCTCTTACCCTTTTTGCCACTTGCATGCTCTCATTGCCCACTTGTCTCCTACATTTCCCCTCTTGTCCCTAGTCATGACCTGGTGGGTTGAGCCAAAGTATGGGCTAGGTGTTTTTCTCCCTCACAAAAGAGTTCATACCACTGAAGAAAGAGTGTGATCAAAATGTGGAAAACAAAACAGAGAAAGACTGTAGGGACAAAAAGAATTGGATGAGCTCTGTCCAGCTTTGGAACATTGATGATTATTTCAGCATTGAGGATTAAAAAAAAAAGAGGCAAAATCCACATCAGGTTGGGGTGTGAGATAGTGAATAGTGACTAATCAATAGCAAAACTCTTAACTAAATAATATACATACGATGTCATTAGAAGTTTGGGCTGCACATGTGATACTCTATATTAACTAATGAATGTTTGCGATATATGAAATCACAAGCTACTTGAGAGGTAGAATTTTTAGCTATTTAATGATAATTTTTAAGGAACTTCAACGTACAATTGATTAGTCCTCGTTGAATATAACCAAAATATGGCTTTGGCATTCCTCTTGAAGTGTTACAAATGGTATATCTCAACTGACTTAGGTCGTGTCATTTATGATAGAGATGGAATGGCCCGGTGAGAACATCAAAAATTTAAGAGGAAAGATTTTGATACCTCATATTAATTAATGAGTAAAGGTGATATGTGAGATCATATGTTACTTGGGAGAGAAAAATTATTGCTCTTTATGATAATTCTAATGAGGCTATTTATACCATTAACTAAGGTTTTGTTTAGACATTGAAATGAGATGAAATTAGATGATAAATTTGTAAATAATAGTGAAATAGTATATGAATAATAACGAAATGGTTTGAGTTGAAATTTTTTATGGGATTTTGGGAAAGAGATATAGAAAGTTGAATACAAAAATTATCAAGTTAAAATATTGTTAGAATATAAATTTTTAATATTATTTTTTTTAAAATTTTAAAAATTGAATTATTTTTTATACTTTATTTAAAGATTTGAGATATAATGATTAAATAATAATTAAATTAAAAAATTATTAATTTAATAAATATTTATATTTAAATAATATTTAAATATTAAAATGAGATGAGATAAATTTATATAACAACAAGACAAGTCGTAATTCTTTGGAAGTATGACACAAATGTAGCTCTTTGGAAGTATGACACAAATGTAGCTTCTTGGATCTTTCCTTTTCCCTAGAGGCGTTATAGGGAGAACCCTATGTTTTTCTGATAATCTTGGCTATAGGTCAAAGCATTTTTTGAGAGATTTCATTGTGACGTTGGTAGGTCATTGTAATTAATGTGTTCAACGATGAATCCTAGCTAGCTTCAAGCACTAGCTAGCATTGACTATCTCATTGACTATAGCTCTATCTTTTCACACATCACTAATTGAATAATCTGTAGAAAAATGTTAGTATATCGTCTGCTTCCTGATTATTCATTTATTTAAATTTTTTTATTTAATAATTAAAGAAGTAATTTTTAATATATTAATAT
This sequence comes from Carya cathayensis, assembly GCA_011037825.1. Lineage (NCBI taxonomy): Eukaryota > Viridiplantae > Streptophyta > Magnoliopsida > Fagales > Juglandaceae > Carya > Carya cathayensis. The sequence goes on along the minus strand of QGSO01000167.1, from coordinate 2,859,276 downwards.
ATTTTTTTATTCTTAAAAAATATTTCAATATATTAAAAAATATAAAAATAAAAATAAAAATTTATGCTAACAGGGATTTCTAACAATTAAAACTGGTCGACACACTAGCAGTGTCCTAATCTAAAAGGTGTGTGCATCATGACATGTTAACGACGTCAAGAAAAGTTAACTACACCTTAGCATTTCTGTATATAGAAGTACATCAAAATATTTTTCTATTTTAACTACCATTTATAAACTTATTTATTTTTTTCTTCACATCATTTAATTATATATTTTTTAAATATTTTATTATTTTCAAATATTCTTTCTAACTATAATGAATTTGTAATATCTCCCCTTATTTTTTTATATTTACAATATCTACTCATACACAATATAATATAATTTTGTCCTATACACAAAATAAAAATAATAATAAGCAAAAAAATTAAAAATAAAATCAAAAGATGAAAAAAAAAAGTGATTATATTATGAGAAAAAAATAGAAATATTAGATGCATGAAAATCATTTCATTCCTAATTATGCATCCAGCAAAATATTAAAATTCATTTCATTTAACAAGTGTTAAGAGAAGACTAAATAGGAAAGGAAATTAATAAAAAAACGTTTTACATGAATGAATAGTGACTCTTTACCCATCCAAATACTACATGCCCCATACCATTAAAACCATCGTCTCTCTGTCTGTCAGTTTTAATGAAATAATCGGTCACGCGCAATAAATATGACATGTGTTAACCACTAAAAAAAACTAACACGTGTCCTGTTATTTTGACAGAGTGATCCTTTATTACCGTACTTTTTTATTTTATCTGAAGAGATACTTTCTCATATGATTCAAAAAGAGTTTAACAAAGGTATTAAGCCATTCAATCATGGGGGCAATGATTAATCACTTGTTTTATGAGGATGACCTTCTTCTTTTTGCTAATCTTGGGAAGAAATTAATTCGATAGATCATGAACACGCTGCATTCCTATGAAGCTATCTCGGCTCAGCTTGTAAGTCCTACCAAGTCCTCTATTTTCTTTTCAAATAATCGTCCTCTCAGTAGGAAAGTTGAGGTGCTACAGGCTACCGGGTTGAAAGAGTAAAATTTTGTCTTACGGGAGAAAAATTATTTTTATCAAACATGTTCTAAGCAGCATGTCCATTCATAAATTATCTATGTTAAATCTTCCTAAGGGTGTATATAAAGCTTTAATTTCCATTTTCTCCAATTTTCGGGTGTTGGGGAGGATTCAAAGAAAAGAAAATGGGTGGCTTGGCATAGAATTTGCTTGCCGGTGGAAGACATTGGTTTGGGCATTTAGGATCTCTCATAAGTATAATCTTCTTTATTTATGAAATTTACTTGGAAATTTCTTGTGAGAAATTTCATGGGCTGAATTTTTTAGAAAAAAATATGTTGGTGAAGCCCATCCGGCTGCGATTTTGTGTAACTAGCGGGGAACTAGATTTTGGAAGGGTATTATGTCTGTGCTTCCCTTGTTGATTAGTAACTCAAAATATTTGGTTTGTTGTGGGGAGATCAACTTTTGGTATGATAATTGGTTAGGTGATGGACCTTTGGCAGAATCTATAGAGGTGAGGGGCAATCCTTCTCTGAAAGTAAATTCGGTTCTTGCTAATTTAGCTTGGGATGAACACAGGTTATTGGAAATTGTTCCAGCGGAAATTGTTACTAAAATTCTTTCATCAAAAGGGAAGTTGAGAGCTAGTAGGGACATTCTCATCTAGGTGCCGAAATATGATGGAATTTTTAGCACTAAATCGGCATGGGAGCTTATTCGTAGGAGAGAAAATATTTGTCCTTGGAGGAAAGGGCTTTGGCATAAGCATGTTCCTAAAAAGACGTCATTCGTTTGTTGGAGAGCCTGGAAGGAAGCATTACCTATGGATGAATTGATTAAGAAACTCAGTATTCCAATACTTTCCAAATGTAATTTTTGTTTTCCTCCTCAGATTGAAACTATTGATCATGTGTTGTGTGGAGGAGAGGTGGCACGTAAAGTGTGGGATTATTTTGCTATTGTCTCTAACATTAGGCTTCCTCAATTGTGTTCTTGGCAGGGAGTTGTGAATGTCTGGTGGTTTTGGGCATCAAAATTGTCACAAGCTGGTTTGTATAGAGGCATTATTCCAATTTAATTACTTGGGCTCTTTGGCGATCAAGATGTGCGCCATGTATGAAGGACGTGGCCTCCAATTGGAGATTGTGGTTCGGGTTGTGAAATGCTTCTTACTAGATATCTCTACGAATTTTTGACAAATTTCAAACTGTCTAGTGGAGATGAAAGTAGTTTGAAGGAGCTTAACTATCCTCTTATTACTAAACCTCCCAAAGCAATAGCTTGGTCACGGCCAATGAGTGGATGGTTCAAGGTTAATGTTGACGGTGGTTTGAACAGTAACCTAGGGCCTTCTGGTAGTGGCAGCATCATCCGTGATGCTCGTGGTCATGCTTTGGCGGGATTTGCGCACTCGATGTCTTGACTAATTTGGTTGCAAAGGGACATGCTTTATTGGATGGCCTAAGAATGGCACAATAGATTGATATTAGAAACTTGTTAGTTGAGTCAAATTCAAAAGTAGTTGTGGGATGACTCAAATCTGGTGCTTGTAATCTTTGGTATATGTGGAACTTTTGGGAAGAAATTCAATCTCTTTTCCTGCTTCTAAACTGCTACATTTATCACATATATAGAGAAGCCAACATGGTAGCTGATTTTTTAGCAAATGAATGTGCTAATAGTAAGATCATGAATTTTGACAGGAATGACGTTGGTATTAGACATTTGTGGGGTCTTTTGCGGACGGACTATTTGAAATTGCCTTATTTATGTAGATAAGCCCTAGCATCTTGATTGCTTGTATATGGTTATTCATCCGCCTCACTGAAGGTTTTTTTTTTTTTTTAATAAAGGTTCTACTTATTATTTAAAAAAAAAAAAAACTTACATATCAACACACTTGTAAAAAACTATAATAAAAATATAAAAATATTTTATAGTCTCAACAATGTTACAAAATCTAAAAAACAAAACAAAAATTATCAAAATAAAAAAGAAAAAAAAAGAGTCTTTTGGTGGAGTGACTCCTCCCATCCTCATGGGTGGTAACCACACAGGGAAGAAAAACTATTAGAACTTCTCTTCCCATCCATCTCGTGGGGTGGCTCGCCCCACACTACGACAGTATTTGGTATTTTAAGGTGGCTTTGAGCTAACTTGCAGATGCCATAGATTGTTCAGGGTGGTTGCGAGACACCCTGTGAGAAGATATGAGCTTTGTGGGATGTCTCGTGTTATCTCAGGAGGTCACTGTGCAAGCTAACCTATACAGAGGTATACGGTTCCTCTCTCCCTAGGATCACCACCCATGAGAAGGGTTATTTTAAGTAATAGTGCTGCTAAGGTGCTGCCTAGTAGTGACTGCTAGGCATGTCCCTTAGGCTAAATTCTCTTTTAAATTTTATTTTTTTCATTTTTCTTATTTATATTTTTTTAAAATTTTTAAAAAATATTAAAAAAATATCAATATAGCAATAGTCACTTTATTAATCAGTAAGTAAAACTAAAAATTTAAAAAAAAAATGCATGAGTGGTCAAAATGGAGAGGCAAAGTAGCATTATTCTTTAAGAAAAATTTTAAGTGGAATTTTTACCCAATATATTTCCACCTAATAAATATGTGATTTGTTATTTTTATCTTTTTATCTTAATGCTTAAATATGTATGTATTTAAATAGAAATACAAAAATAACAAATCACATATTAATTAGATGGATGTATATTGTAGTCTTTCCTTTAGAATTTCTGTCTTTCTAAACTTTTTGTTTGGTTAAATAATTTTTTATCTGTTAGATTTTCCAATAATTTTTCAGAATTTAAAATAATTAATTTATTTATGAAACTATTTATTTTGAAGAAAATGATTAGGAATTTTGAAGGAGAGAATCCGGCGGCGTCGTTTTATAAATCGGTGTCGACCACCTCAGTCAAAAAAACCCCTTTCTCGGTCAAAACCCTTCGGTACCTCGAAACAACAGCACAGACCAGGAATAGGCTAATAGCAGCTCTATACGAACCCAACAATGGCGTCCTCTAAGGTGATTTCAAGGTTGTCGTCGAGATTACAGCCCCTCGCTCTCAAACTCGGTAAGAGATCGCTCGCACCTGAACTCTCTCCTCTCAATACCTGCTCTCAGTCGCACACCTCTGTTTCTGCGAGACGCATTTCTCGCATTTCTCGGTGAGATCCCGTTACTCTTATCTCTAGGTATTATTTTCTTACATTATGCTTATTTTCCGAGAAAAGGCAGTAAAAATTTTGAATCTTTTCGGATTCGCCTTTATGGGAGGACCTAATATAACTTTTTTGATAAGTATGAGGACCAAATATAACTGACCTACTAAACGAAGAGTTTTCCCTAAATTGAGTCTAACAGGAAAGTGTTTTATTCCTTTTCTTTTCCCTCCAATCTTAAAGAGAAAGAAAAAAAAAAAAAACGAGAGCAGAAGAAGATTCAACTTAGTATTTTGCCTTCCTAAATTTTCCCTGTAACCGAACAGCTATTTACTGTTGCATTTGTGGTAATTTATTTGTGTTGTGCTTAGATTGCCGGTGGAGTTAAGTAGCCTGGAGACAATGATGCCATTGCACAGCGCGATAGCGTCAGCTCGACTTACATCTAGCTTGTCCGTTGAGTCAAAGAGCTGGAGTTTAGTTCCTCAAGGTATGTCACATGTACCACTTTTGTTTGATGCTTGGTCATTAACTTGACGTTTCATATAGTAGTAGAGAGATAACTTGCATTAGAGTTCTTTGCTGAAAAATGCATGAACCTGGAATGTATAAGAACAGGAAGCTTAGTGCACGCCGCCTGCTTGTAAGTGTGACTAGGAGAAGTTCATCAATGGTATTTCCAAATGCAGATGAGCTTTTCTCTCATTGGCCCTACTTGCATTGAGACAATCGGAATTGCAACTCTATATGGTAGGATAGATATTGATCATCTTGACTTAACTTAGACCTGTGGCAATTATCCCCTAGGGGTTGGCTCAAGTGGTAAAGGCCTTGGGCTTGGGGGTATGTTCCCCCTCAGGTCTAAAGTTCAAATCCCCTTGAGTGCAAACAATCTCTAGGAGCCATTGGACTGTGAGATTTTTCTCTTGAATCACCCGAGGTGCACTTGTGAGAAACTCCTTGTTGAGGACCTGTGCACCCCCAGGATTAGTCGGGACGCTGTTCCTGGATACCCTAGGCAAAAAAAAAAAACTTAAAAGAACTGTGGTAATTTTCTAGGCTTGGGGATATTTCCCTATATAAAAAAATTAATCTAGGCTTGGGAATATGAGTCGATTTATATTCCAGGCTGTTAAAGGGCCATGCCCCCCTTCTATTCAAAGTATCCTATATGGTACATGCCCATTCTAGTTTTCCACAAATGCCTTTATTGAATTCTATGACAAACTTCTAAACAGAATCCCACAGGATTAACCTTCCACATGGTCTTGTTTGGTGGAGAAAGTAGACCATTAAATGGAGAATTTAATATTTCGAATTGTGGAACTCTCGAATCATGCTTGATGAGTGAACTCATACGAAATATCTGGACTTAATAAACCAACCTTTTGTCATAAAATCTGTAATGTTTATTTATTAAAATTGCAGAGGGGCACAACCCTAGTACACATGAAGTCTACAAAAGGATGCACTCAACCAGCGCGAAAAAGAAACAGAGCTAAAGTCTTTCAAGTCTTTAGTGCTGTCTGTGTTAAAAGATTTAAATTACTTCCTGATAGAATCCCTTGAAATTAGCTCCCCATTTTCTTTGAGAAGTTAGTTGGAACTTGCTCTGAGTAAACTAGTGATTAAGGGTCCATTTGGCAACATAACTATTCTAAAGTATTCTCAGATATTTCCCAAACATGCAAACACAAAACACTTCTCAATTTCAAATTTTTAACTTTTTCATCTAATCATTATCTAATTATAACAAATTTCCTAAACTCTAAAAAAAAATGCAAAAAACAATGTTACTTTTCAAATTTTAAAAAAAATTATATTAAAAAATTATATTCAAACAATTTTTTAAATTTATAATATATTTATTCAACATTTTCTCTCTCATTTCCCAAATCCAATAAGATATCTTAACTCAAATCATTTCACTACCATTCACAGATATATTGATATATTCTAACTATCTAAACTAGGAGTGTAAATCGGTTCGGTCCAGTCCGAGGGGGAATTTCAGTCCATCATTTTCCCCAGACCATACTTGTCCGAACATCCATAGGGATCGGATCGGACTGGTAGCATTGGTCTAATCCAATTATTATTATTTTTTTCTTATTTTTCTTTTTCCAAATAAATTAATAATTTTTTTAAAATTACTAAATTAAAAATAAGTGAATTATTAATGTAGATTATGTAACCAACTCATTAAAAAAATATTTTATATAGTCAATGATAATAAATTAGATGAAAATTACATTAACTTATATAATTACTATATAAAAATAATATATTAAATTATTAAAAAAAAATTAAAATATATATATAGGAGTTTGGTTCGATCTGGTCTGGTCTAAAATTTATAGACTCTTGGACTGGACCGAATGGTTTCAGTCCACAATTTTTGGGACCAAGACCGACCGGTCTAGAGTTTGGTCCGGTCTGTTTTTCGGGTCCGGACCGACCAGCTTACACCCCTAATCTAAACAGGCTCTAAGTTGTCTACTGGAGGTGGACCATGGATATGTAGATACCAACAGTTTATATGTTCAGACAGAATGGTGAGCTGAAGCTTGGGAGGTAGCACCGGGATATTTAAGCCTCTCTTTGATCCTGATTGATTCTAACCTAGTAACTGGAACAAAACTTTTATCAAGATCTATACCTTCCGACTGTGTGTATCCTTGTGCCACTTACCCAACCTTGTTCCTAACAACGATGCTGTTTTCATCAGTTTTGTTCTTTAAAACCCATTTGGTATCAATGACACTGGTATCTTTAGGTCTAGTGCTTCTTCGCCTTCGCAAACTTCAAATTAGCTAAATGAGAAGTTCACTAGTCAAAAATTGATTACCATTCCAGTTAAGTAACTCTATTTAGTCAAAAGTTAAGTGATCAGAAAGCCATTAAGTAATACTTGAGTTGGACAATTCTTGCAAGCTGTGACGATAGATTTAAAAAGGAAACAATCTCTGCAATTCTTTGGAGAGGCCAAAATCCCACCCGAAGTGGCTTGCTATGCATTTTTTTGCTAGCTGTGAAAAGCCACACAGTTGTTCCCAAAACAGAAAAATATGCAAATATACAGCAGAATGGCACCAATCGTGTGTCAGTCAACCATGAGTTATGTTTGCTCAATATGAGTGAGTTCTGATCACAAGTGTGTGTATGTAGGCAACAATATATACATCATTATGCTTCCTCTAATATTATTACCAAACTTTTATATTGCAGGGATATCAATGCCTTTATGACCGTTGCAGCACCAACTTCTTACAAGGCAGCGGTTTCTATTTGATGGCAATTTCATTTTTGTTCTTCTTTAGAGGCCTGTCTCAAACTGTTCTTCTGCTATTTATAAAGAGCATTAGCTTCAACGGATGTCAGTTAATGCTTAGACTGCTCCCCTTCAAGTTGATCTTTTCTTTGGATATAGTTTCTGGAACGTTCATTTCCAGGTGCTTGGCTGAGCTTTTGATAACCTTAATGAAGTATGCATTGTTCTGTATGCCAACAAAGTAGTATGTAGCCTTTTTCTTTCGCTATTACATGTTATATTAACAAATTTGCGCAGGCATTTATCAGGTTATTCATTTCTATTTGAGAAACTGGTCTTACACTACCACCTGTTTAGAACTACTGTCATATATGTTGGAGAAAGCCTGCCAAAAATAAATAAAAGAGGGGCTCTCATAATAGGTGGAAAGGGTGGTTCTTTGTGGCACAGTCACAGTCACTCTGTTATTCAAGATAGTAAAATTCTTTCTTCAGTTTTTTGTCTGGATTGATTAAAGCTTGCATCTTGACCATTGTCTTGGCTGGTTGTCAAATTTGATATGCTTTTCGGTTTCAATATTTTGACGATGAGCAATGCTACTTTTCATCTTGATTCTTGTCATCTGTCCAGTAACACCAATTGATGTGGCACATTTTAAGTGGATTTATAAGCTAATCACTTAAATGAAAGTCCTGTAAAATATGATACATCAGTTGGTGTATCTAAGAATGACAAAATCTAAGACGGAGGACAACATTTATTTATGAGGCTTAATGGCTTTGTTGTATTTTTGTACAAAATCCATTGATAAAAATATATAGTAAGAATATTTAGTTTGAGTCCCCTCAGGGCCACTGTAGATTTACTTGGCTGTTAACTTTAGGCTCTATGAGATTAGTTGAGTTGAACTGTGCGCAAGCTGATCCCGACGTCCAAGGATATTAAAACAAAAAAAAAAAAAAAAAGATAGTAAGAATATTTACAATACATGCGGTGTTCAGTTGTTGGCAAACATTGCTCAGTGAGTTGATGTGCTCTTCCCCTGCGCCCCTTTTAAATATCATACTTCTGAAGTGGAATATATGAAAAATAATAAAATATTGAACAAAAAGTGCAACTATGTTGATCAGTCTAATGTTTGAAGTATTGTTTTAAATATCATATTGTACGTATATTTCGTACTGGCTACTAGTCCGGTACAAGTATTACACCTGTTTTGTATTGATTCAAATATTGACAATACCGACGGATATTTTGGCTTGTATTGGCCTATATTTTGGCTTGTACCGGCCTGTAATTTAGCCTTTACTTTTTTTTTTCATTTCTTCAAATTGCAAGCTCATTTTTTGACCTTCAATTCAAATCAGGCTATTTATAATTTATATATATGTATTTATATATAATTTATTCATATATAGACTATTATTTTAGAATATAATATATATTTATATATATAATTTATTCATATATGGAGTATTTCGAAATGGTATCGGTATCGAAATATTTCGTTTAAGTGCCTTAACAGTACGGCCTCCAATACATTCAAAACTTTGGTCCGAAGGATAGCCTTTACAATGAAAGGTATTTGCTATATCAACTAGCATTTTGTTACCCTTATTATAGGATCACACTTCACACTATTACCTTTACTTAAGGAGTTGTCACTTTGTTCTATTTTGTTACGATATTTTAAAGCTTCTTTCACACGACAGCTAGCAGGGGTGAAAACTCCCTTTTATTGAATGAAAAATGATAAAGCTACTGAGAGTTGATCTTGAGATGGGTCCGACACTTGTTTTTTTAACTTAATAATTAATAAAGTATTTTTTTAATGATGTTGTGATTTTTTTTTAATGTTTAAGGATATAAAAATTAATTGATTATGTAGACTTAGATTACCTTTATAGTCCGCATAAAGGAAGATTACAAACAAGATACCTATTTACTTATAGAGGTACTTCTATTTTACAAAGATCTGTCAAGCAAACATTAGTTACTACTTCTAGGGGTTTAACTGGTTCAGTTTTATCTGATTTTAAACTTTTTTTTTATAATCGAACTGGTATATACCAGTTTTGAAAATTTAAGAACAGATACTAGACCGATTCACCACTAAATTTGAAACTTCCGATTTTTCTGGTTTCGGTCCAGTCCGATCTGGCTTTTCTGTTTTAAGGATAAACAAAATCACACTCAAAACAAAATTTTAGCAAATGTTTGATCCATATTCCTCATTTTAAGTTATATGAATTTTATTTTATAAGATTAAAAATTTATATCCTATATCAAGATTCAAATGTTATACTAAAAATTATAAAATTAATTTATGTTATATTAAATTTTATGTTATAAGATTAATAAATATGAATAATAAGAATTTAAAACTTCATATTATATTAATTAGCAATTTAGCATATAATATAATATAAAAAATTATATATAATATAAAAAGTTAAAAATAATATATATTGGTTCGGTTCGGTTCAATTCGAACCAATATTCTAAAAATCAAAATTGGAATTCAATTGGCTTTCAATCGATTTTGCTAAATAGGAACTAATACCAGATTGAACCCACCAGTTTGGTCCGGTTTACCGATTTCTTGGTTTTTCATTTTTATTTTATTTTATTTTATTTTTTAAGCCTTAGCTACTTCTTTCAACCATTTAGAGACTATTGCAATTAATGAGGTAATCTAAGAATGCATTTAGTTAAGATCAGTAACTCAATATATTCGAGAACAATGTAGTTTATCCACAATAAAAAATAGTCAGAAAACATTATATAAAGATAATACTGCTTGTATCATGCAAATCGAGAGGGGCTACATAAAAAATAATAAAACCAAGCATATTTCGCCAAAACTCTTTTTAACACATGAGCTCTAGAGGAGTTGTGATATTGATGTGAAACAAATTCGATTATGTGATAATTTGGTGGATCTATTCACTAAAACTTTACCAACTACAACATTTAAGAAATTAGTACACAACATTGAAATGACTCAACTAAAAGATTTTTTATTATAAACTATTGAAGTTCTATATACTTTTGAGGAGGAGAAAATGATCATATGTATTACCCTATTTTCCGCTAAAGGTTTTTTTTTTCATTGGATTTTTCTTTTCAAGATTTTAACGAGACAATCCAAAAATATTTCAAAGTACATAAGAATATTGTACTCTTTTTCTTTCACCATTAATTTTTTCTCGTCAGGTTTTCCTTGACATAGTTTTAACGAGGCACGTTCTTCATGTATGGTCATCCAATAAAGAGTGTTGTAAATGCATATATAAACTTGGTGGATGACCATTTTAGATTCTATCTTTTAGAATTCTAGCTCATTCATATAACAACTATTGGAATTCCTAACCTCATTAATATATATTATAAATTTATCACTCTTTTATTTTCTTTATCCCCTAATGCCTATAAAAAGATGATTTGAGGATTATTTATATAACAAAAAATTATAAGTGAAAGATATTGAACTCATGAAGAATTAAGTTTATATTGCAACCTTTCTATTCTCTTACTATTTTTCTTTAATTCAACAAAAACTATAATTTAAAAAAATAAATTTAATGGACTTGGTCGATGCACCCGGAATGCCATTTATTTTAAGATTTTATTTTATTTTTTATTTTATTTTTTATTTTATCAGTTTCAGTAAAACATTAATATTTTGTTTAAAAAAAAAGAAAAAGAATAGGAATGAAAATAAATTCCCCAAACCGAAGATTCATATTTTGCTGTTATCCACAGCAGTTCAGCTTGTCATTATATAATATTGCCTCGTACCAACATAAGAGAAGTCCTTCCGACGGCCATAGATGGCGTCCTTCGCCTTCAACACTCTGCAACTCTTCTCCGTCACTCTCTGTAAGTCTTCTCCTACTCCAAATCTTTTGAATTCATTTTTTTCTGCATTTTCCACTTACTCACCTCCCAAACACACTCAACCAACGTTCCCCTTTCTTGTAGTTAGAGCACGCGTTAATCACATTGAAACCAGGGTGTCTGTTACGGACCAACCTCAAACAAAAACAGTGAATTTAAGAACTGTAAAAGAAGATGGCGCTGGCTTTTCTTCTGCAAGGGCTATAGATGGCAGAGCAGGAAGAAAAAATGTGAAGAACCTCGGTGGTTCAGCGGTGGAGAAGACAGAAAGGACATTAACAAAAGATAAAAACGCAAGGAAGACTTCGGGTTTTAGAGAAAAGAGGAAGAAGGGTTCTGGGAGTTCTTCTTTGAGGTCTAGAGACGAGAATATAATGTTTAATTCTTCAGAGGGTGGGGGTAGTATAGTGGTTGATGGAAAAACAAAGAAGAAACCCAAGAAAGGTGATTATAACCGGGTGGGAAAGGAGGGGAAGGGATCTAAGAAAACTGAATCTTCAGAAGTTTCTTTGAGGATTGCATTGGACATGTGCTCGAAAAGAGGGGATGTCTTGGGCGCAATTCAATTGTACGATAAAGCATTAAGCGAAGCGATTATGATGGGGCAGTACCATTATACTGTACTTTTGTATCTCTGTTCCTCAGCGGCTGTGGGTGTTATTCGTCCTTCCAAAAGTGGGAGTGGTATTAGGACTTTGAATGCAATCGACTCAGCCAATGGAGTTGCTAGTTTAAATTCCATGGGGATGAGTGCATTGCAACATAAGGGTAACAGGAATTCAGGTGCTACGGAGTTGAGTATTCCTTTATCAAATAATGAGCATCTAGTTGATTTTTCTACAAGTAACGGAACAACAAATAAAATGGAGTTGGCTTCTAGTAATAGGTTCAACAATTTAGGTAGTACTTACAATGAAAAGGAGAGCTTTAGCCAGTATTCTAAGAGTATGAAAAAGTTAATATCTCAACCTTTAGATGGAGTAAGTAATCCAAAAAAGGGCGGTGATGATTTTTCAAGCACAAACTATGGGAGTGGTAACCAAGAAGATCATAAAATTCAAGTTGGTGAAGATGTCAAGAAGTATGCACTTCAAAGGGGATTTGAGATCTACGAGAAGATGTGTTTGGATAATGTCCCAATGAATGAAGCAGCATTGACCTCAGTAGCTAGAATGGCAATGTCGACGGGTAATGGTGACCTGGCATTTGATATGGTGAAGCAAATGAAGTCATTGGGGATAAATCCAAGATTGCGTTCTTATGGTCCTGCCCTATCTTCTTTCTGCAATAGTGGCGATATTGACAAAGCATTTGCTGTTGAGAAACACATGTTGGAGAATGGTGTCTATCCAGAGGAGCCTGAACTGGAGGCACTCCTAAGAGCTAGTGTGGAAGCCGGTAAAGGTGATAAAGTGTACTACTTGTTACATAAACTAAGAACAGGCGTACGGAAGGTCTCATCCACTACTGCAGATTTGATTGTTAAATGGTTTAATAGCAAAGCAGCTGCTAGAGTGGGTAAAACAAAATGGGATCCAAGTTTGATAAAAGAAGCAACTGAAAATAGAGGTGGAGGCTGGCATGGACAGGGCTGGTTGGGGAAAGGAAGATGGAGCATTTCCTATACGACTGTTGGAGTTGATGGTTTGTGTCAATGCTGTGGGGAGAAATTGGCAATGATTGACCTTGATCCTAAAGAAACACAGAGTTTTGCAGAGTCTGTTGCATCTATAGCTATACAGAGAGAGAGAAAATCAAGCTTTCAGAAATTTCAAGTATGAAAATTTCTTGATCATTGTTTCTAGTGTTGTATGCGGTCTTAACATGGAAAGTAAACAGCTTTTCTATTGGCAGCAATGGCTTGACTATTATGGACCTTTTGAAGCAGTCGTAGATGCAGCCAATGTTGGTCTTTTCGACCAGAAGAAATTTGTACCATCCAAGGTATGTTGTCTGATGGCTCAAGTAATGGGATGCTGATAAGCCTTTCCTTTTCTTTTTTTCTTTTTTAATGGTTTTTGTTTTCGTATTTTTGGGTTCTTAAGGTCAGTGCTGTTGTTAATGGAATACGCCAGAAGCTTCCTTCAAAGAAATGGCCTCTTATTGTTTTGCATAACAAGCGTATAACTGGACGGAAGATGGATGAACCAGTAAATAGGGCCTTGATCGAGAAATGGAAAACTGCTGATGCACTCTATGCAACACCTACTGGGTCAAATGACGATTGGTGAGAAATATGTACCTTTGGAATCCATTTAGCTAGCCTGATATTCATTTATGATTTACTTCAATTTACTAAATTTGATGTTATATTACTTCGATGATGCATTTGCATTTACAGTATTCTTGTTAATAACCTGTCCTTCAGGTACTGGTTGTATGCAGCAATAAAGTTTAAGTGCTTAATCGTGACAAATGATGAGATGCGAGACCATACATTTCAACTTCTAGGAAATGACTTCTTCCCAAAATGGAAAGAGAGGCACCAAGTGAGTGAAGCTCTTGGGCCCCAGTGCTTTCAAGTAGCCTTTCTCAACTCTATATGGTTTATGTTGCAGATAAATATGATTTTGAGTTAATTTGTTTTCTTTTCTTGATAATTTGGTCCAAAATTGCTTCTAATGTCTGTGACCAGTAGTTATTATTCTTCTGGAAAATTTATTTTAATGCATTTGTCCTAACAAAGCATCTATTTTTTGAATATAAGGTGCATTTCAGATTTTCTCAAGCTGGTCCAGTGTTTCACATGCCTCCTCCTTGCTCTGTTGTAATTCAGGTCAGAACCAATTGATTCCTGGTATGGGGTACCATTTATTTCCAAAGTAAACTAAAAAATGGATGAAAGTTATGAGTAGTCTGATATTTGCATTTCTGCAGTTTTGAGTAGTGACTATTGAAAGGAGATAAATCATTGATCTAACTACAGTTACTGTACATGTTGACAGGAATCTGATTATGGCCACTGGCATATTCCAGTTGTATCAGAACATGATTATGAAACAGAAAGAATATGGCTGTGTTTTACACGTGCTAAATCATGTATGACAAGGCAAGATTCTGCCTCTAGCCCCGAAGGTAATTCACTAATTTCAATCAAATTAATTGTTTGTATTTTTAACCATGTTGGTCAGCAACACTAAATTCACCATGCCTTGTTGCTTAATAATAACCCTAAGAGCATATTTCGTACATCCCATTAAAAATGAATGCGTTCAAAAATGTCTCTTACTTAGAATTTAAAATGTAAATAGTCACAAGATCTGGAATGAGTGTAATTTACCCTGGGGAATCATTAATATCTGATAGGATTTTAGAAATTTTAAAGCATATATCCAGAGATTATTCTCTAAGACAGATTATTGTATTCTGTGTTTAATAATCGTGCAAGGGAGCATTATGTATATTTAGATCCAGATGCCACAGTGGTGCAAAAGTGTATCTGAAACTTCCTAGACAGATACATTGCAAACTTCTTAATGTGATTTCACAAAGTCATAAGATGAGAAACTGCATTGAAATAATAGAAGAAATATTTTAAGTTACTCTTGAAGCGTTTTCAGATTGTGTAAAGACTTTGTTGATGGGTCATTCCGACCCTCTCCAAAGCTAGCGTATATCCACCTTTGGTAAAAGTGCTGCACGTTGAGATTATTCTTCAATGCTTGTCGCATTTAGCACAACATATACCTTTTCCTAATTGAAATTACTAAGCCCCTCATCTTTTCTCTAATCTAAACCAAGGAAAAAGAGTCCTTTGTCTGTATTCCATTTGCTTGCCAAAACAGATTGTAGAAAAGAGAAAATGTTAGGTTTCAACTTCCATTCCATCACAGATTGTTATAAATCCTAATAAATATTCAGTTCTTCCGTTCAATCTTCACTGCCCTCTAGAATCCGAACAATGAAATAAAAATGGTTGCAAGCAAAAATAAATAAATAAAATCAAATATAAATAGTAAATGCCAAATATCCTCAATGATTTCTTTCTTCTTTTGGAAAAAGTCAGAGGCTTATTTATTATGAAGAAATCTGAGAACTGGGTTGGGACCGGCAATTTTTTCTTGGAATGGTCAAACTTGAGTATAGATAGACAAGTCAAGACAAACTCGGTATATATACATGGATAGGACGGGTAATTTTTGTATTTGCAAGCAGGATAGAAATGCAGAGAATCCTTGTAGGAAAGTAAGTGTAGTATATTAGTTTGTTTCCAGTATTTATTTTCAAAAATTTTCTGCTGTAACCTGCCTTTCATATAAATTTTATAAAGACTACTAAAGAATTTCCATGTCTTATTCAAATTTTATAATTGCAAATGCGAATAGGGCTTTGACAAAGTTTGTATGGTCTCATTATGAAAACTTCTTTGAAACTTCAAGTCATTCTAGTTTGGAGGGCCAAAGTCTTGGAATCTTAATAGAGGGTATAATATGGCACCGCAGCCTTGTCCCTGTCTGGGTATGATAGGATTTCATGACTTATTGTGAGTTTTTGCTAGTCGCTTTTCGCAAACTTTAACACAATCTGCCTAACTTGGTAGGAACTAAAATATTGAGAAGCTTCCATGCCTAAAATTTCGTTAGTTATTGTATGCAGTGTTCGTCACATATTTATTGAGATTTAGTTCTGTTTTTGGCCTAGAGGTATGCATATGTATTGTTTAAGCTGGAAATTGCTTTTTACTCTCACGCACACAGTCACACCTGTTCCTTGTCATCTATGAGTTGATAGTAACCTTCTTTTGTGTTAATGGAGCCAACTCAACTTCACTGCTGACGGACTGTCGGACTGTGCTTGCTTGTAATAAACAGAATCTCGATCCCTTCAGCGTAACGAGGGACATGCTAGGTCAGCTGCTCAAACTGACGTGAAGATAAAGTCACAACCTTCTGATGCAAAACGCGAAAATAAAAGTCCAACTCAGGAAATCTACAAAAATCTGAGAGAGATCCTGTTAGCATCTGCATGCTCAAATAATCATGACACCATACTACAACAGATTGAGGCTGCAGAGATGTATGGTAACTGTGTACTTGATTTTCAAATATAAAACATATGGCTTTCCTGCTCGGGACCTCAAATGATGCTGTGGGAAACCTATCTCCAAACCAAGATATCCTTGAACAGTCATGTGGCTCATGCAGCCGGCCATCTTGCTCGACAGAAAGCTCTGCAGTTCAGAGTACTTTTTTGTCGCTGCTGAATTTAAATGTACTTCTTTGAGTCTTCTTGGCATCAAGATGTTAACCTTATCGGAGGAATATTTTTGGTGGCTGATGTGAAATCCTTCTGGGGTTCCTCTCACGTTAGCTGGGTGTGAGAGGAGGTCAATTCATGCAAAGGTGTTGTCTTCTTTATTCAGAAAAAAGTTGTAGTCTTCTATTCTATCTTCCTTTTGTATAGTCATTTCATTGTTTAGCTAGTATTAAAAATAAAAGAATTTGCAGAGAACTTCTGCTGGAATATTTTACACCAAGTAGTTGTCTTGCCTGCCAGCCGCATGCCCAAGATGCTTTAGATACTAGGATTTCTTGGGCAAAATCATTCTGCTCAGCCATTAACCATGATCAATCAGGTAGAATCCTACAGCAGCCATGTGCATGGTTCATAAATCATTTGTCTCTCCGCCAGTCATTCCTTTTTGCAATGTTCATCACTTCACTGCAAATTATGGGTATTCTTTAGCATTTTGGTGCAGCCGAAAGAACTGAAGAAGGAAAACAAATAGGATAGAAAGAAAAAGAGCAGTAGTATATCCAGCTCCTTTTGGGCTTATGAAAAAGCTCCATGCTTGTTCCATTTTACCAAATAGCTCATGAGGGGTTATTAGATCATGCTTCGTTGTTCCTATTATTTAGGTTGTGATTGGGTACTAAAGTGATTTCAGATATTCTGTTAATAGAAGTAAAAAAGTAATTATAAAATATTCAATAGTAGTAAATAGTAGTACAAAACAGTAAAAAGTATGTGAAAAGTAATGATAAAATAATGAATAGTAGTGAAGTATATTGAGAATACACAATCTAAGCTCCCATGTTAGACAATGCTATGTTTTTTCACAACTCTCTCATAAAATAAAATTATTTTTTACATTCAATTTGAAGCCACTCTTTGTAGGAGTTGGGGCTAGAACCTAGTCGAGATGTTTTTCCCGGATACTTATTGCCAATAAAAATAAAATACCGGTGTTCCCCAACTCCTGGTGGGCCACTCCTCGACGGTCCACAACCGAGGATGCCAATAATTGGCAAAGATTATTCATAGCATTTAGCAAGGACGTGTAGTCTATTAGCCTTGCATGACTTTATGTTAAGTGACAATATTTCTGTCAAATATTTAAACAGTAAAAGATGAAAGGATTTATTGATAACAAGCTGAATCTCTAGGAGGAGGAGATAAGAGAGACTTTAGTAAGGAAGAAAATCACACGAGACAAATAAGAAAAAGCTAGACAAAAATTTTCTTCATCTTTGCTAGACAAGCCATTGATAGAGACTTATCACATTACGTGAAAAGAAAATGAATGAAAAATAATTATTGCACGATTTCAATATTGATATTTCTATCTCTTTAATCTTGAAAAAAATTAATTAATTCAATTGACTATCACAGCAATTTTGAATCTTTATTAACAAATTATTTCATAGGCCAAAAAACAAAATCGACTGTATAATATTTTCTTAAAACAGAAAAAGAAATAAAATGATATTTTATTCGAAAGCTATGGCAGGCAGTATCTAGAGGAGCCTGGCACTCACTGAGCTTGCTGTCAGTGAGCCACGCCACTTTCTTTTATAAAGGAACGAACACGAAATCACGGGGCTGAAACTGTTTTTGTCATCTTTCACCATGAACATGTATGTACGTGCTCTGCAAGCCTTTGTTGTTTTTCCATATATGTTCAATCCATTGTGGAAACTCTTCATCAGAACGTCACGAGCCTCCAGTCAGCGACCTCTCTCTGTCCCCATCTTTCACTATTCGAAATACAGCCAGAGAGAGCAAGACAGAGTTTTTGTAGTATTTGGAGTCTGTTCTCTCTTGAGGCTTGAAACCAACCTGGTTTTTTTTTTTTTCAACTGCATTTAGCTATAGAAAGAAGTGAAGAGAGAATGCAGGAGTACTCTGTGTCTGCTGCTTCTTCTTCTTCTTCTTCCTTCTTTCAAAGTCTAGAGGATGATCCCAAGCCTGAGGATATCACACGCTTTGAAAAGTCTCTACAGGTGCACTTTCATGTCCTCTGAATTTTGCAGCTTTTGTTCATTTCATTATCAATTAGTTTTCTGATTGCAGGAACTTAGAGCGTTACGTGCTCAGCTTCATTATGCTGCCGATTATTCTGAAACGACGTTCTTGAATGCCAAAGAGAAGAAAATGTAAGTACCTTGATTGAAATTTCCTAAACGTTTGGCCGTTTACTGGTAGTTTAATTAGTTACTCCATATGAAAAAGGTCCGCCATTTCTAGTATTTAAGAACGGTCAATCTTTTGTATGCAGGGTGATGGAAAACACAAAAGAGTACATATGCAGGTCCGTGGTCACTGTTGTTGATCACCTTGGGACTGTCTCTGCTGACCTCAACTGCCGAATTTCTCAGACTAATGCTTTTTCTGATGCTGAGCTTCGAATCAATTGCCTAAAGCAAGTTAGTACTGATATTGTTTTGAAAAATTGAACTTGTTTTGTAAATCAAATCATGTCAATTAGCAGGACGTGAGTGTGTCCTCATATCGATTCATTGCTCGTGCTGATCATGGTGCATGTCAATACAGTAAGATGATATAGTTATAACAAGTACTTAAACTTGTTTGGTGCGTTTGGCAGAGACTTCTGGTATGTGAACAGTATGCTCACAAGCTTGCTCTATCTAGATTACGGTGGAGTGAGAGTATGAGAAGATATCATCGTCGTTATTTATCAATGCGTAATTATCTTGACAAAACTTCATATTTTCTACGAGTATAGCGAAAAATTTTCATAATTTATTCCCTATTTAATTTAATTAATGCTTTTTATGCCTCCACTTTGGATCAGCAATTACAACTGTTGAGAAAGCATGTGAAGGTTCAAGGTAAAAGTTTTTCCTTTTCTACGCCTCCTCTAAAACACTGAAATTAAGGTTGTGGGGACTGTTTGGCTGCATGCATGGCTTCACATTGTGGCGTGATTAAGAGGCTTCAAACAAGAACACATTTTCAACCCTGTGTTGAATACTCTTATCGTTCATCGAGTACAACTAAAATAGTAGCAATTTAAGAAGAACATGTAGTGCACACATAAGCTTTGCATTGCAGCCTGCACAATGACCTTTCTATGACATCAATTAATCTGGGACAGAACTGTAGTTTACATTAATGCTATGATAGATTCGATATAAATGCAGGGATACTGATGATCAAACTGATGGCAAGATCATAGACCAACATGAACTTGAAAGAAAGGACGTGCCGCTTTTCTTGTACACATACACTCATAAGCCCTCTCTTGAGAAAGGGGACAGCGACCTAGCATTAGGTAATTTAGGGAAAAAAAAAAAAAAAAAAAAACTTCTCTAATCAACAAGCAATGGGTGGGCTGTTCTCTTTTTCGAACAGTACTAATTTTGTTCTTTCACATGGTATAGCATTGCCTGTTCGTGATGGTTTGTCTGTATTGTCAAAAGGTCTAAATACCACTTTTCATTTCCAGGTGAGTGAGGTTTTATATACAGTATTGCCTCTGATACCACTCCATAACCACGAATATCGATTTCATTTTTTGCTCTTTTGTTGCAGGGCGTTCAAAAGATTGGACGAAGCCGAAAGTCATTCCAGGGTAGTGACATCTTATCCCTCATTCGGCGAAACAAACGAACGACATGAATAATTTAGGGTCTCCAGCTCCATCTGTTTATTTTGCCCTCCTTGGATCATTGGTGGAAATGCTTTTTTGAGTAGAGATTTGAAGTTTCTCTGTGGGGAGGAATCACAAAATTAGGACAGTCACCCAAATGCCATGGTATTTGAACCAACTTAGGAATTTCTATTGCGTTATGACTGCTCCTAAGCTAATGGTATGTTGCTTCCTGAGAGATTTTACTCTTGAAATTTGCTTTCTTGATGGTTTAAATTCACCGAAGTTGTCATTTCCAAGAGTCTACAGATGTGATTAAAATCTGAGTCTGTCCTGTAGTCGAGTTTATATAGCAAGCCAACTTTTGTCTTCTTTCTGAAGTTTAATGTCAAGATGAAATCTGGAACCTTCAGAAATTTATTTATTTATTTTGTTCTCTTTCCTAAACTAAATAGGCCTCATGAATCCGATCAGATACTATCAAATTCATGGAAATTTGTCGATATCAAATTTTCATTTCTTTATCTTTCTGACTTGGATATTGTGGTTAATATCGAGCTGTCATCAAGACCGAATGTACAGAGATAAAAGCTGAAACCAGAAAGGAGGACGAGAAAAAAATTAGTGTACAAGTCAAGATAGCCAGAATGAAAGCGCATTCCAAGTGCATCAACCGCACTAACAAAATGCAGACTTCCCTTTCCACGCTCGGAAGGAAGCACGAAGACAAGAATTACTAACTCAACCGAATCCTACATGGGTCTGGATATTTACACTTATAGTTTTTAGCTTGAGTCGTCCTTCTACTTGCAAGTCTGTTTTGTAAGACACACCTTTCACACTCTTTGACATGACAAAATTTGATTTACAGCGTATGTCTTCCACACTGACTTGCAGATATAACTTGTTAGCCCTACATTTCACTCCCTCTCTATCTCAATTGTATTTTTCTTCCTTTCTTTGTCATCTTTTGCTACTGGCACTAATGGCGAGCCGTTGGACTTCTTAGTCCGCTCAGGTTCTCAAGCTTTTCTAAGTAGGACATCTTCTTGGCGGTCACAACGTTCCCAAGTTTGCTCTTAAATCTGACATTTTCTTCTTTAAAGTAGCTGTCCACATTGCCTGTTGGGTAATTCTTCTTCATTTCAGTTGCTCCCTTATCCAAATTCCAACCCATGAAATCCGATAGTGTCCTTGAATTCGGTGCCTCGGAAGAACACCACTTGTCTATCTCTTCGCGAGTCAATGGTGAAGAATCCACTACACTATTCCTGTTGGGTTCTACTTGTAGTAGTTTTTGAGTGCGAGAATCAGCATACAGGACATCCTCAATTCTGGACATGACATTGAATGCTAAGCTTTCTATTATCCTTGAATAGCTCTCTAAAATAGCCTGTCCCACATCCTGTGCAGATTAAGTACAAAAATGGGTTTCTTAGTTCTATGTAGTTTGAGAAATGGTAAAAGCTAGAAAGGAAAAAAAAAAAGGAAAAAGAAATAATGAAACAAAAAAGGGGGCATTTGAATGTTGTTCTTTACCATATTATATTGGATCTTCGATATGTCAAGTACAGATTGTGGAAGTCCTGGAAACCGCTGCTTAAGTAGGAGCAAGATGGTTTCTGCTCTTTCTTCAAAGAGTTCTCTCTTCTCCAAGCTCACACCTGAACTCCATGAAGACTTTCCATCCTTGCTGTGCATCTTCCTCTTCCAAATCACAATCGAGGCCTCGATTCTGTTCTTAAGGTCAAGCACTTTATGCTCCGTGGTCAAGTCCATGGTTGAGAGGAATTGCCCGGGATCAAAGTACTCTATTGTAATGCTCTTATAGATTGAGTCTCCAAGGCTTGCTCTCCCATTCTGTTGAAATATAACAGCACAAATCAACCTATGTGACACAATTACCCAAACCATTGTGAAGCTAGTCAATGAGGGTATTTCATCTTATTACCTTTGGCAGGGATTCAATATAGCTTTCAGGGATCTCCATTTCTGATAGTACTTGAGCATTTATTGCCATGGCTGCCTTTAGTACTTGGTTCACAGATTCTTTCTGAAAGAGCAGCCATTTTTTGAAGACATTGGATAGCCCATTCGATGGAACTTTAACAGTGGGTAACCACCATTTATCATCGTTTCTACCGGCGTTACCCTTCTCAGATTCGTTGTCATCTTTGGACACATACCAGAACTCGTTTTGGCTTCCAAAGTTTTCCAGGTAGCCCTGTTCATTATGATTCCATCAGTCGAAGTTGTAAATTGATCTAGGCCATATGAAAGAATGATCCTTCTATATAGAAACGATAAGTACTTACAATGAGCATTGCATCAAGCTTGCGGAGGGCAGGAATGTTCATGAGCAGATCACTTCTTTGTTTTGTCACCATTATCTATGAAAATAGGGAAAAAAATGTTTGAGGAAAACAATATGGTCAAAATTACACAGGTTGTGAGTGTGTGTGTAGAGAGAGAGAGAGAGAGAGAGATTTATCACCTCCATATTTGTTCCATCCATGGATTTCTGTTGTGAAGGAACAAATTCCACAATGTGATCAGTTACAGATAAAAGCCACTCAATTTCTTTTCTCCATCTTGATTTCCTCTCTGGAGACATGGGCTCCAGCTTCGATTTTTCTCCGAAAACAGAAGCTGCAATATTGCAGGAAAACAAGAAGGACAAACAACATATATCAGCAATTGCCATTGCTTAATGAACTAATTTCTCCACGGGTAAACGATTGCATCATATGCAATAAAGAGAACAATGCATGAAGTGCATGCTATACACAACTTTTGGCAATATTTAAATTCAATGCACTAGTTGCTCCACATACTTAACTTTATTTCCTCTTCCTTCAAAACCGAAACCTTATCTATATATGATTTTAATGAACAAATATCAGAAGGGAAAAAAAGTACCAGCAAGGTTTGTGATGGCATTTGACAAAGCCAAAGCCGAAGAAACACCCTTTCCACCACCCGACATATCTTCACCAAGAAGCAGCTTAGAAAACCTGTCCTTCATCATATCCATATCTGAACAAAGCCACAGAAATATTTAAAAGAAGAAATTGTTGGGTTAAAGAGAAAAAGACATTATGCAATTATGATTTTCTTGTGTCATCAGATTAACATGGAGCTATAGCAACTTAAACTGCAAGCCAATTAAGATGAAGACTCTACCTGAATTTGGCCTGGCAGCTCGAGGACTTCCTGCCCCCGCTCCACTTCTATCCAACCGTGAAATTGGACCCATGCTGCGATCAACCGACGAACCAATATGGTGGCGCTCCAATGGACTTCCTACAAACCTCGTTTCATGACTTGTTGAAAGCACCTTCTCTTCTGCAGCCTCTGAACCATCCTGCCCATTCTCAATGATCATACTCTGAACCTGCCGGCCTGGAATCTCAAACATCTTCTTGAAATTGAATGATCTTGACTTCTGTACGTTGTTTTGGTGTCCGAAGGCTCGGACCATAGTTTAACAAAAAGAAACCATGGGAGAAACAAACCAAATGATAATGATATGGGACAACCTAACTTCGGTTACAAGACAGCTAAAAGTTATTGATTGTTCTATAGGGGAAAGGAGGAGAAAGAGGAGAGAACCCCTTCTCCTAAATTAATGAGAGGCTAGAGATGGGATTTGCATGGCTTTTTATGTTATTTTATTTTTACAAATGTTGATGAGATTATGAGAAGGAAGGGAGAGAGGTAGAACTTTGAACTGTTTAGTGCAAATATTCTATTTTTTGCCGAGTATGGAACGTGGGGTGCATGATTGAGGAAGAGAAAGGAGGGGTGGTCAGCATACGAAACAAGGACAATACGAATTTAACAAAACTTTAAATGGTAATTTGCTGGGGTTTGTTCAGGGAATGAGTGGATGGGAGTCTGGTCAATTGCCCTCACAAAAAGCCCGGGAAAAACATACAAACTTAACTGACATTTTCTACTTTTATTTCTGCGTACTCTAATTTTATCCCACCACCAAAGTCTTATCAGATTGATCTCACAAGTCTCATGATTAACTATCATTACTCGTATTTGGATTTCTTTCTTCCTGAACTTTAGGGTCTGTGTCCGAGAAATTCAAATCATCGTTAGTGGATCAAGAAAGACATTAAACAGCTTCTAGAAAGTTAACGCAATTTGTAGATATTTTCGATTTTACCTTTGTTAAAATAGACATCCAAAAATGTTTGTCGTTTTAATGAAGATTTTGAATTTTTTTTATACGGGATGACAGTTTTGATTTTGAAAATTCAGGTTTTGGTTTTTATAATAATTGGATACCATATGCTCACAGCACGTCCAAACCTCGTTGACCCACGATGTCTGACAAAAAAAAAAAAATGTCGTTGTTCTGTCTATTACTTTGTTTAAGCTTCGATAAAAACTAATAATTCAAACCAATATCATAATACACCACTTCTAAGTTCGAACGTTAAAGCAATTATATAATCCAAAAGTCAATGCGTGTTCATGATAGTGATGGAGCACTACTACTCAGGATTCTTCATCAACAACTCCTGCATCTTTTTCCCTCTCTTTTAGGGGAGAGAATTGGTTTATGATTAAAGAAAACTAGTTCTGATTCTGTTTAATGGAATCTTATGTATATAAGCCTAGTGGGTGGAGGTACGGGTGTAAAATAAACCAGAAAACCGGTTGGACCTGCTAGGACTGGACCGAACCAGTTTGTAAGCCGTCCGGTGCCTTCTTCTTAAGAACCAAAACCGGTTTTGGTCCTAAATCGGTGTGGTATCGATTTTCATATTTTAAATATGAAAATTCGTTTAAATTGAATCAGACTGGTATATATATTTATAACTTTTTTATATTATATTATATATATTACATATTAAATTGCTAATTAATATAACATGAAATTCTAATCTTATTATTCAAATCTATTAATCTTATAACATAAAATTAATGTAACATATGATATAACATAAAATTAATCTTATAATTTTTAATATAAAAATATTATTATTATAAAAATATTAAATAAAAATATTAATGTTAAGTTATTTATATAAACTTACTTTTGATATATATACTCATATAAAAAGTCTAGAACTTATATAGACTATAATTAATAATGTACTTGTTATAAAATAATAAGTAATATACTTATACTATAATATAAATAAACTAGTAGTTTTTAGTACATGTAAACATCATATTATTACTAACATCGATATAAAACCGGACCGAACTAGAACGAAACCGAAAAAACTGGAAGGTCCGGTTTCGGTAGTGAATTGATCTGGTATCAATTCTTAAATTTTCAAAATTAATATATACCGGTTCGGTTCTAAAAAAGGTACAAAACCAAACCGAGCTGAATCAGTTACACCCCTAGGTGGGTTTCCCAATTCCCCGCTAAGCTTCCTCAAGCTGTGGAATTCAAGAGGCAATGAGAATGGTCGAGGGACATTAGTCATGACTCAAAATTTCACCCCATAATTTGAAAATATTATTAATTACATAGAATCTCTACTAATAAATTTGAAATATTCATAGTTTAACATCACTCTTCAAGTCTGGAAATCAAGCACAACTTTAATATGTAATTGACAAACTATACTATATACATCACCCTGCATAACTTAGAAGTTGCCACTTCCACTCAAAATATGATATAAACTGCGCACATATACAAACATAGCTACATTCATAAGGAATATAAAATAAGTAAACCCACTATCTGTATCAAGTGAGAGAGCCATTCATCTGCAATTCTTCGTCAGATAGGATGAGGGGGTTGAAAAGCTTGTAGTACCTGTGTGCTCAAGAAACTTCTTGTCTGTACCCTTCCCAGGCGTCCCACATCCACTGAAATCAGGAACACATTGCTCTGCCTATACAGTTTACAAAACAAAAAAAAATGAATCAAAGACAGTAAAGTCATGAAGAAATAAAGTTAGAGTTCCAATGAAAACACATTTATACAACCAGGTCCAAAAGCTACAAAAGAAGTATTGATTCAGAATAAATGCAAATATGCAAGTGCAGACTGCAGTCCTTAGAAATGCCCCTTACCGAGTCACCGGGAGGAATGTTCTCCTGCTCGTTATGAAGAAAACAATTATCCTCCCCAGATAAGTTTTGGTCGCCAGAGAATACTATCTTTGAGGGCGTTACAGGATCATCACCTGCCAAACCGTCCCAAGCATTTGCAAATGCAGTTGCGGTGTCCTCATTAAGCTGTCTCATCAACCCAATGGCATCATAGTTTCTCATCCCAGGGCTCAAGAAGTATCCCAAATCCTGCAGAGGTGGTAGTTGAAAATGTTACACAAATTACAGTAATAAAAAATATATAGATATATTAATATTTTGCTATTTAGTCCATCAGCGTTTAAATATTTGCTTTATGCAGGTGATAAGAACTGCCAAGAATGATTGTTTTATGCCCCCAACTAAGAGATTCATTGAAACAGTGAAACAGTGACCCCCTTCTTTTTACTAATTTCTCAGGATGAAATAGGAGGGGTGTTCCATGTTAAAGAGACAACACTGCATTCCCTCTCGAAAAAGTTCTTCTTATCTGCCTTAGCAATTGTCACTGAATCTGTAGTATTATTATCCACTATATTTTATCACCCCATTCTAGAAGCAGCTCAAGATTGTTTGCTCTTTCTTCTTGAACCTTTCACCCACTGACTTAACATTTGGAGAAGGTCTACCCTTCTCACTGACTCGTGTGCGCCAATAAATAGTAAGTTCATACCCTCACTTTTATGTTTAAAGGAAAAGCTTTATTCCTAGAGTAAGGGTGTCATATAGCTAGCCGTTTGAGAGTTCCTTGAGTATAATTTAAAGCCTGTTAGTTATATAGTGTGAGTGTATCAAGAATTTTGTTCAGTGCAGTCTACATGTGAGAAGTGATCTTTAAGGTGTGCCTTTTAAAGTTTGCATGTGGCTTCAATATTAGCGCTTGTATAATTCATCTTTGCTAGTTGTACTTTTATAATAAAGTGCTCTTTTTATTCCATGCATATGATATCAAAGTCAGGTTCTTGGAGATTGTCTGTCAAGGGAAAGTGTGGGGAGATTCTTGCTCAAGCACAATTTGGGACTATGAAGTTCATCAGTCATGGATGCTGCTAGCTTGGAAGCAAATGAGATTGCACCAAGTCACAATGAATGCCGTGCTGATAGCACTTTAATTTTGCAACCGAGAGAACAATAAAAAAAAGATGTTGGAGCACATTCAAAATGCCAGCACACTTAAAGAAGTGATACACTTAAAAGCTCATTTGTCAAGGAAAATGATATGAACCTTCGACTCCTTAATTTCAAATTAATGTCGACAACTAGTGGGAGCTCGTAGTATTTTTGCAAAGGTAAAGTCTTTTTGTTAAGAATTGTCTGTGTTAGATTCTTTTGTTATGTACAATTAATGAACAATGCATTAGGACGATCCTTATCACGGTTGAGACCAAAATATTTATGATCTATATTATACTCAGCCTTCTCTACAATTGAGTTAGAAAAGTTATTAACTAACCAAGAAACTTTAGCCAAACAGTTGGCTATAGTCTCATTGAAAAGCTAGGAGGGGCAAATGTTGAGTAAGGAAAGGTCGGCCCAAAAGACAAAGGAGCTCGTGTCAAAGAAAGAAAAGAGCAAGGACAGATTATAAGTGTTTAAATGATAAAGAAGAAGGATGCTCCAGAAATACAAATGAATAAATGATAAATGTTTCAATTGTGGCATGAAAAGCCACTTGCAAGAGATAGAAAAGATCACCAAGATGCATATGTCAATAAGAGCGAGTTCATGCATCCCTTGCCATGGTAAATTTTGAGAGAGAAGTTTGTTCAGAAGGAAGATACTTGGACAAGGGACCAACTGCCGAGCAATGTTCCTAAACTATAATTAAAAAAGAAGCAAGAGCCCAAGTATAGATATAGAGACACTAGCTCTTGTTGCACACAAGCTATGGCTAGAGAATAAGAGAAAGATTATAGATTGTAAGTGCAGGGTGCTCAAATCAGATAAACTTGAGACAATGAGAAGCTAATTAGCATGCCAAATTATAATGTTGGTGTAGTTGAAGTAATATCCAATAACTCAACGCTGTTGTAGTAATGAGGAGGGGCATCCTTACATTTGAATGTATGAAATTATTTTATCACATTTGTTAAGCTTTTTAATTTTTAAATTTAGGGCATGCTTGGGTAATGAGATGAGATGAGAAATTTTGAGAATTCTGTTAACGGTAATGAAATGGTTTGAGTTAAGATGTTTTATTGGGTTTTGGGAAATGAGAGAGAAAAAGTTGAATAAAAATATTATAAAGTTAAAAAATTGTTTGAATATAATTTTTTAATATTATTTTGTTTTGAAATTTGAAAAGTTGTATTGTTTTTTGTGTTTTGTTTGGAAGTTTGGAAAAGTGGTATAGGGTTTTTTGTTTGGATAATGATTATATGAAAAAGTTGAAGATTTGAAATTGAAAAGTATTTTGTGTTTGAGTGATGTTAGGAAGGAAATTATGAGAAGTTTTGAGATGAGATAGGCCTTCAAATTTGGGAGAGTAATAAAATAGATAATTCTCATTAATTAGTCTTAGTTAGTATTGTCAGTGCATATGATATACTAAAAGGATTATAGTAGCCCCAACAAGAACTCTAAATGCATTGAATAGCCAAAACATTACAGTAAACCTTAGTAAAAATAATAAATGCGATGATAGGATAAGAAAAATGGAATGTGATGACCTCAAAAGAACTATAATTGCAATTGGCCCAAAAGGTTACCATAGTCCTAGTAACTATCTTTGTAGAGTGGCCCTGTAATGCCTCAAAGGAGGCCCAAGTCATATATGATCTATACTCCAAAAGATTAGTCATAGTACACTATTAGAATTATTATGAAGAGCTAGAACTTATCAATTCCCAAGCATGCGGAATCCGGGATCCCGTACACTACCTACACACATAACTCAATATGATGTATCACAAGCCCAAAAGGTTAATATAGTCTTAGTAGGATCCATCTCCGTATGACTGAAAATTAAGTTAAACATTAATATTTAGGCATTGCAAAAGATCATAAAATGTCTAGTGAATTTTCAATATTATGACATGTCTTAATAATTTTTCTTTTAGCTTAGATTGACACGGAAGATTTTAAGGTATGTGACTTTGCAATGAGATGGCATCCAAGAGTATAGTTGTCAACCTGAACAAAGGGGAAAAATTGGATGGGGAACAATGGCATTTGGCATCACAAGATCTTAACTCAATCCCTAACTAAGCTTGAAAAAGAGGACTTGAAACAATACCAAAAGAATCGTGAAGTCCATGAGAATTGACTCAAGAAGAATTGATACATGCCCATTACTATCTTAAGTACCATGCACAACAATCTCATTGGTGAGTTCAAGGAGTACATCACTACCTAAAAGATGTGGCAAGCACTGGAGGTGAAGTTCCAAGATTGCAAGTTAACCATGAGGTTTGGCTCCTATAAGATGCACTCAAAATAACCTGATAAACGAGTAGCAAGTCCAGCGATGATGCGCTCACTACCCGATTCTCGATAGATGATGCTCTAGAATTTAACATACATCAAGAACATCTAAACATTTGATGATGTATATTACATCAATTGGAAATGGAGGTTGAGCACCTAGGGGTGCTAAGCCCAAACATTCAACCTATATGACTAAATCTGGTTAGCTATTGAACATGTGTAAATGGGTCAGGAACTTCTCAGCAAGGCAAGAGAGGCCAACCACAAATAGAAAGTCCCCTAGCTAGAATGCTTTAACTGCAAATTGAAGAATACTTCGAGTGTGAGTGCACTGAGCCAAAAAAAGATATGCTGTGGTTGTTTTTGCTGTATTTTATAAGAAACCATGTTATGGTTTCTCATTCTGATCCTATGTGCACATAATGCAGTATTGAGTAACCTAAGTTGGATGACACAACAATATGTGATGAGATCTATTATATTGAGAGGACCAGGTGTGGACGCCACAATTCCTATGGTTAGCTAGATGCAAGAACCTCTTTGGCATGTTGAAGGTGAGCAAATAGAAGGATTGAGGTTAGGTACTTGGGTAATGTCTAGACTAAAATTTGTGTGGTGTTTGATATAGACGTACTTTTTTTAAGAAAGAGAAAACCAGTGTAACATATATTTCAGGTACCCTTAACTGGTCAAAGAGAGCAGCAAGAACCAAATTTTTTTTAAGCTCCATGAAGAGTAGCAAAAGCTTGTGGAAAATTGGTATGCATAAAACATCATACAAGGAATAAAGAGGAAGTTAGATCACCACTATAACCCAGAAGGTCAAGCAGACAATGAAGGCTGAACCTCAAGTATGCTAATGTAGCCATCATTGAAGAAAACAGAATCCAATGGCACACTAGGGAGAAGAAAAAATATAGACACTAAATGGAGTAGTGGAGATGAAACCCATCAACACGGATGACCAAGTTGCAGCATATTTACAATTTTAGATTCCAGAATTTCTGGAATGAGAAGAACTCAGTGTTGTGGGGGGGGGGGGGGGGGGGGGGAGCAATTTTTTACAAGTACATTGAGTGGTAGTACTTACCTTTCCTTTCCAGAAATTTATTTTTTACTTCTTTAAGCAACTGTCACTGCATATCTACAGTTATCCATCAGATATATCACCTCCTAGAAGCAACTCAAGAATGTTCTCTCTTCCTTCTTGAACCTTCCACCCACTGAGTTAACGTGTGGAGAAGAACTATCCTTCTCACTGGTTTGTGTGCCTATTGAAATATGAATAGCATCATGCCTTTCCATTGCATGTGTCGATGTGAGCCTTAAAGTCTTAGCGTGAGGGTATCATATAGCTAGATGTTCATGAGATTCTTGAGTAGCTTTATAAGTTCCTTGAGTGTAGTTGAGAGCCCATGAATAGTGTGATTTTTGTCAAGAATATTCTGTTGGGTGCTATCCACGAGTGAAGAGAAGTGTGCTTATAAGTGTCCCTTTCAGTTTGTCTGTCGTTAGTATTGGTGCTTGTATATGTAGTCATTGTTAGTTGTACTTTTTTTATCAGTGTACCTT
This sequence comes from Carya cathayensis, assembly GCA_011037825.1. Classification (NCBI taxonomy): domain Eukaryota; kingdom Viridiplantae; phylum Streptophyta; class Magnoliopsida; order Fagales; family Juglandaceae; genus Carya; species Carya cathayensis. The sequence continues at coordinate 2,827,950 of QGSO01000167.1, read as the reverse complement.
TTCAGTCTTTGCAAGTTGTACTTGATTAAATTGCTCCTTTTAGAATATTTTTCTCTACATTCCAAAACCAAAGCATTGAAAATTCATCCAATGTTACACTGTTGAAAAATTATTCGAAAAAGGAAGAACACACTTTATTATGGAAGTATAGTTACACTCAGACAATACCACAGACAAAAACCAGACAAACAGTATTAACGTTCAAGTCACACACTCACAGGATACTTCAAAATACACCATCACTAGACACTCACACTTGCACCTCAAGTGCTCTCATGCACCCCGAGAAAATCCTCACACTGCAGCTTACACAGGTCACTTTCAGTAAGACACAAGATGAAAGCTTAAGCTGTCCACAATTACGTTGGTAACGGTGAAAGAAAAAATCTGTAAATGATTCTATGTGGAGGAGGTAAAATCTGGTAGAGCTCTATAGAAAGAAAAGGCAGTACGTTTTAGGCAGTGGAGAAGAACATGCTAGAGGGAGTAAAGGTTGTGTTGCCTTTTTTTAAAGTTACAAATGGCATTCCTACGTTAAAGTATTCCCATCAATTACCCCAATCAATTCACCATCCAAATGATAACAGCCTAATTTGTATTAGTAGTACTCCTACCACAAAAGCCCTTGTAAATTTTATTTTAGTAAGACGTTATTATCCTTTTTTTAATCTTTTCAAAGTAAATGGGCATTAAAGATTCTCATAAGTTATCAACTACGAAGCAACAAGCTAATCAGGTAACCAAACAGTATCAGCAACAACTGGACTTTAAAATTTTAAATTACCTCAAATGTCATATCCATATCAAATCTTGGTCCAGGAAGGAAAGTATTCACAAACAAAGGAGACTTCCATGATGATGGAGATTCGATTCCTCTTTTTCTATTTGGAGTCTCATCAGACCTAGAACTTGAATGAAAAATAGACATGAGACAAGAAATTTGATTAGAACCTCAAAAAGGAAATATAGGCTAAATGAGCTATGGGAATTTTCTCAGTTTTACTGAGTTCATAACTTTCAGCCAAGAAGACTATGCAACCAAGAATGCACGATGTTTTAGGTATTAGAATTTTCATAAGAACATACACAGATGCATAGATATACATAAACATACACATTTATGGATGGCAAGTCCTGCTGCATTCTTGACATTAAATGTGAAGGGGAAATAGTTATATATGATCAGGAATTTGCATGTACAAGCACTCTCTTTGATTAACAGTTGTATCATGTTTACCTATCGTGTTTTTTGTATGTTAAGTAACTGGGAAAGAAGCACAGGTTTTGTAGTGTTACTCATCATGTTATATCAAATAAAACTATAACAATGTGCTCTGATCTATTAAGTAAAATTCAATAAGTTCAAGTTTCTGCAACAATGACTGATCATCACGCTTTATGATTGTATCTGTAAGAATACAGGAAATATTAACAGCATTCCCATGATAAAACACAAGTATGGTACTTGGGCTAAGCTTCTTGCATTTTTTCAATAAAATTTTTATAAACATTTGAAAAAACAACACAAGAATGGTAACTTACATGCTAAATATATCAGCATCATCCCCAGCATTTCCGCTAGTGGTTTCTGGAGGCTGTGATGATGGTGCACACTCTGTAGATGCATCAGCTACAAAGTTCTCATTTTTCAAAGATGATGGCTCTAAATTGCTACCCCGGTATGCTTTAGCATCCAACCTTATAACGTATTGGCCTCTGGGACTTAAAACTGCCATACTCAAAGCTCTAGTTGTTTGATGTTCATCTCTATTGGGAGAAAATACCAGCTGTTCATCTATGTTTCGTTCAACAAGCACTCCCGTAGGCTGTAACAGAATTAAAATAATTGATTTAAACCAGGAAGTAATAATATGCACAAGGGTGAACAAATAACAGAAATTTCAGGCCAGCTAGTTCTGCAATACAAGCAAAATTTTAGTTAAGAAGTCTTTGCTTCCAACTCATAAGTGATAGGATCCAATGGTAAACAATTGTACTAGCTGCAGAAAAGAGTTGCTTCCACTTTATAATCAGAGAATGACCAAAATTGTGAAAATCGGTTTCTCAAAACATGCTCCATCACTACATAAGGAAATTTGCTCAGATATTTCAATTATCTATATTCCAATATTGTAGATCTCACTAGAAAACTCCAAAAGGAGCAATGAAGAAACAATGGTAACTCACAATTAAACTCATCCACTGGAATTGCAAGAATCAATATGTATTAATCTAAAAAAAAAACAAAGCAACAGATGAATAAATACAAAACAACCCACAATTAGGACAGAAGTGCCATCATCAATCTTGGACTTAGGATTGATACTCATGGTATCCTTCTTCACAATCTTCTCTGGAGAATTAGTGATCCCGATGTCCTTCTCTGATATTCTACTCTCCAAATTCCCAATGCTCTCTTTTTCCTCTTCAAAAGCATGTTCCGTATTAGCTTTATCCTGCATGGTGTCTTCAAAATCCACTTTTTGGTCAACTGGAGAATCAATAGAACATATGGACATTGCAGAAATCCCATTCTCTTCTAAAATTGATTCCAGAGAAGAAAAAGTACTGGTCAAGCTAAATGTCCTCATATTTGTGTCCTTTTCATGTTCTTTGTCTCCGTTTGTTTCTTCAACTGACAAGGGTTCTTGCAGTCTCTTTTTCATGATGGATGTTGTACATGTGAAGCTTTTAGCAGCCTTATCTGATATAGCATCTGGAGCACTTTTATGAATTGGTGAATCCCACAAGCTACGTGGTGAGGCAAAGTTCATTGGATGCATCAGCAGTTGGCGAATCCCAAAAGGACTGTATGCTTGCTGCATATCAACACCAGATGTTATGAGATCAAAGTTGAGAAAAGGAACATCAAAGCCTGGGAAACGGAGAGGCCGGTAAGATAGAGCTCCTGAATCCTGTTCTACTGTATTCACTCTAGCATCATCATCCATTGAGGGGAGGGCTTGCATAGAATCTGAATTCACCAAACCAAGAACGTCCCCAGGAGCCAGCTTCGAAGTAACCTTTGCTTCATCTGAGTTTGAAAGTTTGCTTGCATTTTCATCATTGGAGGAAAAGGTTCTGACAGAGTCTGAGGTTACTGTACTAAATATATCCACAGGAACTAGTTTTGGGGCATTCTTTGCCTCATCTAGTTTCATACAGTTATCTTTTTCATCTGCATCTGTACCAAGAGAGTCTACATAGATGAAGTCATCACTTGAAATTGGAATGGCCTCAAATTCTGAAATTCCTCCTATGACATCCTTTGGAGAGGCACATGACTCCAAAGCAAAAGTTCTGGTGGTTGCGGAGCTCTGAGAGTCAGATTGGCAATTTATCATAATTGTTGCACCATCCAGGTCATTTGATTGTTCTGTCACATTCCCATGAAAAACACATTCAAGACTTCTAGCCTCTGATAATGTAATCTCAAGAAGATCACTCTCAGATAATAGGTTATCCATTTTAGCAGAACCAACAAGCATGTTTTCAATTGTAGCAGAGGTGTTCAATCCAGCAGAGCTCTGTGTCTGCATACAGCCTTTGTTTTGGCTTTCATTTACACATTTACCTTGTTCAGCTGTTCCAACTAACCCTGATGATTCTTGCGAGACATCCACAAAGACGTTGGACAATTTATGGGAACTATACTGGCACTCTTTAATATCAGGAGCTTCAGCCGTCTGTAATAAATAGTGCTCCACATTATGCTCCTTTCTATGATCAGATTCTTCACTCCTAACATTCTCCATTGCATCTGCTGTTCCAGAATCAAATTGAAAGCAATTGACTGCTAATGATCCTCGACTACATTCTGAAGTTTCAGCTTCTTCAACACCATCCACTTGGCTCTGTTGCATCCCCACAGACAATGAACTTGGATGTTCTACATAAGGCAGACCTTGAAACTGTTCCAGTAATCCTGATGCCAAATAAGACTCCAACTTCTTTTTCACAGAGCTGTTCCAGTGATTTTTTATTGCATTGTCTGTCCTGATGCAAACAAGCGCAATGATGTTTCAGAGCAATTATTATTTTGGCCAAAGAGTATTTATGTATTCATGTCAGTAAATATGCAATTTAAATTTACCTTCCAGGCAAAAATTTCTGTAACTCGGCCCACTTGTTCCCATAAATTTGATGAGCACGAATTAAAGCCATCTCCTCTTCCTGTGTCCAAGGTTCCTTGTTAATGGCAGGGTTGAGATGGTTGTGCCACCTAAAAACAATGAAAATCTAAAAAACTAAGCCATGGTGTTGCATCAATAATCCTTTCAATATATGATCACTAGAACTAATATTGCACAGATATTACACATAAAACAACATTCCCAGGAAGACCAATTCTTTAGTTACAGGTGTGTCCCTTGTAATGCACCAATAGAAGGCCCAAACCACATTGGAGCCCCATTAGAATATTATAAAGAGCAAGAACTTATCCTTCCCAAGCAATGTGGGATTTCATACACTACCTACCTTATCGTTTTATCATATGGGATAACACAATTTCATACACTACCTACCTTATCATTTTATCATATGGGGATATCACAATTTCCCCCCCTTAAATTCCTGACGTTCTCATCTGGCCCATCCGTTGTAAGTGGCACGGCTCAAGTCCCACATTTCTAGTTGGGATAGGCTCTGATACCATTTGTAACACTCAATGGAAAGCCCAAACCACATAGCCTATATATACACCAAAAGGACTAGTCAATGATACAATTGGAGCCCCATTAGAATATTACAAAGAGCAAGAACTTTTCCTTTTCAAGCAATGTGGGAATCCCATACACTACCTACTTTATCCTCTTATCACATGGGATATCAAATCCCTAAACTAGTAGCTCCATTGATGCTATTTAATTAAGTGTTCTCTGATATTATGATTCTATAAAGTGAGGAGTAATAAGTGTCACTTAAAAAGTTCCATTATAGGTAACTCATTTAAATTTAAGATGTAATTTCAAGTCATGAGTAAGGGGGCTGGGTATAGGTACCAGGTGGGCATTGCCCCTCCCGGGTTTATAGAAAACAACATCGTTCTATTTTAGGTTAAATTTTAAATTAAACCTTCCCCACGTGCCGCACACCTCTTTCCTCTCTCTTTGTTTTGCCTCATCCTCTCTCGTAGCCGTCGCCGCTCAATCTCTCTCTTCGCCTCTCTCTTTCACTCAACGTGCGATACCACATGGTGGGTGGACAGCCCGTAGGCCAATCTGCCCGCTAGGCATCCGGGCAAGATCACCCACCCATGTGGGCCGGGGCCCCGTTGGCTGCCCACCCCAGGGGTTGGTAGCAGGCCTAGTCATGCAAGATGAAATGAAGTGCCCTCATATAATTTCATTACTTTTTATGATAGGGAAACTTGCAGATTATACAAACGGAACATGTACTTTACACAAATCAACCCCAACCCATATAATGCTCCCACGGCATATGAATAAGGTAAATCATCAACTTAAAACTTAGAACTAGGTCCTTGCTACTTGAGCCAACCGCCAAGGGTTATATAATTCCATTATTGCAAATAATGGAATGATTTGGAAAATTCTGATATTTTCCAAAATCAGATGTTAGAAAAAATTGAATAGGAAAGTGATAAATAAAATGAACAAGTAAAACCAAAAAATACCACACCCAGCGTTTCTAAGGTTAACTCTCAAAGGAGTTTGGAACAAAATCTCTTTTAAGGTGAAGCTAATTCTCAAATGAGCTTGGAACAAAATCTCTTTTAAGGTGAAGGGGGGAGGGAGAGAGATAGAATGAATAAGCAAATCAATGATCACACCTTTCTCGACATTGCTTTCCAATACGTCCAGGTAATGCTTCTGCAATGGTTGACCACTTCTTTGCCCCATATCTATTAACTAACTCGATTATCATTTGATCTTCCTGTTTATAATGTTACAAAATCAGCCACTTATACCATGGAATCACAAATGGCATCAGTTAAAAGTTAGAGAAGTGTCAACTATCCGCTAACCAGCAATTTAAAGGCAGGATTATAGAACAGTCTGACAGTTTCCAACACAACATACCTCTTTAGACCATGGGCCTTTGACGAGTTCAGGATTTAAGACCTTCTGCCACCTGTGCAGACACTGCACATCTGTTCGATCTTTAAAATATGCCGCTGCATGTTACAAAATAACGCATGAAAAAGGATCTTTGCAGAACTTTTAAAGTTCCATCCTCCACTATCTGAACTTTTAAGCTCTACTTAATTTCTGAGTGAATGAAGGAAGAAAATACGATTATTGTGACTTTTATTTTCAAAATTCTATGAGTTGATTCTTGACTTTATCAGAAACCAGTGAGAAGAGCCAACATGTTAATAGATGAGGTAAAACTGCATAACGTATTACAGATTTGAACATATGTCAGCTTAACTCAACCATATACTTTTGCATAAAAGTTATGAACACAGAAAAGAAAATATTTTCTCTCATTTTGACTCAATCCTTTTACTTGAAGTTTCGGTTTAAAATTGCTGGAATCTCTGATTAATTCAAAATTTTCTAAAGGGGAGGGGTGATAATGTTGACCAAATGCTATAACTGATCTACACATTTTTTTCTGGATCATAGGCTGAACTGAATTTCATAAATTATTCAACCAAATTTGTCATGTCCAGTGTTTACGTTTAACATTAAGATAGATGTTGGCATGTTGCCCACGAAGATTGTCACTTTCTTGAAGCATACCTATTTTTTTCCAACTCTTTCCTTTGTAATGTTCAACCGCCCTGCGCAATACCTCGTCCTGCGTATAAGATACAAACCTTTGTCATAAGTTGTTCATGAAAGAAGTTCTCATACCATCTAAGGCTCATCCGAAAAAATACCTCTTCGGCAGTCCATTTTCCCGTTGTGGAGCGTCTTGTAGGACCAGTAGTTCTCCTAAAACATTCATTTTGTTCTCCATAAGAACGCATATATCAAAAGGATGACGCATACTAATGTGTCAAATATGATTGTGTATATTTACCCATGCCAAGGCCTCATGTGCTGAGAACCATCACTTTGTCCGCCAGAAGCAGTAATCGGAAATCGGGCTCGCTTGCAATTTGTCGTCCTCAACCTAGTCATCGTTCTTCCTCAACAAAAAAATGAACCCGCATGCTTCAATTAACTCTCGATGGCGACTCGGTCCACAGCAAGCCACCGCGAACATTATAACCCTATCCAGAAGGCTTCAGTATCCACAGACGCGGAGACCAGATAGACCCTGAAAGCAATCGAATCGGTTGACAAAGCATCCCAAACTCAGAATCAAAATTTTCAAACGGATGGTGCGCGCTTGTATATATAAATCTGTATATAAACTCACCGAGCAAAAGGCTTCAGAATTCACAAAGAGAATTGAACCGAGTCTGTGCAATTTGCAGATCCTATTGAAGAGATATGTGTTCTACTCTCTGATGCGTACAAGGATCTGCAAATGCACTATCAATTCTGCACAGAGCGAGCGAGAGAGAGAGAGAGAGAGAGAGAGAGAGGGAGTGCAACGGTCGAGAAGAATTTGAAAAGAATGAGGGGTCCCTGTGGTTAAATATCGAGCAAGTCGTGGAAAATCAAGGCCCTGGGTAACGTATCTTAACGGCTCCCCACGGGAACGTATCACTTTGAAACTACTTCTATTTACAATTATATTTATTAAGAGAGACGATAAAACAACAGCTCCTTTGTAATGCTTCTACAATTTTGAAATAAAATAGTATTTTAAAAAATATTTATTTTAATTTTAATTTTGATTTGATGTATTGAAATTTTTAAAATATATATTATTTTATTGATAAATTGTAAATAAATTTTAGTTAAGTTGTCATTCTATCATTGCTCATTTATTAATAAAAAATTTTACTCATCATCTTCAGACCACATATCAGACATAATAATTCTTTTACTTTTTTATTAATTTCTCTTATCAAATTTATGGTACATAGATGATGAGTAAAACAACTTAATTAATTTAATAATAATAAAATCAAAATAAACTAAAATAAAATAAGTGTAGTGTGAGATGTGTAGGATGATGAGTAGCAAAATTCTTTATTAATTACTAAATAAATGACTAATGTAAAAGTTGATAGGAAAATTTATCAAATCAGTTAGCAATAGTGTTGGGTGGGCCCTGTACCTCACCTGTATGAGAGATCGCTTAGGAAAAATGCTAATTTTGCCTCATGTTAATTACTCGTATATTTTATTTATTTATTTATTTATTTTAATAGTTAAATAAGTGACTCCGAGTGAGTTTGTATATTTTTTTCTAAAACATTTAAAAATATTTAAAAAATATTTGAAACAAAAAAAATTACAATTGTACTAGTAATAACTTTTAGGGGATAAAATGATAGAACTAGGCAGAACCAGACAGGCAGCAACCCACCCCAACTTTGAGTGTAAGTGCAAGGCTGGTTAAGATATTTTTTTAATTATGCAGGCGGGAGTGGGTACAACAAGGGTGGGTATCACACCCGCCCACTAAAGTATATATACCTCTCAGAAAAAATCCTATTTCATTTCTTCCTCCTTTTATTTCTCTTTCGGCTTCTTTTTTTCTTATTCTTCTTCTTCGCACTTTCTTTTGTATTCCTCTTCTTTTTGTCTTTTTCATCTCATTATTCTCTTTGGGCAAATGAGCTCACACAGGCACAAGAGACTTTTGGTTCGATGAGTTAGAGAGTGATGGCAGTGGGTCTCTAGTCTAGTGGAGTCCCATAGTTTCTCTAATTCAATACCATGTCTTGGCCATGGATCTCGAACCTTCAATTGGATAGTTGATTGTTTCATTTTGATGGTTGATTTTTGCATGGATGGTCAATTTTTGGTTTAGATATTGTAGATAAGTCAGATAATGAAACTATGGAGCTACTAGCTTGTCTGTCTGATCAACGAAGGTATATGGACAATGGGTGTGGGCGAGGCTAGGGCCAAAATAGCTACCCTATCTAAATCGGTATGGGGAGAGGAGGGTGGCTATATGGTGAGGGTAGCACCCCTATCAACTAGTATACAAAATTTATTTCATATATTTGTAAGTAAGGAAACTTGTTTCCTAAACTGATTAGAGGTCACTTTTGTCAAAAATATTTTAAGCTCATAAGTTATTTCATTTATCATATGTTGACATTTCAACTTAATTATTGTAAATCAAGGTACAATTAAGGCCTTAATATCTCTTATATTTAAAAAATTGGAGTTTCGATAAAAGAAAATATTATCTACCATTATATTATCTAGTCTCATTGTATTTCTGCAACTCTATTAATCAATTCTTAAATTAATTGTTTTGAAAATTTTAAAAAAATATATAAAAATTGGTAGATACTAAACACTGCCATGTCAATACAATAAAATAAAAAATAAACAGCAGACTTCTCTCTAAAATACAAATCTCTCCGTTCAGTTTCGCTAGAGAGGAAAGTGTGAATCTCGACTCCACTTTCCTCTCTATCTCGTTTTCCTTTCCGGTTACTTTTCTGCTACATATATGTAAATATACTTATATGGTAGTTTTTTTCCACCGGTTCGGATTTTCTCAGATTTGTAATTTTCTGGCCATGAACTGTAGACACGTACTACACCACGACCTTTACCTCCTGCCAATCTACTGGAACAACGCGGAACCACGACCATTATTCGACGAGGGATGCTTACGCGTGGCTTGTTTCTGCACGTGGCTTTTACGCGCCGCCGTGCTCCGACATCTCCGTAGGGTACACGCGCTGTACCAGCAGACTAGCCACCCTCCGATCTTTCGGATCGGCTCAACCTCTCCTCATTTCCACTAGCGCATGGTCCTCACGCTCCATTCCAGAGGCGCGAGTTTGCTTTTCGGTCACTGCATATCTGCCCTTCCGATGCCAGTCTATCTGAATTATTACTTTCCCTAACCGGTGATCTTGTGAAAGAGATTAAGGATCTCACCAATAAATATTTCAAGACTTTCAACCACAATACTTCTGTTTGCACTGCCTCCAGCAGTGTCTTACCTTCAATTCGTCTTTTAAGACGATACCCTCTTTGTAGGGTTTGGATAGAGACTAAGAAATTAGTCTCAAAACTCATTTTTTTACTTTTTTTCACCTCGTTTGTATTGTGGTTGTTGTTTTGAAAAATTTGTTGGGGGAACTCCACCCTCTTTAACTTGTATCATCTTTTAATTTAATGAAATATGAAAAAATAATAATAAATAAACAAACAAATGCTTAACATATAATCATTAAAACTTCTCAAAAAAATTTTATTTGAAAATTCTCATAATAATTCATCCTATTTTCCTTCTCTAGAGTTATTAAAAACAATTTATTTTTCATATAGTATTAAATTAAAAAATTAATAATAATAATAATAATATCGTGCTTCAATCTATTCCTCGATTTTGTGTATATCGCTGCCGTCAAGGGACACGATCATGAAGATTTTGTTGGTCGGTGTCACTGAAAAGTGTTGTCGGAGTGATTACATTTGTCGTATCGTACGTTACTGGCACTGGCACATAAAGAGTAGTTGGTGCTATTTTATCCAAAGTTGATTGAAATAGGCATTATACTCGATTATATTAATATAATTTTAATATTTTACACCCCCACAACATAATATGGAAATAAGGTTTTCCATTAAACATGTCATAATAAATATATTTAGTGATCATAATTTTTTCTTTTATATATATATAATAATGTTAGTTTTTTTCTTCAAATATAAATCATGACAACAAAATATTATTCATTATCATTTTGATAAAAAAAAAATGCCATATTTACTTATAATTTATTTACGTAATCATAAGTGTTGATGTATCAGTTATTGAAAATGATAAAACAAAATTCTAGTTAAAAACTTGCAATTCTTGAGATTCAAATTAAAAATAATAATAATAAAATGGGACTGCTATTAAGTACATATAATATGTAAGTCTAGCACTATTCTTTTCATAATAATTTATTTATCATTAAGTGACATAGCAATGTAACATGATATAATAAATACAATTTAGTAAAAATCTTATTCATATTTTTATAAAAATATTTCAATCATTCGGCATTGTATCAAGAAGGTTGAAAATATGATGAATAGTATATCTCGATTTTTGAATTTGTATTAAAAAGGTTGACCAATGATGCCCCGAGCCCTCTCTGACTAGTTGAGACTTTCCTCCTAGAATAATGAGATTTTTGCCTCCGCAATGCTTATTCTTTCTTTGGGTTTGAACCCTTGGCCTTGGACCCGGTACTCGAATTGGGAGGTGGTTTCACTTCACGTCAATTCATCTATTTTATTTTTATAATTTTTTAAAATTTTTTTACATAAAATATAATAAATAATTCAATTTTTTCAAATCTCAAAATAATAATAATAATATTTTATTTAACTTTTAACTTTTATCTAAAACCATCTCATCTCATCTTCCATCTAAACTAGATTGCATTTGGCTACTGAGATGGTTTTAATGATTTGAGGTGATTTGTATATAGTAATATTTTGTGGATTATTAAAATGTGTTTGAATGTAAATTAGGTTAATATATGCATTTGAATATATGAAGGAAATTGAAATGAGTTTAACTTCTTCTTTTTTTATATATAAAAAGTTGAAAAAATAGTGAATCATATCAATGATTAATTTGAGTTAGGTTGAGGTATGCTTGCCCGTCAAAGATAGCCCTAGGCCATGTTATTGAGCCTTGTGGGAAGAGATTTTGCCCATTAAAAAAAAATAAAAAAAATTAAAATTAAGGTCAAAGTGTCAATTTATAAAATAGATTTAACGTATCATATGAATCTATATCAATTTATAAATTTATTTTTATAGAATCTTTTTATATCTATAGAACTTCTCATATGCGAATGGACATTATAGTGCGGTGAGATCAAACTAAGTTTCATGGCTTGTTTGGATACTCAAACCTAAACTATCACATATTATCTCATATAATCATTATAATTTTTACAAATTTTTACATAAAATATAATAAACAATTCTATTTTTTTAAATTTTAAAACAAACTTAATATTAAAAAGTTATATTATAATAAAATTTTATTTTATTTTTTACAAAATATATCATCTCATCTAATCTAATCCGTAGAAATAAAGAGTTATTATAGAATTAAAGAGTTATTATCCGGATTATAGGATCTAAAATCTTATAAGATGGACGTACAAGTTAAATTTATACAACATTTATTAATGTACGTGTAGATCTATAAAGTATAAACAGCATTAATTGCTCGATCTGTCATATCAAATTGAACGAAAGAGATTTTTTAAAATATAAAGCCCATTGAAGCCAAAGCTAAGGACAAACTGCCTGCAAATTGTGTCAGCCTGAGAAAACGGACGGCATTGCTTCAAAGGCTTTCGACCTACTTCAATGTCCAATATAAATGGCATTATCCACAAGATTTTTTTCACCTTTACAGACGCAAAACGACACCCGATGACTATAGAATTAGATCGACCCTGCCACAGCCCACAGAGAAAAAAGGACACCGAACAGGTTAATTTTTTATTTTCTTTACTTTTTTTTTTATAATTTTTTTTCTATTTTTAGATATTTAATATTATTCCTAAATAATATAGATCTTAATTGAGTAAACCTCACACAATTATTTTAAAAAAATAAATAAATAAAGAATTTATATAAAAAAAATTAATCTCTTAATAATAAACTCTACACTTTTTTAAAACGACTGCATAATATTCATGCACTCCACTACATTATACTCATTCCCCTTCCCTCTTGATCACTTGGACTAAAGAAAATGGGTAAATTTATTGACTTAGCTTTCGAGTGGAAGTTGTAGTTAAACTATTAAATTTCAAACAACGACTAAGAACCATAAATGATTAATGTAAAGTGGTGAGGATTCTGAGTGCATTTATGATAGGCACCAAAAAATGAGAATAAAATGGCAATGCTGCAAGAGTCTTGTGACTGCATTTCAACACCTCATCTGTGTGGCTTTGCTGGAGTATATCTACTACCCACTGACCAAAGTACTCTAAATCTCATACCAAATGTTGGTTGATAAATTCAGCAACATGTATAGATCATTTGTTTAAAATGAGTGATTTTTCATCGATCATTACATGCAATGAAATCGAAATCTCACTTCTTTTTAAAAAGATTTGTACAAGATTTACTACCATAAGCCTGTATCTAGTATTGCGCGCTTTTTGTTTTAAAAAATTATTTTAGACCATTTCAAAGTGTGAGAGATGCACATTAAAAACCTAAATATAGTTAAAATCTTAAACCCATCTCTAAATCTACATTTTTCTTTTAGATTTCGATTATTTAAATTGAATAGAGTCATGCATACAATTACAAGTTAAGTTTAAATAGATTATATACATTATCCTCTTTCATAAGTTATATATTATAAGCATTGCAATGAGGCAATCTTTCTAATAATAAAAAAATATTTTTTAATCTTAAATAACACTATTAATTACAAGGGACTAGCTAAACTAATAATTAAATGAAAAAAAAAAGAAAAGAAAAGAAAAAAAAAAGAAGATATAACAATACCCCAATTTTGGCTGCATTACACCAAAAAGATTAAAAGGAATAAAGATTTGAGACCTCAATCAATATAGTGTGTATATATATAAATAATGATACACGTATAATTTCTTTTACAACTTTTTATATAACTATGTTTTAAATTGAGAGTAGTTTTCTTTTAAGGATTATTTTCTATAAATACCTTTAATTTAAAATATGGTTAGATGATTGTTTAAAAAATTGGAAAAAATATCTTACCTATATTATTTTATACTTATATAAAAAATTAAAGAGATTTTATATAATCTTTTAAATTTATTTTATAATTTAATATATTATATTAATTCAGGATATTATATATTATAAAAATATTATATATGAATATATGAATACATATATTCATATATAATATTTTAAAGAGACAGTCCGGCAGAAATGGTCAGAAACGACCCATACTACTTTACTCCCTCAAAGGTTAAATTATTAAAAACATGAATAATTAATTAATTAAGAATAACTACGAAGACTGGAGAGGTAGTTTGTCAGCAAGTTCTCATCTTACAAGTTGCCTTTCTGTTGTCCTATCTTCGCTTCCCCCCTCTTCATGGTTTTGAAGAGGTTTTTTGGCTTCTTTATCACTCTGAAAACACGCGTACTCTCACAACCAAAATGCTCCCAATAATGAGGCTAGAATCTCTCAACGATTTCCTTGTCCCGAAGCCCGAATAAACAAAGCACCAAAATCACCATAGCCTTAGAAATCTATTTGCTTTGGGATATCAAAGTTGGTAAACTTTCACAAAGTCAATGCACCGACTGTTTTGTTCCTGCTCTGTGGATCTAATTAAAGTCTCTCCCAGCTCACTTGTAGGTGAGCTTTCTTTTGAAAGCGGTTCTGGGTCTTAATCTGCTTTGCTCTTCTGCTATTCTTTATGCGTCTCATCTGGGTGATGTGTTCTGCTCTTGTTATCTTCCTGTTAGTTCGGTTTTGAATAATGCTAAAGGAGAGATTTTGGTCGTCATTGCTTAGAAAGAACAGGTCGGGAAGCTATGCACGTATTCTTTCCGTAACTATTTATGACTTGTTTTCATGCATTCCCCCTCTCTCTCGCTCTCTCTCTCTCGGAATTTTTCTGACTTATATATTTGGTTTTGATGCTATAGCAGAAGAATTGAATTGACCAATGCCGGGAAAGAACAACCTATGAACTCAGGTATGTACGCTTCAAGTTTGTAAATCTGTTTGTCTCTATCAAAAGAAAAAAGTACGCTTCAAGTTTTAATGGGTTGATGAATCTTGCTTTCAATTTGTTAAGCACATCTTCAGTTGCTATAATTTTCTTATTTTTATCTCAATTGTCAGAGAGAGATAACATCCACGCCTTCAATCTTTCAAGTCCTTTTCTTATTACCCCACTCCGAAATCCCCCATCCGGGCTCCTCTCTCTCTCTCTCTCTCTCTCTCTCTCTAAGATACGTGGTTGATTAGCTTGTTAAGGATTAATAGGGATGAGAAAATAGTGAACAGGGACGTGGGATTTCATGCATGGGACATGCCCCGTATTTATTGTTTGAAAGTTTCAGAAGGAGAATGATTTATTCGTTCTTTTTAGAAATTGCTTTTATTTTTTTTTTTCGCCCAACCTTATTATTTGTTCCTCTGCTTTTTTCATCAGAACCGAACAAGTATATTTTTGTCTCTTACAGACAACATTGCAACCGGTTGGTTGGAATATTCCGGACTAAGTATTTGAGTATTTTATTAGGTAGGTTCTTAAAGTATTGGCTGCATTTGACTCTGTCAATGCAATTTTTTGGCGCAGAATATGCCTCAAGACAGTCTGAGATTAGCCGTCTATAGATCATTTGTCACATGTCATGATCCAAAAGGATTTGTAGATTGTAAGACAATTAGAAGATCAAGGAAAAGTTCTCAGGAAATGGACCACAAGATCGAAAGCCAAAGAACACCAAAGAACTCGAATATGTCTATGGCTTATAAGGCAGAGAAAGGGGAGGTGCTCTCTAAAGGGTTGAAAGAAGAAGTTCATGGTCCATCTTCCTTTCAACTCATGGAGGTCTCTAGAGGAGCTCAGAAGCTGAACCAGATGATTGACATGTGGTCTAAAGGAGTGAAATTTAATGGGCAGTCTAAAGTTATTGCAAAAGACTTGTTGAAAAGTTCTCTTGATCTGCAGGAGTCTCTAATCATGCTAGGAAAGTTGCAAGAAGCTTCAGATTACATGGTTCAGTTAAACAAGAAGCAGAAGGTGAAGTCAGAAAGTAGAAGAATAGATGAAGTGGGGAATGAGAGAACATATTCTAGGCAATATGAGGATCAAAATACATCCATAGCATACAAGGCAGAGAAAGGGGAGATGCTCTCAAAAGGGTTGACAGAAGAAGTTCATAATCCATCTTCCTTTCAACTGTTGGAGGTCTCCAGAGGAGCTCAGAAGCTGACCCAGATGATTGACTCATGGTCCAAAGGAGTGACATTTGATGGGCAGTCCGAAGATATTGCAAAAAATTTGTTGAATGGAGCTCTTGATCTGCAGAAGTCTCTAATCGTGCTTGGAAAGTTGCAGGAAGCTTCAGATTATATGGCCAAGTTAAAAAAGCAGAATGAGAAGTCAGAAAGGAGAAGAATTGATGAAGTTGGGGTTGAGAGAACATATTCTAGTCAACTTGAGGATCACATTTTCTCAATGGAACTTCAAAAGCCACGACTTTCTGTTGATGGCTGTTCCAGGAATCACATTGAGGAGCTTAAGAAAGTGATTGTTGACAGCTTTGCTAGGCAGAATCTGTTGCCAAACCCAACCTCTAAAGAAACAGATTTTCTTCACAAAAGATGTTTGGACTCAGCTTCAGAAACCCCTTCGACAAGCTCGAACAAGTCTTTGATGGTTCATGCAAGTGATATTGATTCTACTGACTCCTTTCTTTCATCAACAGACCCACAAAGCATGACAAAAGCCCCTAATTTGATTGCCAAGCTTATGGGTCTCGAAGAACCTTCAAAATCAATGCAGGCCACTCTACAGAAACATTCAGAGAGTGAAAGAATTTCAAATCAGCTAAGGCCTATGTTTGACATCGATATGCCAAAGGGAAGGAGGCCCCTATATACGGCACAGAATGTGGATCCAGAGCGGAGGAATCTGAAGAAAATACTTGAAACCATGGAATATAAAGGACTTCTGAAGAGCATTCCTGCCAGGGATCTTAAGCCTCATTCCTACCATTCCAGTTATTTCAATTCCAAACAAAGGTTGATTGATGAGATGCCCCCCATTGTTCTTATTAAGCCTATGCGTGTCCCATGTCAATTGGAGAATTACGACACACCAGTGCTTCTGGAAGATGAATCTTTGAACACTAAAGAGACTCTCTCAAAACTAAAAGTAAAAGAAGAGCTTCCTTCCAAAACTCGCAAAGAAGGGGCTTTGAGTTCAAAGAAAATACGTTCCAAAATGGATGCAGCAGAGACGCCATTCAAAATGCATAGCTTACACGGAGCTAAGGATCATAAAGTAGTCAGGAAAACAGAAGAGAAAGAAGTCAAGCCTAAAGAAAAGGCTTCAAATAAGATGAAAGCTTCTGGTCCTGCAGCTCACGAACGGCAGAAAAAAGAGTCAATTGACAAGGCAACTAGTAAGATTCAAAAAGTTGCTGCTGCCAGCAGGGGACTACTGGGGATGAAAAATGTGACAGCTAAAATTGTCCCAAGATCTGAAGTTCATGCCAAGGTGACCTCTATAAAGCTCAAAAAGCCTGAAAATGGATCGAACCTCGTAAACAACCAGGCTCCCAGGCAACCAAGTACTACCAAAAAGACCATCTCAAGACACGCAACAAAAACTCTCATTTCTAATTCCTCTGATCAGAAAAAGAATCAGATGAAGAAGACGAAGCCCGTCAGGGAGCCTATAGAAGCTAAATCCATTGTAAGTCTTTCTTATAACAAGTCTCTATGATTCAGCCCTAATGAATTTGATGAAACTTTTGTTTTCATTGTAAAATCCACTGAAGCTGATTCAGAAGTATGAGAACTACAACCTAGTATTTAGCTTTTGGCAAGCTATTGGAACTTTGAATGACAGAGAATTTTTGGGCTGTGAAAATTAATGCATTCTTCTTTGCAGATTGAAAATTCTGGATCCAAAGAAGATGAAAAGATGACCAATCTTAATAGTGAACACTGCTCTCCTCTGATGAGAACTAACACTGCTCTTGTGAATAAACTCCGTATGGAGGAGGAAAAGGAAGTCACTGAATCCCACTTTGAAGGTAACATACTATTGTATGATTGTGCTGGGTCAAAGTCTGATACTGAACTACGGTGAATTGGTGATACTGGTGAAATAAGTGGTGTGATTGCATATGAAGGCAGAGTTTTCAGTATGTTAAGGCATCTGAACACATGCATATAATATGGCATTTGCATGTTTAAGGCATCTCACGTGTCTCGATCATGGACAAGGATACATACACTTGTGATATCTGAGTTTTCAGTATTTATAAAAGTAGAACAGTCAAGATTTAAGAGAGCCTAACATAGCTTTGTCCAAGCTAGTATCAATTCGCCTTGCAAACATCTTGACATGTGTCTTTATGATACACATTAGAAACTGCAGAAAAGATTGAGTTTTACTGATCTGATATGCGAAATTGGTAATATATTTATTTCCATGGCTCAAGTATCTGCATGTTCTACCTCCAGAAATCAGGAAAGGAACTACAATACTGATTCAATTACGAACATTTCCCTTGAAAAATTAAATTTATGTGCTTTCAAGTGCCCAATATAGATGTTATGTAACTTTATTTTCTTTTTTTATTGTAGAGCATTGCAGTAGTAGCCAGGGTTCTCTTTCTGAAGTCACACCATCAAGCCCCGAACATGGAAGGGATGATAAAACTACTGCAGTGGAAGTTTACAATCACATCTTTCATAGTAGAACAGATATCAAAAGCTCTATAACTGGAAGTAATCTTAGAGTGTTGCTCTTGAGCAGTCCATCATTCCTCAGTCGTGTGGAGGAGCTTTTTGATCTCAATGAGAGTAGTTCTGCAATTTTACGAATACCTGACACCGATGATTCGATAGTAGCCAATCATAGACTCTCTTTAGAATGTGCAAATGAACTCATTGAACGCAAAGGCCTTCAAGTGTCACAGGTAGTCCATCATTCATTACTGATGCGTGTGGGCCAATTCAGAGCATGCATATCAATAGACAAGTTAGTGGAGGAAGTTTGTAATGGTGTTGAAAATCTGAGAAGCTACAGAAAGCTTACTGGTGGCAGTCTTTCTGTAGACAGTCTTTTTGCAATGTTGGGGAGAGATATAAACTGCAACGGAGTGGAAAATGGAATTTGGGAGTTGGGTTGGGAGCATGGAGTCTCTGTGGATTATGCAGAGCAAGTGGTAAATGAGATAGAGACGCTAGTTTTCAGTGGGTTGATTGAGGAGGTCCTTACATAGATTGTAAATCGGTGTATTATAAATATTTGTTTGGATACATAGGTTTGAGAGGCCAATAGCACTCCAGCTTTTTGTATATACAATGATGCAATGCTAAATACAAGACAGGAGAGCTGAAACTGTTAACCCTAGTGCCACAAGGCTATGATCATTTCCGAATGTCTTGTTTGTAAGCAATCAAATGAATATCTTCTGACAAATGAACCGTAACTTTGAATACTGGCAGTTGAGTGGATATAAGGTCTCTGGATTGTGCAGATCATTTTAATTCATTCTGTTCTCAGTAAGTACAAATGTATTTGGATTCAGATTTTCTTCAAGTTAGAGGAATACTTGTCTAGGAATATCCCCAGGAAAAAAAAAAAAGAGCACAAGTGTTCCAGAGGAAGAGATTTTGTATGGATTATCATTGTTTTTATGATTTACATGGAAAACGGTCATACAAATGAAGCAGGACGCTGGACGTGTACTTCGGTAAACAAAAATCATTTCGTCTTCCTTAACAACTCTGATGGCAATCAAAACGATCGGTAAACAAAACGATCTAAATCTTTATACATTATATAGGCCGGAAGTCTTGACTCTTCCCCCCAATCAGTCAGCCATTAAACCTCCATCTGTCATGCTAAGATTTACGATTTGAAAGCACACGGAAGCTAAAGACAAAACAAGTTGTCTTATTGCATAGCTTGGCTCAATGCAATTGTCTTGTTGTATACAAGAAAGCTGCCAGTTGAAAGTGACAAGCACAGAAGAAAACAACAATACATTCCTCCAGCACATGGCCACGATGATCGTCATCATCATGCTTTGAACTTTGACTAAAGAAAAGTAATATTCTAATATATGCCAGATTAAAATGTCGAAACTTGAAATAAATACTACGAACTTACACATGGCAATTAAACAGACAGAAGATGACATAGTTCTGAACTAGTTCCTTTTTTTCATTTTTTTCATTTTTATTTTTATATGGAAGTTCTAAACTAACTCTAATAAAACTACAAAGAGACATATTTGGAGCACAGAGGCTGCTCAGTACCCCAATATGAATATTGCTGCCCCGAGGACTCTCTCTCTCTCTCCCTCTCTCTCTCTCAACATACATGTGTATAAATTTTAGGAAGAGGCTCCCTTGAAGATAAGGAAGTTGAGGGTCTCCAGAGCAAAATACATGAAAGTCCCGGGTGTATGAGTGAAGAAACAGCCAAAATTTGAACCCACCACACATTGCCATCCACTCCCATACATCTTATCAAACTCCTGAAAACACAAGAATCCATGAAATGGAGAACATTCAATAATCAATATCAAACCACAAAAATGTAAACAAAAAATTTGAAAGTTTTTTAGCTTTAGGAGCATAAGCAACCGATCGATAAGATACACATATTGATGGGCAGTGAACAAGAAGTTATTTAATCGAAAAAGAAAGAGAATCATTCTTATACCCTCTTGACATGAGCTGCAATTGAGATGCAATCAATCACATCGTGGAGATCAAGGGCCTGAGAAGCACAAGCCATGGCTTGAATCTGCATCTTCTCTGGCATGTCAGTTTCCTTAATCCGAGCTTTTCCTTCCAACATCTTTGGGCTCTCCTTTTGGAATCCCAGAAATGATTCTCTCAAATACAATATGACAGCACCTATATATATTTGCAAGGAAGAATCTATGGCTGTGAATCTGGAGCACAGCCAACAAGAAGCTTTACTATCTCCTCCAATATCCATGGTCACCGTCCAAAAGGACTGATTTATAAGCGTTTTGAGAACGTTGAGGCTGGCACGTCGCCCAAGCTTTTTGTTCACTTTTTTTGTCTGCATCCTCCACTTTTCCCACCTTTTCATCCCATCACACATCACTTCTGAACTGCAGAGAAATTTCTTCCTTTTTTTTTTTTGTTTTTGAAATGAAATTTCTTCTGATTATTACGCATCCCATGTTTTTCTCTAATATATATTAATGCGATTAATGAAGCTCTGTTAATCATATTAAAAACGCACGCAGTGTTATAAATATTCGTATAACTATACATAATCATTGATTAAAATGATTGAATCATTAATTAAGATTAATGTGTAGGCATTAATTAAGACTATTGAATTATTAATTAAGACCTATCTTTAGTTATCAATGAAAACTTAAGTTATACCTACCTCTTTATATTCTTATATATATAGGTATAATTTCCTTGTATATGCATCAAGTTTTGTATTGAAAAACAATTCTTTCTCTCTCTCTCTTTGTCTTTCACTCTCTCTCTTTTCATCTTGCAATTTCCTCTTTCTCTCTCTCTCTTTGTCTTTCACTCTCTTTCTTTTCATTAGTTTCATAACACGTTATCAGCACGAGATTTTGTTGATTATGAAGCTAGTGGTCTTCTCATTCAAGTAAGTTTTTCAATATATTATTTGCAATCCCCAAGGTGAGTATTAAAGATTATATTAATTATTATTACTTTATTAAATTCTATATTTATTCACATAGTTTATATACAAGTTCTATTTATTTTTTATACTTGTTATGAATTATTGATGATAAGATTCATCTTGAAATAGAAATTGAGCATCCCTGAAGGATTGTTCTAAACCAATAATTTTATTAAATATCTCATAATAAAAGATCTATTGATTCTGTGATAAAGTTTAAATGAGTGATATATGTACCAAAATCTCATTATGATTAATGCACCTGAAGTTGCATAATTGAAATTGTGTAGAGAAAAGCTACTAAAGAATATATGTTTAAAATGAACGCCTCGAATGTGCTCCTGAAGTAGCAATATCGAGTGCAAAAGTTCACAATATATTCTAAATTTATATCTGGTCTTCTAGTGGCTAAGCAAAATAATAAGATTTTGTTAAGAAATCATTAGTTACGTCCTACTAGTTCCACATCATTCACTGAAGTGAATGGTATTGGATTTATATCATTCTCAGAATAGAATGATGCATTGTTTTCAAAGAAACCAAGAGATTGGACGTGATGATAAATATCTTTATAATACTTCTATGATTTCGGGCCAGAAGTTCGTATTGGAAAAACTATCAGCTTTCTCTTTAAGATGATATTATATAACTATTGAATCAAATATTATGATGCATAAAAAATGATATGATTCAAAATATTTGTATGATTTTCATAATTATCTTGATTATCCGAAATCAATTATGATAAGTCAAATAATTTTCATATGGACGTCTATAAAAGAACCAGAAGATTCTTTTACTATAAAGTCTTCCCACTATGAGTGAAAAGAAAAATTTGCCAGAAGCAAATAAAATGAAATAATTCGACGTTATTTTGATTATCATAGGTGAATTGGAAGTTCATATGATAATTAATTTATGGATGCAATAAGATAAAAATATTTCATATTCTAGCTGCTAAAATCCCAGCGAGGATTGAAGTCCTCGTAGGACAATTAAAAAATTTAACAGTCTAATGAATATAAGACATGTCTAAAAGCGTGTGAGACCTATTGATACAAATGATAAAGCATCCCGAAAGAGAAAAGTACAAAGAAAAGAAATTGGTGCTCCTGAAGAAGCCGTACCCACAAAACAAGCAATAAGATCTATCCAAACTTTATGTACAAAATTCTCTCATAATAAAACTCCTGAAGAGTACCTCGTGAAAATGTTTTTCATGAAATGACTTCCTTTGAAGAGGGACAGGTACCTGAAAGTAACGAGATCTCGATACATTTCATGAGTATTGGAGAAATTATAAATAGAAATAAAACCGTTATCGACAACGTATTTTCATATAAAATAGCACTTGACATTACTAGAAGTAATGAAGAAAGTGAGCCAAGAACCGTCGAAGAATACCGACGTAAAAATATTGGCTAAAATAGAAAGAAACAATTCCTACAGAATTAATATCACTAGTAAAATGTGACACATATGGACTTATAGTCCAAACACCTAAGAGGTGATACTTGTTGAATATCAGTGGGTATTTGTACAAAATAAATGAAAATGTGATAAATAAATCACGAGTATGTTTCCCGCATAAATAATATTGATATGCTTTTGAAGTGGATGAAATTATATTGAGGTTTTTATTAGCTTGATAGTTACCGAGAGTTTGGGTATGCATGATTAACTGCATATTTATATGGATCACTATATATGAAATGCATGAAGCATATAGTCTTGAAGTACTTATTCTATCAAGTTTCAAAAATCCTTATATGATCTAAAACAATCCAAACATATGTGGAACAAGCTATTTTCCATATATTTTCAGTATCTAGATTAGATTTTACTGTAGTTTATATAGATGATTTAAATGTCATTGAGACTCCAGAAAAACTCATGAAAATTGCACATATTTGAAATATAAATCATAAACCCTTTCGGCTTCAAGGGGGAGATGAATGAAATTATTAATTCTGAAATACCATCTCTTAAATGCAATTAGTATTTCAGATTCATATTACGGTTTTGTAAGAAATGTGCATTATTAAAGGAGAAATAAAATGGAGCACACAGAACATCTACCAGAAGATAGAAACACAATATGAATATTTATGAAATATTATTTTATTATTTCGAAATAAAATTATAGAAATTTGAGGCTCTTCGCCTCATTCTTTAAACGATTTTATTTTTCAAAAATTTGCATGGCATCCCTGTCTAAAGGAGTTGGCAATCGAAAAAAAGACTTAAACAAGTATTTTAAATTCATATTCTCTTGCTTTATTGCTCATATCTTCATGTTGGATTCTTAAAGAAGTTGTTGAATGATAGAAATTTTCTCATTGAGTTTGTCAACATCATAAGTTTTGGATTGTAGTCGCTGAGAAAATGCGACAATGGTTAATGAGTATCGGGTACCGAGACTCACAATCTCGTAGATAACTTCAACATCTGACTTATTAGTCAGATCATTATTGTATTGCACTATAGCACCTACGGTAGAAGTAGAAATAACTGGTGAACAAGGTTTATAATACCTCATATATTGGTCACGAAAAGATTGCTGAGCCATTGCGGAGTAGGAATGCAGAAAAAGATTACAGAGTAAGAATGCAGACTAATTACAGAAGAGTGAAGAAGATGAGATGCGAATAAAGATGAGCTGATATTTCTTTTATAGAAAAAATTATAAAAGGAAGGACAAAGCATCTCTATTGCTTCACGGCGTCCCTCGTGAAGCATCTCTCTACAAAAGACAAGAGATGTAGCATCATACCCCTGCGGTGCCTGACAGCTACAGAAGAGCTGTAAAATTCTGCGGTGCTTATCTGGTCTAAAAATGTAGCCATCATTTTTGTTGAATATGGAGGTTGGTGGCTTAATTTTGATGACTTATCCACTAACTATGTTATTTCAAGCGATGCATGAGAAACGACATGAAATTACTTGGAAAAATAAAGCTCTTTTTCAATTTGATTATCATACAAATGAATGTAAACTAGAGATTCAAAAGATTATTCATTTGCAAAGTGTTGTAAATCAATTAGCAGATGTATTTACTGAGACTAAATGTGTGGTAAAATTATATATTTCTACTGTTAATGTTCCAGCAAGAATTGCAGTCTCTCATGGACAAGTTGCCAAAACAGCAATAGGCGAGTCTAAGATACGCCTAAAGTGTAGACGGCCTATTGGTGCAGAGGACAAAATTTTTCTGAAGAGAAAAATACAAAATGAATTTGGTACTCCTGAAGAGTCCATAACTTTTATATGGATAAAGTTCATCCCCTGATTACTCAAATGGTTATTCAATCATTTGATATGCAGAAAGGCCTATTTCGTCCTTATGAAGACGATGAAGAAATTCTAGGTCTTGAAATACCTTATTTCAGTGCAATTAAAGTCCTGATGTATCTTGAAAATTGCACTCGATCTGATATTGCATTTTCAGTTAATTTACTTACAAGATATAGTTCTGCACCAATTCAAAGACATTGGAATGATATTAAACATGTCATTCATTACCTTTGAGGTACGATTAATATGGAATTATTTTATCAACATAGATCAAGTCCACAATTAGTTGAATATACGGATGTAGGTTATCTTTCAGATTCACACAGAGAGATCATTGCAATTCATGAGAAGAAGTGTGAAATTGATGTCAAGCAGATACGATCAAGTGATAATTTGGTAGATTTATTCACTAAGGCATTACCAACTGCAACATTTAAGAAGATTGTGCAGAACATTGAGATGCAGAAACTTAAAGACCTATTATCATGCACTTTTTAGGGGGAGTAAAGTCTTGAAGACTTGTGCTGATTGTACTCTTTTTCCTTCGCTAAGGTTTTATCTTACTGGTTTTTCCTTTGCAAGATTTTAATGAGTCAATTTTAAAACATTTGGCAGTACACATAAATGTTGTACTCTTTTCTTTCGCCATTGGTTTTTTCCCACTGGGTTTTTCCTTGGCAAGATCTTAATGATTCATATTCTTTATGTATAGTCATCCAAAGGGGGAGTGTTATAAACATTTCTATAACCATACATAGGCACTAATTAAGACCATTGAATCATCAATTAAGACCAATGTGTAGCCACTAATTAAGATCATTAAGCCATTAATTAAGACCTATCTTTAGTAATCAATGGAGACTTAAGTTATACTTACTCCTTTGTACTCCTATATATATGGGTATAATTTCCTTGTATATGCATCAAGTTTTGCATTGAAGAACAACTCTTTCTCTCTCTCTTTTTGTCTTTCACTCTCTCTCTTTTCATCTTGCAATTTCCTCTTTCTCTCTCTCTTTGTCTTTCACTCTCTCTTTTCATTAGTTTCATAACACGTAGTTCATTGTTAAAAATTTATGTACTTCATTAAGCTCTATTACTCATGTTTTTCTTATGGCCATTATTATTATTATTTAAAAAAAAAAGGAAACTTTGAAGTGCATAATGGTGACTTGGTAGACTATTTCTTTCCTTACGGATGGCTCATCGGTGTGAATGCAAATGCAAAATTCAAAATGGAAAATCTAAAGACAAATCCATTAGAGCCGTAGGATTGTTTGTTGTAGGGTAGACGACATGGGTTGGAATAAGATGCAATCATCTGGTACTTTTGGCGGTCTGTTCTCTGCTACAACGTAGGCGGTACGTGCAGACCAAGCGGTTAGCGAACAAATCTTTTGCCAAAACCGAGTAGTCAACAACGCCTAGTCCCTCTCTGTCTCTCTCTAGTTGACTTTGTCTTTGGTTTGAATTTGTATTTTGAGCAAATCTTCTCACCAGCCAGTTTATAAATTCTACGCCACGCACTTGATGTGCCAAACCGGTTCATCAATTAACTATAAAAACACAAAAATCAACTTCAAATTCTCAGTATTTTTTGCTTTGCGTGTAGAAAATTTGATGAAAAAAAATACAAAATCAAACCAATCCAAAACTGAGTTCAAGGAGAGAGAGAAACTGAGTTCGAGAGGAGATAGAGAGAGAGAAAAAGAGAGCGCTTGATGAGAGAGAGAGAGAGAGAGAGAGAGAGAGAGAGAGAGAGAGAGCGTGGTAAGAGATAACTTGAGGAAAGAGAGTTTGTTGAGAGACAGAGAAGGGGTTCAATGCGGTAGAGAGCTTGAGGAGAGAGAGGTCGAAGAGAGAGGCTCAGTAAAAGAGATTGACGAGAGAGAGATTAAAATCAGATAAATATGATGAGTTTGACATAACAAAAAGGGTGCGGTGTTGTGTAGCAGCTCTTTTCTAATTTTTGTGTGGAGAACCAAATTCTTATGTAAATTTTCCCTTCCTTTTATTGTTTTTAAAATTGATTTTAACAAACAAGGGGGCGAGGTAGTGGATTCACCATCCGCCTCTTCCCATCCAACAGTAATGCCAAGGGACGAATCCTTCAGCCTCTTCAGGTGTGAGTGCAATGCAGGCAAAGAACAGTAATTAGTCAAGCCACTTCTCCCATGGAGCAATATGGGAAAGAGGAGAGATCTACCCCAAGATAAAGGGCACCGATACGGAGGACGACATGGATGTCACAAAGAAAGGTGGAGGGAAGTGAAACACCTTCACACAGCCCTAGTGTGGTGAGAGAGGCACAAGGGCAAGTTCCCCTGCACACCACTTTCTTCGATGTACATGTTTTTTAAAAGAGAAATGATTTAGGTGTGTGTTAACTTTTAACACAAATCCATTTCAAAAAGCTTATATAAAACAAGGGCATCCCTCTAGCACGTGCATTCCTAATGAGTGCTCGATGCATAAATCTTGGTACAAGCCAGCCATTCCAATCGGATAAACTACTCTGCTTGGTGGTTTACCTGGTACATCGACTTGGATATAGGAAAATCTGCAACCTTTTGTTATCTACAAAATCGAATTGGTGTCCAGGGAGATTTAAACAAGTACCCTCCTATGGAAGTTAGGGTACACACTGTAGGGAGATTTAGGCAATGCAATTTGTAACCGTGGGGAAAAGAAATCCAAAGATGGCAACCTATAAACCCCATTTTTTTCCCTTTCTTGGACAAGTAATAAGCCCCAATTTCGAACCATACTATATCTCCAAGCAAAGAGTTGATGCTATATATTCCACGTAGAAACCAATTTACAAGAGGCATTTGAAATCTGACACTTCAACGACCACTGATTGAAAATCTAATTCCAATTCCAGCCTGGTCAAAAGATTGGTAATGTGATTACTCCAACTGAATATGAACCAAGTTACTAAACAAATAACTCCACTACATCTAATATCTTCACTCCTAGCTTCTATTAGGCCTGCTTCTATCAACTGGCATAACCCGTGAATCCAGAGTCGACAGGATCTGAGGCATTGACATGCCCCCAGACACAACGATTTCTGCAATTGAAGAGCAAATTGCCACGTCAAACTAAACCAGATGGTGAGTGCGAATAAATAACTTTTTCTTTGTTTATTTTCTAAAACAAAAAACTTATTGTAGGACCCCCAAAATATTACTAATGGAGAGCCCCTCAACCAATAAAAGTATCTTCAATTTTGCAGTCTTTTTTGTTCCATGCTGTGATGAACAACATGGGCTTTCGGGTGCCATTGAGAGAGAATTCTAGATTTGGTCTGGTTACAATACAGACCAGAAGGTGATATCAGGCTGACAACAATTCACTTTTTTCCTTCCTCTACATTTAGACCATAAAATAACAGCTAAAGGAAATAAATTACTCACCAATTCCTTCACGCACGGATAAACTCGGTCTGATAATATCCTTAGCATTGACCAGAAACATATCACCAATGTAAAGATGGTTTGTTGGAACATAGACACAGCATAGCTCCTCCTCTCCAGAATAATTCTGCATTAATTTATTTATTTAAAAATCAGTACAAATGCTATATATTTTTTTATAAGCATAGATCAGCTTATGCTATAATTCCATACTCAATACTTTCACAGCTTTTAACTCATAGAAGACATGCCCAATTTACATAAGCAACCAAGTACCGGTGACCATTTTTAGCAAGAAATAAGGTTTCCATTGTGACCTATCCGAGGTCAACAATTGAAATAATTGTTGAAATAAGCACTATAAAATACACTTCTGGTTCAAAGATAGAGTTAATAATTGTAAACCCTAGGGGTTGGCTCAAGTGGTAAGGGCCATGCCTTGGAAACTTGGTGGTATGCTCTTTCAAATCTAAGGTTCGAACCCTTGGTACAAACAATTTCTAGGGCCACATCCCAGTGGCAAAAAGCCGATAATTTACCCAATCCATTTGATGGGAATGTGTTGCAAAGGTCCGGAGTTTACCGGGTAAAAAGACGGTGTTTGTACGGTCTCTAGAATTTCTCGCCATTGAAAAAAATAAAAAATAATTGCAAAAAATACTGTACTAAAACCAATTACTGATTTAGTTTGTGAACTTTTTATATCTGTGAGAATTGTTTTTCTTAAAACAGAGAAGGTGAAACATTTATGGAAACATCCAATGAACAAAGTTGTCAAAAGACAATTGGGTCGCCTCCATCATGGGATAATAGAACATCAAAAAGAGAACAAAATAAGGGCGACTCCCAACCCCAGTCCAGGAGACGTGGTGTACAAACGCTCATGTGTCTTCATGTAGAAGAAACAAGGATCAATCCTAGTCTGCATGGGAAATCATGCTAAAACAAAGGTGGAGAGTAATAGAATCAAGCCAGGCCTCGATTGGATAGTGAGATGATTTATGAATAATAGTGAAATGATTTAAGTTAATATGTTTAATGGTGTTTTGGGAAAGGAGAGAGAAAAAATTGAATAAAAATATTATAAAGTTAAAATTTATTAGAATATAATTTTTTAATATTATTTTTATTTTGGGATTTGAAAAAATTGAATTGTTTTTTGTATTTTGTTTGAAAGTTTAGTAAAGTAGTAATGATTAGATGAAAAAGTTGAAAATTTCAAATTGAAAAATGTTTGTGTTTGTGGCGTTTGGATATTGAGATGAGATGAGATGGGATGGAATGAGTTGGGAGGACTTTGCCATCCAAACCAGTGAGATACGAGCAGCATGACATTGTGCTTTTTTGGAGTAGAGCATCACAAGCAACCAAAATATTATACATATTGTATAGATTTTGCAACATCTGAAGCATGCAAGCAAGAAATATACCGTGCGAACACAAATATGAAGACAAATCGTGAAGAACAAGAATGAAAAACACCTCCACCCATATAAAAAACAACCCAAGCTGATTCGGCCTATTGAATTTGATTCTTTGGGTTGACCAGAACAGAGTCAAACCCTGTGCACAACCCCCAAAGTTCACATAAAAAATAGCACGTCTGGCCACGCACATTTATGCAGAGCATAGTAAATTTGAGGTAATAATAGCTCCACACGCTAATGATAAAGTTGAATGGAGGCAGTTCGATGACGATAATTTCAGAAATAAATTTTTTTCAGACCTGGAGTGTGACGGATGAAGTAATGAACCCAAATGCATATTCCCCGATACGGGGATGCCTTATTATGGCTACTTCCTTAAAGGCCTGTGTGTTTTGATCTGCAACCAAACAGATTAGGATATAAATTGTCCCACTAAAACTGATTTACTCAAAATACAAACAATAAAATGAGCACAAACCACACCTGGTGATATGGCAGCACTAATTTGCTTCGAGGCATTGTAGATATGACGAACAAATGGCATCCTTTTGATAAACCATTCGCCAAGTGAAAGGACAGATGTTCCCAACCATGATGACATGAACACCCCAACCAAAAAGATGAATGTTATAGAAGTTACAAACCCAAGACCTGCACAATTTTTTATACGTAAGTAACTCACGAGAAGTATAAGGCAAGTGAAAACTTCAATAGGATAATGAGGTTCAGATCATTATGGCAAAGACAAGATGAACTTTCTTTTTTACAACATAGAACATCACCAAGGCAGGTTCTGAACCCACCAAGGGGAGTAAACTCTAGTTACACAAGTCTATGATCCCACCCACCACAAGAAATATAGTATAACCTATAGAAGAATGTTTTCAGATACATGAGGAAAGTGCTCAATGCATGAAGCAAGACAGCCACTGCACAACAAATGAGAGCAACTTTAGAAAACCCACAAAGTTGCATGTTCCTCTTAGTAAGCTAGGGGGCAGCCACTTCTGTGATGCCCCCAACCTCCACTTAGGATGGAACCAAGACTTGAAGCGTTAGAACATGCAACACATGGTTATATACTCCCGTTTATGATAGTTAATATGCAATGTATCCTAGTATGCAACTAACAATATATAATATTCCTAGCAGAAAAAGAGTGACTAATAAAAATTTTGTGCCAAAACAAACTAAAAATCCCAACATATAATTTAACCATAGATAGTGTCTTACTTAAAAGAGGTCCAAACAATAAGGCATAAGTCCAAACATAAATCTAGGAGATAAAATCTCCTTATTACAGACAAGGTTCATAAAAAGGTGACTCAAAACTTCTCTCTAATATGCTCCATGATAAACAAGACCATCTTTAGGAACATTACTATTAACTCCCACCTTTCGGTCGGGGTCGGACTCGTTCTCAATCATCTGAAGCCAAGAGGTGGAGTTTATCACCATCTTGTTCGTCAAAAGTTGGTCTTGACACAACTTCTCCCATTTTGAGGAGAATGGTAATGAGACTACCACAATGAAATTCCTTGAAATCTCAATAATTTAAACAACCAACTTGCACAGAGATAAGATATGCTTGATTGATGATAAACATGAGATGCATACATAAGATGTAGAATAATTGTATTTGTCTTCCATCTTTTAGAAAAATTTGATGCACATTTTCTTATAAAGAACATTTCGTACTTATAACTTTTCAAAACATAACATTTCTTATTTATTAGAGCCATCATTAACATATGGTAACATCATGGTTCCCTATTTTGCACCATGAGTACCTGCCAGTGACCATAGCACAACTTAAGTTGATACTACGTCTTCAGAGCTGTGCAGATATAACATCAATGCATGATCATAAACATTTCATAACATATGCACCCATCAGTGTTAGATGCCATACTCGACTTCACCGTAGAATCCTTTAAAGAGGACCCAATCGAAATTCGTTGACTGTTCTTTGTCAACCCAGGAGTTCACTCTAGAGTGGATAGAAGAGTTCCATAAGGATATTCCCCTCATCCTAGCATTGGGTCGTGAAAAAAATATTTTCATGCTATCCTCATGACAAAAATATATTTCATGACATGCTCTTTTGGTAACATGTAGTATGCTTTATGCAAAAATGACATTTTCATGCAACATGCCAAACTAGTGAAAATTTCACTTGTCATGTATGCAAGTAACCGAATGCTCAATGATCTATCATATGAAATTTCATGATCAAAATGACATTTATAACATCAATTTGGTGTTTGTACAAGAATCATAGATAAATTATCTAAGAATAAGTTTTTTTCTTTTTTTTTTTTAATGGCGAATTATCTAATAAGAATAAGTTAGAAGCGAACTTAGAAAATTCTCAGGATTTTAGGAATCGATGCGGTTGAAATAAGAAATATTCTAAGTTAGGAATCATATAACTAAGGAAGATTTCCAGATTCAAGAGGGCCTAAAAAAATATTTACAAAGCTGCCCTATATTTTCCCAAAATTGCCATTTTGGCCCTAAACTTTCACTATTTACATATTGGCCCCAAATTCTGCCAAATTGCACAAATTTCATATATTCTAAATCTTAATTCCATATATGACCTTAGAATTCCATGAATCAAACATCCATTACGAGAAATCCATCCAACCCGTGGCATGCGTATGGCTCATTTACACTACATGTGATTTTAAGCCTATAGTCTCTATGAACTCTTTATAACCGAAACTCAACATAAAACCAAACATTAAATCTTAACTTATTAACATGCCAACAACTTAGATTTAAGCCATATGGAATCATATCAACCTTCAAGTGATGAATAATATCAAGGTCTCATGCAAATCACTCAACCGAGTACTTAGCATGATGTATCTAAATTCTCTTAAACATATGAACTCCTATAGCTCTAAAGGATCATGTATTCTAGCTCCTTATCATAATGATAATAGGCTTCTAGATGCTTATAACACATGCTTTGTGAAACTTGATCATGATATCACAAGATAACCTTCATGCAAGTGAAAACCAAAAACATGCTAGATGATCAACCTAAGATATTGAATTTGCTTATAATAATAACTTCGAGGCCACCATTCTAATGGCGCCATATGAAGCATTATATGGTAGGAAATGCAAATCTCCCTTATACTAGGATGAAGTGGGAGAAAGAAAGGTGTATGGTTCGGAGATTCTACAAGATATAAAAAAGCAAATTCTATTGATAAAGGAGAAGATGAAGGCAACTCAGAACATAGAAAAATTATGTTGAGCACAGGAGGAGGAGCATTGAATTTGAAGTTGGTGATTGGGTTTATATCAAAGTATCCACTATGAAAGGGGTGATCCGTTTTGGAAAGGAGGGCAATAGTCCCAAGATATGTGGGACCCTACGAAAGAATAGAAAGAGTGGGTTCAGTTGCATATAGATTGAGTCATCCAACTGAATTCCAAGGAATCAGTGATGTATTCCACATATCTTCTCTTAAGAAAGGTTTGGGGAACAACCACCAGTGATCATAAGCGCAGAAGGCATTTAGTTGAAACCCAATTTGTCATCCTTTACAGATCATGGATTGGAAGGAAAAGGAACTTAGGAACCAGACGATTCCTTTAGTGAAGGTACTATGGCAGAATCAAGATGCCTAGAAACCACTTGGGAAAAGGAGGATGAAATGAAAGCCAAGTACCCTTATTTGTTTGGGTTGTAACATGTTTGTTATTACATCATTCCTCATGGCATTCGCATCCATACTTGTAATGTAATCATGGCATTCAAGCAATGGAAAGCACTGAAAACATTCACCTTTCTACATGTGCGTAATTCGATCCCCTCATATGTTCTTTTTCAGCTTAATATGGCACAAACCAAGAGTCATGCAACGATTTGATCTATCTCCTAGGCATATGAGGAGACAGAGGGAGGAACATAGGAGAAGAGAATTGGACCATTTTGCTACGTCATATTGGCAACAGAGAGAGGTTGGAATATAATGGGACACGAGATGGATCATGATGGACAGGGAAATATAAGGATGAGAAAGGCATTGCTGCACAAAGAACGTCAACCACCCTTAGACCCAATCTTTTGGGCTAAGGAAACCCAAACCCGTTGGCTCCAACGCCACGAGGAAGAACACCTAAGGCCCAATACTCCCAACCAAACCAATGACCCTAACCACAGTCATATTGCAGGAATACAACCACGACGCATAGTCAAGCCTACACACGATGAGCCAGGATCAAGTCGTGTGGCTGAGCTACGACAAGCATCTTGAGAACCATTGGTCCCCCAAGTCCCTTCTTCGGAAACCTCATATCTTCTAATTCCTCTATTCACCTCTATTGCTTCTAGGAAAAAGGAACTTCAGAAGTCGAAGATGAGGCAACAAAGGAATGGAGGGATTTAGCACAGCAGGTCAACATGTACCATGATCCATATGAAGATGAACTTTTTATATTTTACCCAAGATGAAGTCTCTGATGATGAGGATTTTGACCCCCCACAGATGACTCTTCATCTAGCACTAAACCATAGTTTCTCTAGTATGTACGATACATATGTATATATATGTATATGTGTGTGTACTATTCTTATATGCTGACTTATATGCTGGTTTTGAGACGAAATCTTCTTTTAAGGGGGGGAAGTATGTAACGCCCCGCTCAAGACTACTTGGTAACATTGTCAAACATTGAGAATTTGTCAATAGTAATCCATGACCTTAGTCAAGTGGAAGTTATGATCCCTAAGAAAAGTGAGCTTTTAGATCATAATTTGGCAAAATAACTTTTACCTTTGCTAGCCTCGTTCACTTTCACAAAATTTCTCATCTCATCCTATCTAATCATTACAACTTTTCCAAATTCTCACACAAAATAAAATAAACAATTCATTTTTTTAAATCTCAAAACAAAAATAATATTAAAAATATATATTCTAACAATGTTTTATTCAACTTTCAACTTTTATCTCAACTTATCTCATCTACGAAAACAAAAGAGGCCTTAATTAGGATTTTTAGAGCAAACTTTTTTTTTTTTTTTGGTGAAAATAGGTTGCCAAGAGGCCAATAGTAGGATGACAAGTGGCATAAAGAAGATTTGCCACCTTAATGGGCTTGGTAATTGGTGTATAGCAAACCATGGAAGTTAGATGCATTAGAAGAAGGCCCAAAAGTTGGTTAAAATAACGGTAGAATCTTGATAAGATAGAGGGCCAAATAAAGATTCGAGACAAGGCCCAAGGCTAACGTCCAACTTAGTAAACTATTGAGACCCAAGGAAAGGCCCAATAAAATCTGAACATGAGGCCCAAGGGAAGGCCAACTTTAAGGTCTAGCTCAATAGAAATTTTATGCCCAATAAGAGTGCACCACTTAGAGAATAAGCCTAGGATTCCCATCATTATGCAAATAGGACATACCACCATCTAGCAAATGGTTTTTCTTTCTCTTACAAACGTCCTACATGCCCCTAAGGTTTATTTTTCAACTTTTATCAGCCCTCCATCATGAGTCAAAGTTTACATTTCCAAAACCCTTCATCATGCCGTATAAAAGTAACTTTGACACCATGCATGCCAATTCCTTCAAGCTTTTCTCTCCATTTTTTCGCTGAAATTTTCGTCTTCTTCGCTTGAATTGGATCAATCTTCCACAGCTCTAGAACAGTTAGATAGATTGCAACTCATGTCATGAAGTGGGAAGGCACGTCAATGCCAAGAAAACCCACCAATCGGATGTACTAGGTGCAAACCGATGAACTCCAAGAACAAGCCAACAAGATCTTGTTCTTTCAACCACTTCATCAATTGATTTTCTGCACTTGATTAACCTCCTTTTATGCTACCTAGCTGTGGAAAATGCAGGCCTAAGATGAAGCCAAGAACAGCTCCCATAGTCACTCCAAACACCAAACTATTTCACCTTGTAAATGAAACAAGCCTCAACGGAACTGCACACTGTTTTCAAAAAACATTTCTGCAACAAATCCAGCCATCTTCACATGCCTATAGCACCATATCTAGGTCTGTAAATGTGTCATCAAATCACCCTAAGAACCCACCCTAGTAATGATCAAAACCGATGGACCCAATGGTGGGAAACCATGTGCAAACTCTCCGCTTAACCCTCCCCCATTCAACCCAGTTCCTTTTGCTGCACATCAAACACCATGTGTCCAAGATTCATGCCCCATTACACCTCTGGAAAAGTCACTCAAACAGTATGGAATAGGGACCAAGAACTTACCACAAGGATAGGATAAGAGTTGATCAAATCTGGACAGGTTTTGAAGATCAAAACCATTGGCCTACACTTGGTTTCTCTTGAGAAATCATTTGATTTT
This sequence comes from Carya cathayensis, assembly GCA_011037825.1. Taxonomy (NCBI): domain Eukaryota; kingdom Viridiplantae; phylum Streptophyta; class Magnoliopsida; order Fagales; family Juglandaceae; genus Carya; species Carya cathayensis. Next base: position 2,792,017 of record QGSO01000167.1, on the reverse strand, counting down.
TTGCCCCAACTTCTAAAACCACTCAACCTCTGCAAGACTGCACCTATCACCCTCCTTTGGTCTTTGTCCATGGGTCAATAGTGTGATGGAATTTACTGTACAGATCTGGAAACTCAAGCATGCAGTCCACCGTAGCTTACACCAATCACCTTCACTTCACTTCAGCCAAACCATGCACCTCTTCACCCACTTGCAACTCTTGCTTCCTCACTTTAACACTATAAATAGCACTCCCCTTCCCTCACTTCATCCCATGCCATCCGCAAGCATTCCTTAGCTTTCTTGAGAGCAAAACATCCATAGAGTTGAGGAGAGTGAAACTGGATGGTGAGAGTGAAATCCTTGGAGTGAGTTTGATCTTGAGAGCTTCATAAGCCACAGATTGGTGAGTACCTCTTATCATATATTTTTATTGGAAGGTAGAATAAGATTTTAGACTTTGATTTATGGTATGAGAATGAGATTTGGTTGTTTAACTTTAATCATGCATATCTTATCTCTGTGCAAGTTGGTTGTTTAATTTACTGAAATTTGAAGGAACCTCACTGTGGTAGTCCCACTACCATTCCCCCCCAAATGGTAGAAGTTGTGTCGGGACCAGCCTTTGACGAACAACATGGTGATGAACTCCACTCTTGGCTTTAGATGATTGAGAACAAGCCTAACCCCAACCAAAAGATAGAGTGAATACTAATGTTCCTAGAGATGGAACTATTCACCATGGAGCGTATTAGAGAGGTGTTTTGAGTCACCGTTTTATGAACCTTGTCTGTAATAAGGAGAAAAATTGCAGCAGTGTAGAAAATGGTCCCCACATGCCTTATTTGGTGCATATGGAATGAAACAAATGATAGAAACTTCACAGATCGCAAACAGGCAAGGAGGAGCTCAAGAATTTTTTTTCTTTTTTTTATAAGTAAAAATTTCTTTATACCAATAGGCATAGTGTCAAAACCCCAAGGCAGGAGGCCACGGGCCATGCCTTGACAAGCACCCTTCCATGCCCAGACATTACGTCAAGAGCACTGTTGGCATCGCTTGATTGCCCATAGACCGAGCCATTGGAAAATGCTAGGCCACAGTCACCATCAACCAGGTAGCGCATAGTCAGCGCGAAAGCACAAGCGAGATTGTCACACCATGCTCAACGCGCGGCTAAATTGCACACACACCTAGTGCGCCCGCGCAACGTGCACGCATGGGCTACCCACACACATGCATGGCCTGCGCACAAGCACAGCACCCATGCATGGCCTAGGTGCCAACGCAACGCACGCATGCACACCCAAGTTGGAATTGACGGTGCGCCTACCCAGCAGGCTCACGCAGGCTGGCATGCTACTCAACGCTCTGGCCCCACGGCCTGGGCCATGCAGACCAATGCTCAAACCCCATTGGCCTGGGCCATGCAGTAGCCCACCACGCTCAAGCCCACCACGGTCTAACCCAACGATCACCAATGGCGCCCAGCCCACACAACCTGGGCCACACATACAGGGACCAAGGACCAGCCAGGGCTAGCCTAGCAGGCCAACATGAAGACCCACGCACACAAGCAAGCAACCCATGCTATGGGTTCATCCAGGCCACCCATGGCCCATGACAGTATGAGGCTTCAACCAGGATGCGTGGACCCAGCAACCATGATCCACTTTGTAAATATGTTATTTGCTTTCTAGTATAAGTAAGGCACTAGGCTGTTAGTATGTATTTATCTTTGAACATTTGGACAAATTTGGCTTGTAAACCCCTATAGGCACTATTGCGCTTTGTCACTTAGATTCTATTGGGTGCAATCCGCAAATCCCAAAGAAGAAGGCTCACCCTATGCAATTTGTGAATTAGGGTAACCTATGGTTTTCATTGTTTTCCCTTATGTTAATGCATTTTCAAGGTATTTCAGCATTGTTGTTTGTGTTTTTTGCATTGCTTTCGTCTTTGCTCGCTGATTGTTTTGCACTACTCGAGTGGGGCATCGCATAAGGCAGACACAAGTTGCCATTCAAGGGCATTCTGCCTGCACCAGGCCTCCCTAGTCGAATCTGGAGCAAGGTCAAAGACAAACTTGACAGTTATTGCCCACCACCCAAGCCACATGCCAGCCTTAGCCACCTGTCCAACCATAACCGCTTCCCTACTTTGTAGGGATTAACCACCCACACCATAAACTGCTTAACCACCACCCACTCGGCCAACCCACAAAACCGCCCATAGCCACGTGTGCTTCACCATCAGGGGACACGTGTGCTTGACTCAGTCAACCCTGCCACTTAACCGCTTTAGCCCACTTAGCTGCTGCACATGCATGCACGCACGCACAGCCACTAGAATTGCACCCACCATCATCCTTTGAACACTCAAACGAGTTCAGCCAACACCATCCATAACCATCACAATCAAGCAAGTGGCAGATCACATCAGTCATCACGGCACAAAGAGAGGCGCAGCAGCTTGGTGTCTAGGATCTTGACCGAGGACCCTATCACATAGCCAAGTACACTAAATGTATACACGAGAAAACACCTAGTTGGGATGCAAAAATAGAGGAGCTCAAGAATTTCTATATTCACACTCTTCTCTTATGGACTATATCTATAAACTTTAATGGTCTTAGTCTAAATAATTTTCTAGAATCTTTTTCTTCTACTAACCAAGTGTCTCTCATGCATACTATGTGCTAATTAATAAAATCTTCATTCTTATCAGAAGATTAAAAAAAAAAAAAGGTTCCTCCCTTAATCTGCATATGACAGAGGAGATTATAACTAGAGGCTAGAGCAATAGAATTTACAGCTAGGTATAGAAGCAATATCTCTGTTTCCTCACCAAACAGAACATATTAGCAAAAAAGATCTCCCGGGAAAAAGAATCGTTGGAATGGATGTTGATAGAGTGGCATTAAATTCATATCATGAATTTTGAACTTTCAGAAAACAAGACAAAGGTTATGTCTATATTAACATTTATAAAATTATACATAAAATAGAGCTACAACATGTGTTTAATCAACAGAAGCACGTAATAGCAATTGACAATCAAAGTAACAAGAATTTCCCACTATCATAAAAGGGAAATGATTTCCTCATAGTAGTCTTTATTCTGCAGAAGCAAAGCAAGGCAAAACAAGCCATGCACCTGAAAATGCTCCCTCATAACTCAGAAGATCATTTCTCAGAAATCAATACATCTCAGACACATTACCAAGCTATGAATGGAGGAAAAGATACCGATCTCATAGTAACAATACACTTACCAAAGATATCAATTCCAAGATGAGCATAGATAGGAGAGAAAAAGCCATCAACAAAGTGAATAAACCACCATGTTATGTAGAAAGTAATCGCTATTGGAAGTAGGATGACACTGCAAAACAGCTAAAAGTAAGCAACTACCATAATAGAAAAACATACAATAAGCCCACATCTTAAAAGTAGAGCACATCCATAAAAGTATAGCTTTTATGATAGTTGGATCCATACCCATAGTTTTCCAAGTGCAATTCTGACATCAAGTATTAGAGACTAAAACTTCCAAAATTATAAGTTCATCTAGTGGGATGGCAGTCTTATTTACTAAAGAAACAACTCCTTCAATACGTATCATTATGAACAAGTAACACTAGGTTATATTCAAATTACTTAGGGGCCATTTGGATTGAGAAACAATCCCATCTCATCTCATCTCATCATTAAAACTTTTCCAAATTCTCACATAAAATATAATAAATAATTCAACTTTTTCAAATCCCAATTCAACTTTTTCAAATCGCAAAATAACAATAATATTAGAAAATAATATTCTAACATATTTTATTCAACTTTCAACTTTCATCTAAAACCATCTCATATCATCTCATCTCACTATCCAAACAAGCCCTTAATCTTCCAATATATGAAAGTTTAGACTAGTGAGTTTAAAAGAAGCTCCAACACCTAAGAAGTCCTCCAATATATGCCACATTTTGATATCTATCTACCAGAACATTTTTATTTCTGTTTCCAGATTAACCTCTCTTATATAAGTCCCAGGGGAATTAACATGGTTTCAACATTTTCAACCCCTAGGGGTTGGCTCAAGTGATAAGGGCCTTGGCCTTGGTGGTATGCTCCCTCCAAGGTCTAAAGTTCGAATCCCACTAGGTGCAAACAATCTCTAAGGGCCATTGGACTAGGGGATTTTTCCATTGAATTACCAGAGGTGATTTTGCGAGAAACTCCTTGCCGAGGGCCTGTGCACCCACAAGATTAGTTGGGACGTTGTACCCAAACACCCGGTGCCAATAAAAAAAACAGTTTCATTCAAAAAGCTAACAGTGGCTGCTGCTGCTTCCAACACACAAGTTTAGAAGTATTGTCACTCTTTTAAAAGTCCTGCTTCTCATATATAAAACACTCAGATCATGAACTGTTACTAAGAATCTATACAAGCACCCAAAATACTCATAAAATGCCAAACCAAGGTAAAGATCCACTAATATGAAAACAATATGCCTCGTTTGTTTTCGCAAATGAGATGAGATGAGTTGAGATAAAAGTTGAAAATTAAATAAAATATTGTTAAAATATATTTTTTCTAATATTATTTTTGTTTTGGGACTTGTAAAAGCTGAATTGTTTATTTTATTTTATGTGGGAATTTAGAAAAATTGTAAAGATCAGATGAGAGGAGTTGAGAAGTGTTGTGTAAACAAATGAGGCCTAAAACTTCTAAAGTCCCAAAGAGTAGGTACCATATTTACTTATAAAAAAAAAAGAGTAGGTACCATATGTATCTTTAAAAAGTAAAGAAGAGGTAAGTTGCCTTTTCTACAGTTTTAAAAGAGTTTTGAAGAGAAAATCATCTTGTACTACAACTCATATGGTCCATTCATTGAGTAAACAAGGTAAGGTTAATTTTTGCAACAATGTGCAGGAGTTATGGTTTGAGACCCTCTTCAAGAAATATATCCAAGTAGTTTTTCAGAATTAGATTTATTATTTACATATCACCATGGTTTCTGCTAACCTAGAGACTCCTAGACAAACCCCATGAGGAAAAACCAATAAGGTTAGAGATGAAATTCTGTGGTCAGAAGTTGAGATTAGAGGTGCAAGGGGAACAAGTATAAAAAGAATGCCACTCCTTCACAGTAGAAAGCCAAAACATGATGCAAATTATCCAAACCAAGACACATGTGAGTAAAGAAAAGGTAGCAACAAGAGTTCCCCTTCGCAAGGATTAGGTTCCTTTCAATCTCCTTGAGCTCATATATTAAGCAATCATTCTATGCACAGAATATTAAGTTCCTGAGGAAACTACCAACCCATTTAAAACTAATTCCTAGAATACAATTTCTTTTAAGACAACCCACAGTTCCTATAATTGATAATTTCACTGCTGGTATAGTTAAACTTTGAATACATGCCAACGCAATATGAATTTATCCCAAAAAGATTCCTTCATCAGCAAAAAAAAAAAAAACGTTGTGCTGAACCAACAGAAAGAAGAAAATTTTCCACGGATTTGATGTGTTTAGATGTGTGTTCATCTATCCTCTGCATAACTGAACAAATATAAGGAGTGTTTAGTAGATGTCTTGATGAGAAGTGATGAGAAGGCAAGAATTGCGCACCATCCAGTCATGAACTTTTTCGAAGCCCAGCTCCTAATAACTTTGTAAAAGGTCTACACAGTGAATACAGTGTACAGAAACTGTCAGTAGTGTATAGGAACATGAAAATGGAGCCATTTAGAGCACTAAGACCAACACAAACATATATAATTAGGGTCACAACTACAAGAAGGAATGTCAATTTGTGTAACTCACAACGGGTAGACAAGACAGTTGAAATTAGTGAAATAACATTCACAGAACTACATTGAATTAGTAACGAACACACTAGAAGCCTAAGAACATAATTGTCTTGGTAAAAGCTATTTCAATCTAACACTAAATTCGAGTATGAGCATGTGCTGCTGATGCATTTAATACTGCCAGCAATTGTCTCTAAGGTTTCCTGAAAATCCCCTTATTCAATTCCGTAAGTTGGAGGGGGTATGCATAGTTAAGTGCCAAGAACAATAGAGTTTTTAAACAAAGTATTACAGATACAGCCTTAGGGTGTACAAGCCTAAATCGGGTGCAGGTCCTTTTGAAAAAAAGTGGCCCACCATAAAAAAAAGTTTTTTTTTTCGTATGTATCTCACTTTTATAAAAGGGTCTATGCAGGTTTTGCACATCATACGTCTGTACAAATTATTTCCTTTTAAATGTCTATTGAATTCCTACAAAAACCTATTCAAATCTTTCAGATTCTAAACAAGCTCGTTCTACTCAGATTTTTTTTTCGATCAATAAAAAAACTACTTAGATATAAAACCTAATTCCGAACAAACCTCGGATATGAGTTGTTTAAACACCGGTCTTTCGATCTTATCAGAATTAGCTGACAATTTGAGCAACCGAGTTCAAGTTTTACTTGTTTTATTTATGAATGCAACACCTAAAGCATTAATATTAGTACCAAAATCAGCATAAAACGAAAGCATTATAAGAACAGGTAAACGGGGGCAAAAAAGTAAGTTACAAGACCTCCACATAGCAAAAGATAAAACAGTTGAAGCACAATCCAAACGAGATTTTCAATTTTCCATCAGTTTTGTAAGGAGCAAACAAAGATTAGAAAATCCCAACAGGAAGAGAAGAGAGAGGGGATGATCACCTCCCGCCCAGCGTGGTGCGAAGACGAGAACGAGGAAGAGGGCTTGGAGGCGGAGGAGGAGGAGACGTCGCCGTCACCGGAGCTTGCCACAGGGATGAGAAGCTCTCGATCTCTCTCTCTGCTGGCCATGGCGATCGCCGATTTCTCGTCCCCCATAACAAGAAAGCGACGCCGTTTAAGGAATTCAATAGAAATAAAAAAAAGTAAATAACGGCCTACGACGCCACCCCCCCAATGGTACAGTGCCGGTCAGCGAGACAGAGAGAGAGAGAGATAGAAAGGAAGAAGAGGAGGTTGCTGAAGAAAGATCAATGGATTGTGCAAGAAATCTCTCGTCCTATCTGCAGACCTTTTTCAAACAGAAATGCTTTGATAGCCGATTTTCTTTTTTAAGTGATTAAAGAAATGTTTTCTTTTAGTAATATTTTGAATTTTTTATTTTTAAAAAAATATATATTTAAGAATATAAAAAAATAAATGAAAAAAACAAAAAACAAAAAAAAAAAAACCTTCTTTTTCCTTTCCGGTGGTTCTCAGGCTACATTATTTCCTTGGGATGTATTAGTACTCGAAAACAAAAATAGAAATATTTTGAGACCTAAATTTGAGTTTCGAATGTTTTTTTTATTTAATAATTAAAAATTATATTTTAATGATGATTATTTTTAAAAATATATTTAATAATATAAGAAAATAAATGAAAAAAAGTAAAAAAAAAATTGTCTTATTCGGTGGTTCTCGGGCTACATCCCACAGGAGATATGCTACTCTTTTATAATATGTCTCATTTTAATTATTTTATACTTTATTTATAAATTTGTGAAGATAATTAAAATGTTTCAATGATATCAACAATGTTGTGGAAATTTTAAATATGAAATTAAAAAATGAAACATTTTAGTTACAAATTACTGAAAAATACACTTTTCATAATGTTGATTATTGCCCAATGACTAATATAAGAGGGGGTGAATTGAATAGTATTTAAAAATTAATAATTATAAATCAAATACATAATATAAAATATGAACAAAATATGAAATAGTAATAAATATAAAAAGTGAATATAAGAGAAAAACAATCTTAGTATGTTAACGAGATTTGACCTCATTGACTACATCCTCGCCTTAAGCCACCCTTGAAGATTTCCAAATTCACTATTCAACATCCTTCAGGTGAAAATATAAATCTGTTACACTTTTGACCAACACCGCTATAAAAAAATCGTGTAAAACACCATCTACACTTGCAATCACCTTACACATAGTAATTCAATTATGTTCTGTGTAGAACACTTTATACACACATAAGGGTTATACACACTCTTTTACTAATACAAGAGCTGATAGTGGGCAGATTATCATAGAACAATCCTCAATAAGTGAAAAAAGAACAATACAGTATGGATTATATATATCTCAAAATGAATAAGGGTTAAAACTCAATACTTAGAAAAAAGAGATTAAAACCTTTGAATGAATGTTGCAAAATTTGCAATGATATGCGTATACTCTTATTGTTGTAAATTTAAAGATCTCAATTGAGCTATTTATAGGCATATGAGACTTCATATTCAAATTTGAAAAGATTTACATGTCAAAAATAACACCATTCACTTTTTAAAAAATTCAAATAAAAGTTTCTCTTTATTGCAATTGTCAAAGACAACATCATTCACTTTTCAAAATATTCAAATCTACTCTTTTTACTTTTTACATATGACAAAAAGAGCATTTTTTACTTTTTAAACTTTTTAAAAAAATCATCTACCTTTTGCATAAGTAAAAAAGAATATCAATTACTTCTGAAAATATTCACATAAAACATGTACATGAGAAAGATGACAATCAATTATCTTTAATATTTTCAAAATTTAAATTTTTAATCATGTCATGGATATGTAAAGGATCACAATTAATCATCTTTCAAAAATTCAAATTTTAATTTTAAAAAATATAATGCACATGTGGAAAATATAATATAATGTTTTATGAGAAAATATTAATTTTGAGATTTAATTCTAATTTCGAATTTTTAAGAGATTTACAAAATTACTCTATGGGTTTTAATGTGAGTTTATTACTTTCTTGCTCATGCTTGATTTCTTGACGTGCTTAGCTCTATTGTGTAGACAATTTGACCTTAAGACTCATTTATTATTTAAATTCATTTGTTATCATCAAAATCAATATATAGATATACAATTACGTAAAACTTGAAACCTTGGATTCAATATTGATATATCTTATTTTATTTATCAAAAAAATTTAAAACGGAATTCTCTTATAAATTAAATTGTATCATGCCAACAATATAGAATATACAAAATTTCTATCTTATCTTTCATTCCTATTTGTTATTTTCAATTACGTAAGTTAATGTTACTTATTTTAAATATTATTTTCATTTAATTAATTGATATAAAAAATCAAAATAACCTCTACATTCCTTTTAGAAAACTCTTTCACTGAGTGCCTTCGCTGGTGAGGAGGGTGGAGATGTGGCTCTTACCCTCCTCTCATTTTCCTTATTCTTTCCTTTTTTGTAATGTGTATACACTTTTATGGTAGTGTTTTTTTCCTCCTCCCTCAACTAGTTCGGTCATGGTCATATCTACTGCTCTCCGTCCGCCATCAACTGATATGCACCCGACCAATCCTTCTGCTAGCTACCAATCTACTGGGACGATGTGTAATCGCACCAAAAATCTTAGCATGTGGCCCTCATGCGTGGCTTGTTTCTGTGCATATTCTTCACGCACCACGATGCCTCAGACGCATAAATGCACCATGCCAGCAAATTCCCCTCATCGAGATCTTTCAAATCTGGCCTGCCTTGCCTCCATTCCACAGGCGCGTGGCTGCCACGTACCACCACAGATGCGTGGGGAGGCAGATGACCGGCTGCAAATCAAACCATCTGATGCCTTGCTTTCCATTATGTTATCGCTTTCTACTAGGTTATTGCTTTCCCTAACCGATGATCTTGGAAAAGGGACTACAGATCTCTCCCAAAAACATATCAGGATAACGACCTACAGTGCACTTACCACCATCACTGCTTCCTGCGGAGGTTCCACGTTGGATCCTTAGTTCGCAAAGTTATGCAAACTGCTAAATTCTATCTTTTAGAACGGCATCCTCTTTGTGGGGCATTGGTGGGAACCAAAAAATTGGTTCCAAAATCCTTCTTTTTTTTTCCACCTCTTTGCACCGTAGTTTTTTGTATTGTGGCATTTGTTGAGGAACCTCATCCCCTCCTCATGTGTCATCCTTTCCATTTCTAATAGATATTTACTTGCTTAGAAAAAAATACATACAATTAAATATCATAAAATTTAGGATTAATAGTGTTTTTAAAATAAAGTGGTTAGGTGTAAGGATAGGATGCTATGTTGTGACGTATTCAAAAAAGAAAATGTGGCTTAGGGGAGGATTATGCAATGTTCATATATACATTTGTTGATTCAAATTGGTCTTCTTCTCTTTTTGGGATCAGCCCGAAATTTGAAAAATTGGATTCTAGTTCTGGTTTCCAACTTGGATTAAACATGGGCCAGAATCCACATTACAAAACTCGGACCTACTCGCTCCCAGTGTGGGTATGAAACCTGGTTCTTAATTTTAAAATCTAATACTCGGGTTTATATATATAAAAAATATTAACCTTGGCCCTGAAGCTCTTAACCCACATCTCTCTCTCTCTCTCTCTCTCTCTCTCTCTCTCTCTATATATATATATATATATATATATATATATGTGTGAGCACTCCCAATAACAACAAATGATAAAACATGGGGATTTGTGAGCATGTGAGAAAGGATTGGTGCTGCTCATCTTTGAACAGATCTTATGTGTATAAGTATGCGTAGTTCTTTTACTTAATCTGCTCTTTTTTTAAGAGATTCATATTTATTGGGTATATCTGATTGATTTAGTGAATTGGGTCTCTTATTTGTTCTTGGAACTAGTCGTATGAGATTTTTCTTGATTTGAACTTGTCGAATGATGAAAATCATACAATGTTCTTAAATCATGCATTGCTTAAGAGATAGGCATTTATTGGATAACAGGGTATGTGTGGTATTTTGAGGAAAAGGGTTGAGATTCATTTTAGGTTTAAGGAAAATATTGTATTTTGCTCAATTTATAGAGAAAAGTTGAGAAATTAGTGAGTAAATTTTGAAATTCTTCTTAGGGGCCTGCAAGAACTAGAAATTTTGTGGACAGAGAAGAAGGAAATAAGCAAAGGTTAAAGCTTAAAAAAGGCAAAGGGCCATTGGAGGAGGATTAGCTGGCCAATATTAGAGTGATATCAAGTACAAGGAGGATGGCAATGGAAAGAAGAATGAAAAGAAAAAAAAAGGGTTTCTAGAGTAGTTTTTTGTGTTGGGAGGAGATCAAAGATGGGTCCTATTAGATTGAGGTTAGATATTAGTACTCAAAATCCTTATAGTCTGCTGAGTAAAAAGCTTAGGGAATGGGGAGGGGGGACTCCGAAAATTCACGTGAGAGATAATATATTTTGAAGTAGAGATTTGATTGGATCATATTTTCCTAAAAAAGATACACTAAGGTTGTTCAAGATAGACTACAACTTTCACATGGTTCACCACAGTGGTCGAAAATGAACTCAAAGAAATGGTTCATTTGTGAATTCCACGGTCTACCCACTGGTTCAAACATAAAAAAATCAACAAGTTGAGGGAAGTTTTCTAATCTTATGGGAAAGAGGAAAAAAAAAGGTCCATTTGTGAAAGAATATGGGGGTACATGGGTTAATGGCAGACATGTAGATTGACATAATACATACTTAAAAAAATATATATAGCGTGACATAATGCATGGTCTAGTAGTATGATAATTGTATATAGGTACCCTATAAAAGGATTCATTATAGGGGTGGGTAGTTGGGTCCCGCACCCTGCTGCTCCGCTCGGTTCGCCCCGCCCCCGCATATGCGGGACGGGGCCCCTCACCCGTATGTGACTCCCCCAGCGAAGGCGGGGGACGGAGGGGTTGTGCCCTCGCTCCATTTTTCCCCCACCCCGCTCTGTATATTTAATATATATAAAATATATATAATATAATAATATAATAAATACATTTTAGAGATGAAACGACACCATTTTGTATATGACAAAACGGTGCTGTTTCAATAAGAGATGGCTGAATTAAGTCACTTAATGAAACGACACCGTTTTGTTTTTTTTTTTAGTTTTGATCGGAGATTGGAGGGAGGATGGGTTGAATCAGAGATGGAGGATGAGAATTTGTGACTTGTGTGCTGTGGATTCGTGGATTGTGCATGTGTATTCACTGTTTTGTAGCTGTAATTGTGATTGATTCTAATTTGTTTGATTTTTTTTTGTAATTTTAGTTGTTTTGAAAATCCTAAATTGATTTAGGGGTTTCAATGATTGGAAACCCAAATTGATGAAACCCTAAATCAATTTAGGGTTTCGGATTGGAACCCTAATTTAATTTAGGGTTCCAATCCGAAACCCTACCTTTTTTTAGGATTGGAAACCCTAAATTTTTTTAAGGTTGCAAACCCTAAATTGCATTTAAGGGTTTCAATCATTGGATTTAGGGTTTCTGCCAAACTTAAATTGTGCTGAAATTAATCACTAAAAATATCTAAGCATCAAATTCAATGGATGACATGTGTGTTTCTGTTAAACTTCTTTTGTAAGAAACAGCCTCAACAAGTATGTTTTGTTAAAAAGAAATGAAGATAAAAGAATGAAACTCTTGATCATTTAACACACCAAATAATTGTTTATTACTTAATCAACATAAATATGCAAACAAAGTCACTAAATAAACACACCTAAAAAGGAGCATAAAACTTGAACATGAAAGCAACTTCACCTTAAGTTCAATTGCACAATGAAACCTCTTAATGTTACATTTTGCAACTTGATCAATAAGCTTTGCCATAATAGTATCTGGGTCATCCCCTTTTTCCATGGATTCTAATTTTCTTCTCCTCTGAGCTGAAGATTATCAAAATATATTTATCTTTTATAATAAATACATATATATATATATTATAAGTGATGCATACTTGGTGGTCTTTTTTTTTTTTTATAAGTAATAAATGAAAATATTGGATGCAACAGTCCTCTAATAGCCATATTTATTCTTATCGATAAAGTTTTCCATTTCACGCCGTTTTCTCTTCTCTTACTGTGAAATCTTGATAATCTCCTCCTATAATATGTATCAAGAATGGAAACCCTAAAAAAAATATTTTTATCAATGTACTGCTTTAAAAACAGAAACTCGTTGCTTTTATTTTGTTTCCCTAGAATTGGAGCCAAAGGGCTCTATCCATTTATTCACTTAATCCCACAACCTTAATTGCACGATTTAAATAAACAAATATTTATGCATTTTTAATTTTACCCTTTTAATTCATAATACTTATGGTTACAATTATTTTTTTAATTTAGTGATTAAGAAAATGTTGCTTAATAATATTGTGAACTTTTTAAAATTGGTTTCAATCATTGTACTTTGCCTTGTTTATTGTTTGGTGTATTATTACATTTTTTAATGTCTTGTGTTTGATTGCACTATACTTTTTTTTTCCTTTTTTTTGTTGTGTTGGATTGCATTTTGAAAATTTTTTATTATGTTGAGGAATCAGGAATGTCTTCTCAAATGGATCCGGATTTTAGTGATAGCTCTCTTGCCCCAACCAATACCCCTACTCCAAAACCTAACCCTACTTCTACCCCTACAGGTAGTACACCTTGCCCTGCCCCCAAGCCTACACAGGGTAAGAAACATGTGTCCATAGTTTGGTCTCACTTTACCAAACTAGAGGGTGATGACCCCAATAACCTACAAGCTAAATGTAATCACTGTGGAAAAATATATGGATGTCACTATAGGAAATATAGTATATCCCAACTGAAGGTCCATTTAGAGGAACAATAGAAGAAGAGTCCAATATTAAAATCCTTAGTAGAAAATGGTCAATCTAGACTAGATATTAAAATGGTGGATAGGAGTAGTGGGGCTGGGGGTCCAACATTGAAGAGGTATACGAAGTATAATCTCGATGAGTGTAGAAGGAAGTTAGCTCGTATGATTGTCATGGACGAGCTGCTTTTTCAGTTTATGGAAGGTAAAGGGTTCCAAGAATTTATCTAAGAGTTGAAATCGAGATTTACGCTTCCTTCTCGTCACACTGTGGCTAATGATATTAAAAATATCTACATAAAAGATAAAGATGTTTTGAGAGGCCAATTGGCGGGTTTGGTAATTTGCTTTACTATCGATACTTGGACTTCTATCCAAAATATGAATACATGTCGTTGACTGTGCATTTTGTTGATTTTGATTGGGTTCTTCACAAAAAAATTATTAAATTTTGTCAAATAATTGATCATAAAGATGACACGATTGGGAAGGCTTTGGAGGCCGCAATAAAGGAGTGGGGGTTGGAAAAGATTTTGACTGTTTCGATTGATAATGCGTCGTCTAATGATGTTGCCTTAGGGTATCTAAAGAATTATCTTAAAGAGGAAAATAAGACATTATTGGGTGGTGAATATTTATATGTTAGATGTGCTTCACATATTTTGCATTTAATTGTGACTGAGAGATTGAAAGATGTTGATGACTCGGTTGCATGAGTTAGAATGGCTGTGAAATTTGTGAGGTCCTCTCCTTCTAAATTGGAGAAATTCAAAGATGCTGTAAAGACTGGAGGCATAACATCGAAAAAGGATTTTTGTACTGATGTTTCTACCAGATGGAACTCAACTTTCTTGATGTTGAAGGCGGCCCAAGAATATAAGGCAGCCTTTCAATTATTGGGTGATGAAGACATCCAATATGTCAAATACTTTGATGAGCACAGGGGATTAGGAAGGCCTAATGATGATGATTGGGTGGTAGTTTCTACTTTTGTTGATTTTCTAGGACTTTTTTATGATGTCACATTGAATATATCTGGTTCTTTGTACCCTACATTCCATGGGTTTAGTCAACAAATATGTAGGGTGAAAGAAAAATTAAAAGATATGCGTAGAGGTTCTAATGAAAAGATGAGGGGGATGACAGTGACTATGATGCTAAAATATGACAAGTATTGGGGAGATTTGACTAGAATGAATATTTTGTTATATGTGATTGTTATTCTTGATCCCCATCTGAAAGTTTCAGGCTTGTTATATGGTTTGGGATTTGCTCACGATCAGACATGGACTAATCTTATTAGTAAATTGGCCCAAGATACCCTGACTAAATTGTATAATAAGTTTAATGCAATTAAGGGCGGTATTGCATTCAAGACACATACGCCTACCTTAATGCTTTCTACAGACACTGTGACCGGGCCTCCTACAAAGAAGAAGAAGCGTAGAATGCCGTGAACTAAGACCATCGCACAAAATCCCACACTAGTCCATCAATTTACAGAGGTGGTTTCGGAGTCAGACAACTATTTGTCAGCGGATATGGTCCAAGACGATAATGATAATTTCGATATATTAGAATGGTAGAATAATGCAGCAAAGAAATATCTCATCATTTCTAAGATTGCCTGCTGTATTTTGGTCATCTTTATTAGCATCGTTGCCTCAGAGTCAACCTTTAGTACCATAGGTCGCATGTTGGATCATTTCCATAATTCATTGTCTCCAATAACTGTGGAGGCATTGATATGCACACAGAGTTGGACAATAGGAAATGATATTCATGTTCCAGATCTTTTAGATTTTAAGGAGACCGATGAGGAGGGTGGTGATCAGTTTGGATTTGGACCACCTTGTAATTGTTTTTATTTTATTATTTTGATTTATTTATATTCATTTCGATTTCATCGTTATTAATTTTAGTATTAATTCTTGTAGTAACACATGAGACAACGTCTAGCTCCGCTGCAATATAAATATGTGCTCAAACCCAGGCTGCCCCAAGTGTCACAATCAAAGACAAGCCACAGCTGATAGCTCTTTCTTTAGAATATTCCAAATTTGAATTATTTGTTCATATTTTGTATTCAATGATTTGTAATGTTGATACAATGTCCCCTGGACACTTTTATGTTTTTAATTTTGTAATTGTTTAGTATTTCAATTTTGTAATAGCTTAGTTATTATTATTAGTTTATTAGGTATAGTAACTTTTATTAGCCATAAAATCAATTACTATAGTGCAAACTTTTTTTTTTTAAATTTGGTTTTTAATTTTTTTTTCTTTTTACTTATAATTTTATGAGTTGAAAATGGCCTAGAAGCTTTTTTGAGCCTAAAAGAAAAGCTTGTAGGCCATTTTAGATCCATTTCAGCGGTTTCTTGACAAAAAATGGCCTAAAAACTGCTTCTGAGCCCAAGGCCCAGTAGAGATGCGCCGGGGGGAAGACGAATTGCCTCCCAATCCACACCCCGTTATGCGGGATGGGAGACGGGGAAGGAATTCCCCCTCTGTCCCATGCGGGGGCGGGGAGGGGTCTACCCCACACCATATGGTGCGGGTAACACCCCTAATTCATTTGCATATCAATTTACTTCAGAACAAACAGAAAATATTGAGTTTCCAATCTCTTGAAAATTCGTCCTTGATAGACAAATTGCTTGATTGGGTTGAGAAAATCTTTTAAATTGAGATTGTTGTTATACCTAAGCAATGATTTCACATAATCAAGGTTTTATAAATCCTGTGGATACTTATTTATTTGCTAGAAACCTCTCCTTTGGTCTATAGGGTGCAATATCTTCCTTTCTTCGAAATTATGTCTCATTGTTGCTTAAACTAATCTTATTGAACTTTTTGTTTAGAAGTGCAATGTCTGGTCGTCAGATATAATAGCCTTCTTTGGAATGTATGCATGGAAACTAATATTCAAACATTGTGAATTTAGTGTTCCTTTCCATAGTTTGTGTATTTCTTTACTAAAATATATTGTTTCTCTTCAGTTTGGGTAGCTGTAGAGAACAAACTTAAAATTACTATTTGGTGTGTGATTAAATCACTGATGAAAGATCATGTTACTGATATGCTACTCATATCTTGTAATTTTGTATTTTGTTTTGTAATGTAATATATAAATACAAAATAATGTAATATGTAGTGGATTGTATTTTATATTGCATGCATTTTACATGATGGATATATATATATATATTACATGCATTTAGTTAAAAAGGTAATTAGTTGTTTTAGCTTTATTTTTTTTTTACATTAAATTTAGTTTTCTATTTTAAGATATTTTTATTATTATAGACAATGTTCAATGCATTAGCATTACTGTTTTCAACATGACTTATTGAAAGAACTTTAATAAAATATAGGCTTTTATATATATGAAAAAAATATGCTTTTCAACAATCTATATTTCTTGAAAAATTTATAATAAAATATAGGCTTTTAGATAAAAAAAAGAGAAGAAATTATTCTTTTTGGCATTATTTTCTTCTTAAAAAAAAATTAATAACATATAGGCTTTTGTAAAAAAGAAAAAAAAAAGGTATAGCTCATAACTTGGATTTTCGGGTTTTAACAAGGTTATAGCCCCATGTCATAACTCAAGATAACCTGGTTTGGGTTCCGACCCAAGTTTGAAACCCCAGCTTTGGGTCAGATATATCCAAGTATCCAATTTGGAACCTAAGTGAAGAGTCTGACTCATATATCATTATCTAATCCAAACCAATCTTGTTGAACTTTCATTTAATTTCAATATATCTTATCTTGTCTTGAGACATGTAATATTAAATACTGTTTTAATATATGCAACTATCACGTAATTATTTTTTTAAATGAAGCATATCATAAAAAATAAAGATTTTAAAACGTGTCCTCAACGTGTCTTATTTTTTTTTAAAAAACTGTGTGAAGCTTACACATTTTAAAATTATACAAATTATTTTCAAATATATATACATTATAAAGAGATGAAACCCATCTAATCAATTTTTAATTTTTTAAAGCAAAATAAATATTAATTCTAAATTGAAAGCATAACTTTTCGCACAGTGGTTGATTTGGTTATATAAAATTAAATTATTTCATTTCATCTTATAGTATTATTATAATTTTCTAAAATTTTTATACAAAATATAATAAACAGTTTAATTTTTTCAAATTTTAAAATAAAACTAATATTAAAAAATTATATAATAATAATATTTTATTCAATTTTTAATAAAATATTCCATCTAAACGGTATAAATAATCAAGAAAAAGTTAAACTATTTTCTCACAATTTACAAATCATTTTATTAATATTTATCGTATTATCTCATTTTTCTGTAGGCAAGTATCACTTAAGGGACATTTGGAAACGTGCCAAAGCACACCGTTTCGAGGGCGCCTGTCAGCGCAACTCCCAAAGCCATAGGCCCAAGAGCACCCCGCGTATTATAGCAGAATCGAAATTCGAAACAAAACCCTAGCACAACGCAAACCCTAGAACATGGCCACACGCCGCTCTATAAGTAGCAGCAAACGGCACTCAGATCTCTCAGTTATGGCGTCTCTGATGCGTTAGCTTCTATTATCGGTCTCACTATTTTAAGATTCAATATTCAAAACTATTTTCCCTAATCCTTTTTTGCTCTTTTAGATTCGTGTTTGAGAGCTCAGGGGACGATGATATTCTTTGTAACTTAAGGTCTCGTTCGTCGTAATTTGCTCAACGGGTCTTGCCGATCATCCTGATATTTCACCACCCTATCCCGAGGTCCTTACATGGCAAGAGAATCTTTAATCTCACCCTATTTTTTTCTAGTCGTCTAGTAATTTATTAATTTTATTTGGTTTAATTTTCGTTCTGAGTTCTGTTTTGTTTCGCATATCGGCCGATGATTAAATAGATATTATTAAGACAAGCATATGTCTGAATCAATCTATGTTGATTAATCTAATCTTCTCTCTGAGGCCTGCTGTATGGTTGCTGGGAAAACTGATAAATAGAAATCTAATTTTGGGTTTTGTTAGTTTTGGTTTTAAATGCATGAAGTTAGGTGGTAGTTGCAGAGTAAAAGCCGATCCTTTTATTAGATTTATTTATGTTGGTGGTTCAACTTTACGATTCTTCATTTGCCATCAACCAAATCTTAGTGTTGTTTGATTAAATTGCAGCCGATGATGAAACAAACAGTATTTGCGCAACGAATGACAGTTCATGATTGCATTAATACCTACAAAAGGAACCTTTATTCTGAGGCCTTACATTTCTTTTTTAATTTTGCAATTACTTGTTCCTTTATTTTTCTTTGAATGAGGGCTGATTGAAATGTTTCTTATTTTATGGATCGCGTATGGGTCGTGTGATGAGCAGCAGCATAGTTCAGATGATACTCTGTGATTATCACATTGCACGTCTTTCGCTCCTATCTGATGACCCATTTCTCCATAGTCCTTTATGTCTTTTTGCCAATGGAAAAAGTCGTTTAACATTTCATTTTATACGGTAAGGTTCCTTTTGGTTGTGAAAATAATTGTGTTTAGCTGATACCTCCAATCCTATTGGATGTATGGAATCATTGTTTTATTTGTGTACCCTTTTGTTTGTTCTTGATGTGCTGTGGATTGGCCAATGATTATTTACCAATTTAGACAAGCATATGTCTGAATCATTTTCTGTTGACAAACTAATCTTCTCTATGAGGCCAAATTCCCCTTCACTCTTCTCTTCCCTTGAAAACAACCCTATTCTTGTTATAGATGGATTTGATGATGCACCATGCTCATCTGAGGGATTCTCTGCCTTTGTTTTGTTTGGTTTGTTACGGTCTTATTCTTTACAACTTTTAAAAAGCACTAACTAGGTATGGTTAATGTAAGATGATTTTCCTTCAACACGTTTTATAATGCTCTACTATTGCGTTATTCATAACAAAATGTTTGCTAATGCTCTTTTTTTATTATTATATTAAATCTTATCATGTATTCCACAAGGATTGTGAGGATTTGTGTTAATGGTCTCGTTCGTCGTAATGGCAGGTTTGCCTTGCCGACCATCCTGATATATTCTGAGTCCCATCTTAAACAATATAATTGTCAGCATATCTAGTTTTCTTTATAAATGATGTTGAATTTTATTACTGTTGGGTCTTTTTCATGATTAGAGATTCCGAGTTGACCTTCTCAGGTTATCCTACTTTACTTTCTTATTAGTGTTTCTTGGTAAACTCAGGAGCATGTGCTTGGAATACATGGTTTTTGCCAAAGCTTTATTATAAAACTTGCTGATAACAATTGTTACTGCAGCAGTATTGTTTTGCTCCTATGCAGTCACTCATCAGCCAAGTAATTGATCTGCAAGTGTTGCTTTGAAACACTCGGAAGGCATTTCTAATTAGACGTGAGTGATTTGGGATTTCGGAATATCCGTCACCCTTTGCTGTACATAAGATTTTCAGTTCATATGGTTCTTGGTTCAAATGCTAGGGAATCTCCTTTCGTCAGTCACGTTTTTATTCATCACTTGAGTTGGCTCTTCTATGCCCCATTGCGGTGTCCCAAGGGAGGAGACGGTGAGATGGCATGGCATTGCAGCATACCAACTGTAGTATCATTGTGGCAGTTGTAATCGTTTCTCGGAATTAAATGAAGCTTGTGCTGGGTTTTGTAACATTATCATCTTTATCTGCTGTTATTCAAATTTTTTTAATAGCATCGATAATTGTTGTCAGAATGTAGTAGGTCACTGAGCGTTTTAAGTACAAAATGGAAAAAATAGAAGAAAAATAAAATTAAAAAAAAAATTGGAAAAAAGAAGAAGTAAAAGACCTCCACTGTGAATTGATCGAAGTATATACACGCTTGCAAGGAATTAGAAAGAAGTCCACTATGTTTTACTTGTGGTTTTTACTTGTGACAGTAATCTGAGCGAATATGTTGCCGACGGAGACAAACTAGTTGACCGTTACGCACGCCACTTGAGAAAACGACGTCGTCGCCGTCTATTCTGCGTCTGTTCCTGCCGACACTTGTTAGTTGTTACCCGAGCCCACAGGCTTGATTCCCGACACGACCGTTTTGTATCAAAATTTCTCTTCCCCTTCCTTCCCTAAATAAAATTCCTTTTGCCTTTCGCCCAACAGCATAGCGTAGCACCACTGAACTATTTTATAAGTAACTCTCGCCGCCACTATCATCTCTCTTATGCTCTTTCGAGAAGCTAATTGATTCCTACCTGCTTTGCGATTGATGCTTTTCAATTTCATTTTGAAGAATTCTACCCCCCAACCTTGAGAATTTCACAATGATGCACGCCAAGTCCGATTCCGACGTGACCAGTCTGGATCCGTCTTCGCCGAGGTCCCCAAAACGTGCCGTGTACTACGTGCAGAGCCCCTCCCGGGATTCCCACGATGGCGACAAATCTTCGTCCATGCAACCCACTCCGGTCTCCAATAGCCCCATGGAAAGCCCCTCCCACCCCTCGGACGGCCGCCACTCCCGCGCCTCCTCCGCCAGCCGATTCTCTGGAAATTTCCGCTTCGGTGATGGGCGTAAGGCCGGTCGGAAGCGAAACGACAAGGCGTGGCCCCAGTGCGACGTGATCCAGGAGGAAGGGAACTACGACGAGTTCTATGGGATTCGTAGAGGGTTTTCCAGACGTTGCCAGGCTATGATTGCCGTGTTTGGGTTCTTCGCGATTTTCAGCGTGTTTTGTCTGATCCTTTGGGGTGCCAGTCGCCCTTACAAAGCTAGCGTCAGTGTCAAGGTATTCCAAAATGAGGAAAATAATTACGAGTTTTTTTTAGTTTGGAGTCTATTTTGATGTCAATTCTAATCCTCTCTGATGTGGAATGCTTTTTTGTTCCAGAGCTTGACTGTGCATAATTTCTATTTTGGGGAAGGATCGGACTCAACGGGAGTCCCGACCAAGATGCTGACAGTAAATTGTTCAGTGAAGATGAGTGTTTACAACCCAGCTACATTTTTTGGCATTCATGTCAGCTCCGCTCCTGTCAAACTTATGTATTCAGAAATTACAGTAGCTACTGGGCAGGTAAGATTACATTAGTTTGATGAGTAGAATTAAGCTAAAACACGAACAATATGGCATTGCAATTGCAAATAGCACGTGATTGTAAACACTCTTTGAGTAAAACAGGATATATTGCTTGTGAAAGATCAAGAAAACTTTAACACGTTGAAGTACAGACGTGAATGCGATTTGCGCAAGAGTGAGAGGGTAGTCTCACAATAGCAGTAACAAGAGAGACCAATTTCATATGATTTGGTCCAAACTCATGGACTTCAAAAAGACTCTCTTGTGTACCCAGTTTGGGTAGAAACTTGAGTGAGTGGAGAATTGTAAAACTAATTTTATATATGCATGCATTGTTTTAAGCTATTCAATTCAGCTTATGTCGTTTCTGGGGACGTATTTTTGCAGTTGAAAAAATACTATCAACCAAGAAAGAGCCACCGGACAGTGACTGTGAACCTCCAAGGAAACAAGGTTCCTCTATACGGGGCTGGGGGGAGCTTGGCTGTGTCTGAAAACAATGGAGAAGTCCCAATGCTGCTAGACTTTGAAGTGAAATCACGAGGGAATGTGGTGGGAAGATTGGTGAGGTCAAAGCATCGCAGGCATGCCAGTTGTTCCTTACTTATCGATTCTCATAACAACAAACCCACCAAACTGAAAGAAAATTCGTGTACATATGATTGAGTTATTTTGAGGTTTTGTTGGAAGCTGTACAAACTACAAACAGCTCTGAAGGTATAGTTTTATTTCATTGATATTGTTGCTCCTAACCCGGAGAAGAAAACGCCTCAATTTCTATGTAATGTAGTAATAGCCAAAATGATAATTTGGCCCTTCCCCTTGCCATTAGGGCAGGATATATGTGATAATATTGGTTTGAAAAATAGCCAAGCGACAAAAAAAGACCCTATGTTGAAAAGGTCGCAGTTTTTTATGAAGATCAGCTTATCATGCTAATGTTGTGTGATCAAGAACAAGCGAAGTTCTTTGTTGTTTTTGTTTCTATATGGGACACCATGGTAGCCGGAAAACTTAAATTGAGAGGCCCTTCAGCAATTTTATGTATTTTTATTTTTTAAGGATAATGCTACCGACATGTTTTTTAAGTAGGTAAATTTGTGCACGGTATCTTATCAGCACTCAAAGAAGACTTTCTTTGCCTCCATGCTTCAACCTATATATAATAATTGAGTCTTATGCATATAAGTTTTGACTATCTTACCATATTATTATTAAGTAAAACTAATCATTACTTCAGTTATATTATTTTAATTGAGAATTAAATATTCTGCTTTGTTTTTTAATAACTTGTGACTTTTATTTTGTAACAGATCGATTCTATAAAGTAAATCCATGAACTGAGGTAGTTTAATGTGTTATGTTGGTTGTTTTCATCACTTTTGTGTTGATCTGCAAAAGGATTTAGCAATTAATTTTAATGAGACTAGGGATGCATATCGATTCAATTCAAATTTACATACTCTAAGATCGAGAATGAGGGCTTCTAGAAAAATAAAAATAAAGCCCATCTTATAAAAGCATTATGCTTCCTTATAAACAAAAGACATGAGGAAATCTGCACAACGAAAGGTGATTTCCAAGGAGGGGAACACATGGGTGCCATCCTCAGGCGGCTATTTCACTTTGTCACCGGACTGCTCTCCTGCCTGTCTACAGCACAGCCAGCCCCAAGAACTGTGCCACCAATCCTGTTTGGGGGCCAATACCGAAGCACTGATCTTCCTATTATATTCTTGGCTGGCAGGGGACCCCTATCAAAATTCCATTCACAAAACAAGCAAGAAATAAGAAAAGATGATAAGGGAAACAAAACCATGGTATCGAAGACAACATGATTTTTGCAACTGAGAGGTTTTTGGGATTAGATAATGTTACCAAGCGTGTGAATCGTAGCTATTATTACGGTTGTCACCCATCACAAAGACGTAGTTTTCTGGTACACTCTGGAAGGCAAACGCTAAATATTATCAGTTTTGAAATCAAGAGTGCTTGCCAAGATTTCACAGCCCATGGTTCAAAACTTTAAAGATAAGAAACCACCAATTTCTGGCTCAGATGGTAATTTTCTTGTGGCTTTTACTCAAGATTGTTTGGATTTTCCGATACTAGAGATATAATGGTAAATGCTTCCCACTTCCTAGCGATGAAAAGAGGAGAGGGGGCGAAGGAAGAACATGGAGGCATTACTTTACTTACAATTGGTGTCATGTCATAAGAAGGTGGTTCAAGAATAAAGTCTTCATTTCTCTCAACTCCATTAACTATAAGCTTTCCTTCACGAACCTGCAAGCAGACAATAAACAGAAGTTGGATTCTAGCAATCAAGATATGAAAAGAAAGCTGTGCTTGGTAACAAGTACTCATTTACCTTACCATAATTTCATTACCAACAATCATTTCTAAGCTACAATTCCATGTACACACACACAAGAACATCGAGATAATGTATAAATTAAGGCTTAACCGTGTGTGTCTCTTTATGAACAAGAGTATCAACACGCAGACAAAAGATATATAGTAGTTGTAAAAATTATGAAATAAAGTAGCAAACTACAGAATGTTAATCAGAAAGTACTTATCTATCGATCTCACCTCCACTATGTCACCTTCCTTGGCAACAACTCGTTTAATAAAGATGTCATAATCAGTATATCCCACTTTTTGAAGGACTGGTGGACTTTTGAATATCACTATATCATTTGCACATGGCTTTCTGAAATAGTATGAGACCTGAGAATGCAGAGACATATATACTTGTTATGCGCATATACTTCAAAATTAAATGTCTCATCAAACAGTCACAACACAGTGGTATTGGACTTATGAGCATTCAGACTATAAGAGTTCCGATGAGGAGTCACTCACTTTTGACCGTTCTAAAATTCCAATTGTAAACAGCATATTGATTAAAGTGTTTGGAAATGAAGATTGAAGCTTACAAGTCAGCAGTCTCACCCCTATGCATAACCGAATAGAATTTTTGGCTGATAGCTTATGGGGTTAAAAACTTATAAGTTTTGTCATATAACAAGATTCATGAATAGAGAATGCCAAACCTAGTCTGGCAATTGGCATTCTTTACTTACATGACAACAAAGAGAAACACCTACTTACATGGCATTCTTTACTTTCAGTAGCAATCACCAAGTAAAAGATCCCACAGAACGATTCTACACTGAAGTCAATTCTTTGCTACTCCTCCAAAAGTATTCTCTGTCTCCCAAAACTCAACACTCATACTTCAGCACACACACCACCCCCCCCCCCCCCCCACCCCCCCCCCCCCCCATATTGTCACCTTCAATTTACCATCACTTTTAACTGATATCATTCTTCAAGAAGCTCAATGAGCCACTATAAGTATAAAACAAAAAGAACATTACCTTCGTTGTCAAATAATTATTTTTTTTTTTTTTTCTATTGAATCATGGATCAAGGTTCTCTCATGTTATTGTCCAAATTTAAGGGCCTCAAGTGGAAGAGAGACACATGAAATGAGTCCCACAACATTTATTACTTATTAAGATTGTCCAAAATATTTATACGGGTAACAATAAATGTTACAAGTCCCACTTCACGTGTTTCTCTCCAAGTTTCAAGTTTGAACAATAACTTGAGGGTATATTTTTCAGCCCATCACAGGTTGTTTATTACTTTTCAGTTTTAGCACATTTTCCCATTCTCTTTATCGATGGAGACTATATATACATGGCATTACAACTCCAAAAATAAGGCATAATTGTCGTCACCAAGCTGTATAATTCAAACCTACATAACAGTCAAACATAAACATCCCCTTAGATTCTTAAATAGCGACATTGCAATACAGATCCGAACTTAATCACACCCTGAATAGCATATTACCATCCAAACCTCATTAACATACATACAGTAAAAATGAAAAAAAACACAGAATACCCTAAAAGACAAAAAACGAAGCTTCACCAAAATAACAACCGCACCTACCTTTTCTGCGACGATTCGATCTCCGACATCAAATGTAGGATACATAGACAATGAAGGAATGTACCTCGGCTCCGCTACGAAGGATCGGAAAGCCAGCGAAATAGCCAGCACCGCAAACAGCGTCTGCGCATCGTCGGAAGTGAGATTCAACCAATCTGGCAAAGGCCCAGAACTTCCACTCTTCTTCTTCTTCTCCAGCTGCCCATCATTCCCATCTTCACTACCGCCACCACCCCCTTCTCCCCCTCCACCTTCTCCACTAGCAGACTCCAAAACAGCATTGGTATCTTCTACAGAGTCCTTAGAAGCACGGCAGTAGAGAGTTTGGAAGTGGGTCACGTGGTTTTGGAGCTTCAATCCTAGGAAATTTGGGGTTATGGAAAGACAGGTGCATTGGGCTTTTGTGGTGGGATAAGGAGCGGATAAAATCGGGTGGATGTTGAAGATCGGGAAGATAGGACTTATGGTGGGTTTGAGGAATGGGGTTGAGGGGTAATTAGAGTTTTGAACCGAAGCTAATGGATGGACGACGTGAAGACAGTGAAGAGATAGCATCTCTCTTCCCGTCGAGCAACACAGTTTACAAAGTCTTGAAAGAGCTGCAAGTCACAGATTTTGTACTGATGGAGTCGAGAGTTTTTGCTGTCAAATCCTAGTGGCCTATATATATTCGATACCGGTATTATGGCCGCCTACATGTTACGGCTAACCTTATCAAGTTATCATCGAGTTTCTACGTGCTTGTATGAGCTACGCCGAGCATTATATGAATTGTATGATTTAATAATTGATTATAGTCTTCTATATACAAATATCTGAATTGATCTTTGGCATCTTGCTATTTGTCGAATAGCTTTATTCATTTCCAGTTCGGTTGAGAACCTATACTTTAAAAAGATAAAATAAAATAAATTATATAAACATAGACATTCCTATTAATTCGGAAGAACTCTAACAACCACTTAAAGTTGTATACTTTCCTATAATTTTGTGTTTTATTTGTCACTTTAGCTAATTCTGTATTAATTTATTTGGCCTATTCTACTGTCGGAATCACTTCCGACACCCCCCAACTTCAAATGCATTGAGATCTTAGTGAAAGAAACTGTAGGTTATGTAGACAAGACATTCAAAACGTTTTGATCAATCTGTTGTCGTCTCTCACAACTGAGGCCAATGGTCTTTTTTGTTAATTTACGTGGAAGTAGCAAAATTCTAGAACTATTTGAGAAGCTGTGATTGTTTAACTTGATGTCTATTATTATTTGGATTCACGAACTGCATTAAATGGAAATTTTAGGTGAAATCGAGTTTGCAAAACACGATTTTAGATGCACTATTAAATGGAAAAGGAAAATGGGAATGATGTTTTCAAAACATCCAGAAAGTAATTACTTAAATTTCTAAAAGTAATTTTGTCAGACATAAAAAAAAAGGCCTCATTAAGATGGTTGCTGTCATCTCAATCTTGGGTTCAATTAATAACGGACAAAGAGATATGAACGAATCGTCGTTTAGATGTAAAGATTGTAAAAATTTATCTGAGGAAAATCTGGGCTAGACTCGAGGAATATCTTGTTCAATATGTAGCAAAAAATTCACATCAACTTCAGTTTTTTCAAGGATTGATTTTTCATCACATTAATGACAAAAAAAAAAAAATGATAAACACAGTTGTAATCACCTTATTTACCAACTTATATAATACATTTAATAGTAACCATATACATGCTTGGAAGAAATGAACTGTCTTTGTATGCATATACCTTCCTTGTACAACAATGTTTGGTGGCATGTGTTGCTTCTGCCAAGAGAGAACAAGATAGGATCAATGCAGTCACGTATCTTTGCTCATCAGTATATAAACACTACTCCACATGTATTTACACAAGGCCTGCATGTCCCGATCTGACTCTGGAACTGCTTCCTACATATAATCATTGGTTGCACTCCAAATGCAAATCTACGAGCGAGATCCATGGAAATGGTCGCATGTCGCTTGCTCTCTGATGAAATCTCAGATCCTTTAATCACCAGTCTGCTTCTCAAGTTACCAACAGATGACCCATTCTGATTAGTTGCAACTACTTCAGGCATCTGCAGAAGATTAGAATAAGCAGCACTAACATTTTGTTTCTTATAAACTAATCCAGGTAAACACTCCGGGACCTCACTCTTATAGTTTTGTACATCTTCACATTCTTTTTCTGAGTAATTTAAAATTCTCATGGCTTCATTAACTAAGCCAATGGCACGCCAAGCCTCAGCAACAAGCTGGATAGTGGTCTTTTCAGGAACAACACCCTTCTCTTCCATGATCTGGAGAATGTCTTCTGCTTTCTGGGGTTGCTTTGCTTCTCCATACCCCCATATTAGAGTCTCAAATGTTTTCAAAGTCGGGGTGATTCCCATTTGACACATTTTTTCATAAATCCTTGTAGCATGCTCCATTTTGCCTGCATTGCACCACCCGCTGATGATGGTAGTGAATATAACAACATTTGGATGCACACCAAAATTGCCCATTGAAGTCAGGAGGGCTTCTGCCTTCCCAGGCTCTGCAGTGCGCACAAAGCCTTTTGCAAGAATACTAAATGTATGAATGTCAGGTTCTATGCAAGCCTTTACCATGTCATTGAAGATCTCCTGGCATTTGTCCATGAGCCCGGCTGAGCTCCATGCATCCATCATGGTGCTAAATGTTACCACATCTGGTTTGACCCCAAATTCTTCCATCATTGTCAGTGCCTGTCCAATTTATTACTTTGTAAGTAAATGCTCAAATAGAAAGAGCGAGGAAACTAAATACATTCATAATGCTGGGATACATATAACATGAAACATGAATTCTCTATTTATTGTGAGAAAATTTCTCTCTCTTTCCAGGGGATCTCATCATCTAACTTCCTCAGAGTGTAGCCTAAATATAAAACAAAATCAGCCCCAGGTCCTACCACAGGAGAACATATGCTTTAGTTATGGGGATGTCTTGTAGATCTCTACAAGCTCAGAGTGGTAAACAAGTATATGGCTTCTAATGATGCATATAAAAGATTTGTCCTTTTGGGTGGAAGATCAGCTAGGTGATTGAATCTTTGTTATGGCCAATCTTGCTCTAACATTCATATCATAAACTCATAAGGTTTGTTTACCACTCAATCATATTAAAGTTGATTACAACCTACAAATAACTTCCCTGATTCTAGGATGAAATCTACAGAGTATAAATCTACCAAAAAGATGGAGAATATAACAATTGAATGGATGCGGGAACTCACCTCATCAACTCCATCACTGTCTGCAATGTCTAGAAATCCTTTGATAAGTGAGTTGAAAACATAAAGATTTGGATTTACACCAAGATCCTTCATTCTGTACACAAACCTCAAGGCCTCTGTCATATTACCTTCTTTACAATACCCATCAATGATTATGCCACAAGTACGCTCATTAGGTCGCACTTTGTTTCTCTGCATCTCCAGTATCATCCCTTCAGCCCTACTTGTCTCCCTATTCTGCGCATAAGCCCTTGCTAATGTGTTGTAGGTGACAACATCAGGTTGCACACCAGATCCCACCATTCTGTATACTACATTCCATGCTTCTGTAATATTCTTCTTGTTACACCAGGCTCTAACAAGAATATTGTATGTCCTGTCATTGGGTTTAATGTTTTCTTCCTCTAACATTAGCTCAAGCAGTCTTGTAGATTCTTCAGGTTTACCAGCAATTCCGTACCCCTTAATTAGGGCATTGAAAGTGCTGGTTGTGGGCTTACATCCACTCTGTTTCAATCTGTGATAGATTTTCATGGCTTCCTCAACATTTCCGGATTCAGAGAAAGCATTGATCATGGCATTAAAGAATATTGAATCAGGCTTCAAACCATTCTTTTCCACTTTAGATATGAGAGAAGGAATGTACTTGAAACGCTTTTGAAGGGTCAAGGCAGCTACAAGAGTTGTATATGTTATAAGAGTTGGCCTATGTCCCTCTTCTGCCATGCTCTTGAAAACGCTATGGGCTTCTTGAGGCTTCCTCCTTTCTATCAGAATACTCATCAATTTTGTTCTTGAACGAACTGTTTGGCAACTGTGTTTATCCAAACAGGCAGGGCAACTCAATTGAAATTGTGAATCTGACGTTGACATTGAATGTATTTTGTCCTGCTTGTGGAAGTATGGTTCCTGAGAAGTTCAATGATGGTAAGAATATGGAAGTCACTGTGGATACATGGAAATAATATGAAAGAGTAACTTTAAATTAATTCTAAATTTCCTGTATATGACTATCTTTCTTGGAGATGACCACTCAATAGCAAAAAAGGGCCAAGTAAGCAGCTGAGATAATTTCTGCAGAGAATTGATCTTGATTGAGATAATTTCTGCAGAGAATTGATCTTGATTTTCTTACTTTAGAACCAACTGGGTAGGAGCAATAAGATGTCTAATGTAAAACGCATAAAGTGCAACAAGGCAGCTGGACTAATTAAGTTAACTGGATATATGAGTCATGCGGTTAGTACCTTTACTGGTTATGCTTTAATTTGTTTCTTCCTGTGGTTGTTCCTTCTTGGCACTTACCCATGATGAAAATATGGGTCTCTCCCA
Organism: Carya cathayensis; assembly: GCA_011037825.1. Taxonomy (NCBI): domain Eukaryota; kingdom Viridiplantae; phylum Streptophyta; class Magnoliopsida; order Fagales; family Juglandaceae; genus Carya; species Carya cathayensis. The sequence goes on along the minus strand of QGSO01000167.1, from coordinate 2,761,751 downwards.
GCCAAAATGTCTCAATACCTCTACCTACTTCTCAATAATTAGTTCTACTGCTTTCTTGCCCTGGTTGGATCTGTATTCTTGCTATCATACCATATACATGAGGGTAGAAATTGTTTTCCTGTCCCAGCTTTGTTGTCTCTACGCATATACTTAATAAAGCGTCTTCTCCTTGGTGGAACCTAGAAAGATCAAAACAAAACATTAACAAACGTTTAACTAAGAGAATGAGTCATATGACCTGTAGCATTCCAGCATGCATTCATTGAATGGATAATCATATGAATACAACTGTTTTACAACCCATTTTACATGATAATACCACTTCATTAAAATTATTCATGTATTTTTTATTTTTTATTTTTAGTTTTGAGTTTCCCACCTGATTTAAATTTCAAATTTCATCTAACCGTCTTCCATATTACACAAATTTGTAGCAAGAGTTGTGAAAAATGTTATGCATGTATCATTTCTTCACCAAATGGAACTAGGAAGACCAGGAACAAGTAGCAACCCAAATTCTTCCACAGGATCAGTACTAGACTGAGAAGAATCATTGAGAAGAAACTGCGATTTTATGCAATAATGGGTCATCTACTGGATTCTATTGAATGAGCAGATCTAATCTTCTGCCAGAGATGAACAATATATGATGTGAAGTTTGATAATAAAATGAATCAACAGACTACAGGACTACTCATGAAACCCTTATAAGAATTCATTGGAAACAGCGGGCAAAGATTGTATGCTCAGGTACCAAAATTTCAGATAGAGATGCCATTTCAGACGGAGCCCACCAAGCCGTCACTCCGTTCCTCTTCCGAAAAATTCATGAGAGGCCGAACTAGTATTATAATAATTGAAAGTTATATGTATGACACAAAATTAGAAAAACTTGATCCCAGCCAACCTATCTGGAGCCATACCATTCAGAGGTGGATGAGTCGGATCCAAAATTCATCTTTGGAGGCCGAACTAGGATTATATTAACATCTCTCATAAAGTACATTGTGCTCTATATATAATACAGAAGGTATTAGAAACATAATTTAAGATACAAAGTATTCTCAATATACTTGTCAATTTAGGAATATATGGCGTGCATTTATAGACACAATAAATAGAGATAAAGGTTTTACCTATTTAACCAAAAACATAATATGTTCAGCATTGACAAGGAAATTTTTTTAATAGAGTTAACAATGAGGAATAAAGAAAGATTACAAGCTTTCAATATTTTTCAAAATATATTTATAGTTGTTGAATTTTACAAAATTTTTAGAGACATACATTTAAGTTTATTGATAAGAATTAAAAAAAATATATTTATTTGGGACTAGATTTTGAGTTTTAGTAAAAACCTAAATATATTTTTCTAATTTTCTTTTAAAATATGATAATTACAGATTTTATTTTATTTTTTTAGTTCAGGGGGCTATTTTAGTTTTCATCCAGGTGGAATTTTTAAACAATGCTGGGGGGCTCTCCAAACCGTTCATTAGTGAGATAAATCTTTCTGGAATCGTCAGGAACAGGAATACTCCAGCAAGAGGACATTGCAACAAAATCTCCAAGCAACAGGTACAGCAGACTAAATTTACAGAACCAGAAGACCCAATTATGCTCTTTTCTTTTTCTCTTCCCAGAACAATCATAATTCATAAGATGCTATGGAATCGTCAGGAAGATGAATATAGGAGCAGATGATGAGCAAAGCTGAAGAACTTGATCCTAATTATTAATCATGATACATTTTTCCATATTCTTTACAAAATAATTTCCAAGCAACCAAATTTACAGAACTAGAAGACCCAATTGTACACTTTCTGGGCAAAGTACCCTTACTAATTATGAATTGCAACATTACTAGATATGTATAGCAATCCCAAACCAGAAACTTATATTTAAAAAAAAAAAATCAGATTTTTATGAACACAGACGCAAATGAACCGAAGAAGTAGAGTTTGGAGGTAGTACCTCCTCAGCCGGGCATCTGCGATGCGTAGGGAGAGAGTAGCCAAATAGAGATTTGCATGGCTGGCTGCAGCGCGGTGCATGTGGCACATAAATAAAAGTAGCAATACCAGAAGTTAGCATTCTGTAGCGTAGTGTTCCTTCTTGTGTTGGTGCTGCGACAGCCAGTTATCCACCACAGAATCTCATCCACAAGTACTTATTCAGAATCAGAGATTTCGGATAATTTACTGTGGCTGTGGACATTTTAGAAGCGAAAAAAGAAAAAGAAAAAGAAATGATACTAGTCAGAAATTATATTTAAATCGTTGAATCTGTTTAATAACTCGTTTGGAGGACCGAGAACGTTTCATCTGATGATTAGAAGTTTTTTAAATTTTTTATATAAAATATAATAAATAATTTAATATTTTTAAATTTCAATTCAATTTTTTAAAATTTTAAAATAATATTAATATTAAAAAATAATATTTTATTTAATTTTTAATTTTTATATCAAACCATCTTATTTCATCTCTTAATATAAATGAATTATAATTTATTTTAAAAAAAATAAGTAAATATGAAATTTACGTAAAAAAAGTTAATTATTAAATAGTAGGTTAAAAAATTCTATATATAGTTATTTTTGTATATTCTTTATACATTTTACTAATATGATTAATTGCATCATTTTTTTAAATATAAAATAATTGTTGTGATCAATACATCAGTAGAGTGTCTAATGAGTACACAAAAATGATTATGCGTAATAAAATTTTAATAGATTATACTCTTTTTTAAAATAATTGTATAGCGTTTACACACTATACGATTGTATTTAATATTATTAAAAAAATGAGCAGATAATTTGAGGGGCAGATTTTGCCATGCTAGCTTTTTTGAGCAAGGTCAACGTATTTTCACAGAGAATTTTGTTACATATAAGTAAAATCGCGTACAAATCTATATATTAATATTAATTCATTCATATTCAAATTCTAAATTAGCACTATTATCAATAAAATCTATTTTTTAATCAATCATGATAGATTTGTATATATATTAATACGTAGTTGTGTTTATAACTAATTTTTTTTTCTCCCAAAGATCAGATTTTGCGCGACATTTTGGGTTGGGGGCTGTGGCCTTTGCTACACCTTTCATTACTTCGAATGGCCGATTTCAGAATTTTCATGCATGTCGTTTCAAGGGATGGGGAATTTTCATGCTCGCTGCATCATTGCTGTAGAAAATATAATTTATAATTTTAAGATTTATAATTTAAGTGATAAATTTTATTAATAAAAATTTATTTATTATTTGGTATTCATATATTTAAAATATTTTTAAATACGTTACATTTATTTAGAAATAAATAAAAAAGTATTTTTTGAAGTAAAAATGACGATAATTTGAGTTTTTAAAAATTATGACCATATTCTTAAAAATTATATGGATATTTTTGCCCATTAATAGTCTTTTTAAAATTTAAATTATATTACAAATTATTTAGGAAAGTGCGTTTAAAGAAAAGTACCAAAATGATGATTTTTTTTAAATGTACTTTTTAACTTATTTGAAATTAAAAATTATTTTAATATGTAACATCTAAATTACTTAATATTTTTTATTCAAGAATTTTTAAAACTATTTAAATATTTTTTAAGAATCCAAACACAATCCCATTCAAGCAGTAAACCTCGCTCCTCTTCGTCCTAATCACGTTTGTTTTATGGATAAATGATTATTAAATAATTTTTTATAATCTTATAATCGTTTGTACATTGGATAATTGTTAAATAATCTTAAAATATGGACACGTGATATGTATATAACTATTTTTACAAATTCTTTTAAAAAGTTCCCGTTTGATTATTTAGTTCAAATGAGATGTGATGAGATATTTTGAATAGTAGTTCTTCTAGGGGCAGTCGGCTTGCACAAACGGCATGCAGTCGATTGACTGATGTGGTAGCCCCGTGTTTCAATGAAAGATCTCCTTCACGTAGTTGCCGTAGCCACTTCTCTTATAGCCTACTGAACCTCCATGCTGTGATAAGCCTCCATTGCAGTAGGGCACCGCTGCCTTTTTCCCCCACGGAAGCCCAACGAGTACGTCCACAGCACGAAACCTACCAATCCAGAACAAAACCACCATGTGATAGCCACTACCCAGCCTATGCAACTTAACCACCACGATCTCAACGTGAGCTACTTTACACCTTCATAGTAGCCAACAACCAAAAACCCCTTGCACCACCACCGCCCAGGCCTTTTCAAACCACCAAACAACCTTCTTGGTTCTCTCTTCACTGCCAAACTAGCCTCTATTTTTAGTAACCGTAACAGAGCACGTAAGTCCCTGTTTTAAAAAAGAGAAACATAGCAACTTTGGACACCACCGTAGACCCACGTTCCCTCATTTGTCCGGCATCATTCCTCGCCAGAAACGGCCACACCACACAGCCACAGCTTGTCGTTGTTGCCCAGATGACTAACACAAGAGGGGGGGTGAATTGAGTTGTATTTAAAAAAATAACAATTATAAATCAAATATACAATATAAAATATAAACAAAATATGAAATAGCAATAAATATAAAGAGTAAGGGTAAGAGAGAAGCAAACTCAGTATGTTAACGAGGTTCGGCCCCACTGCCTACGTCCTCGCCTCAAGCTACCCCTTGAGGATCCCCGAATTCACTATTCAATCTCCTTCAGGTGGAGATAGAAACCTATTACACCTTTGAACAACACCGCTACAAAGGATCCGTGTAGAACACCCTCTACACTTGCAATCACCTTACACGTGGTGATTCAACGATTCCCTGTGTAGAACACTTTCTACACGCACAAGGGTTGTACACACCCTTTTACTGATACAAGAATTGATAGTGGGTAGGATATCAGAAAACACTCCTCAATGAGTGAAATAAGAACAATACAAGCACAAACTATATCTCTCAAAATGAACAAGGGTTAAGGCTCAATGCTTAGAGAAGAGAGAATGAAAGCTTTGAATGAGAGTTGTATGCTCTTGGTGTTGTGAATGTGAAGCTCTCAAATGATCTATTTATAGGCATATGAGACTTCATATTCAAATTTAAAAAGATTCACATGTCAAAGACATCATCATTCATTTTTCAAAAATTTCAAACCTAATCTTTTTACTTTTTGCATGTGACAAAATGAGCACACTTTACTTTTCAAAAAATTCAAACCTAATCTTTTACTTTTTGCATATGACAAAAGGAGCACACTTTACTTTTCAAAATTTTCAAACAAAGGCATCTTCCTTTTGCATAAGTCAAGAAAAGCATCAATCACTTTTGAAAATATTCAAATAAAACATGCACATGTGAAAGATGACAATCAATCATCTTTAATATTTTCAAAGTTCAACCCTTTAATCATGGCATGCACATGTGAAAGATGACAATCAATTATCTTTCAAAATTTTCAAATTTAATTTTCAAAATATTCATGCACATGTGGAAAATGTATTTTAATGCTTTATGATAAAATATTAATTTTTGAGCCTTAATCCTAATTTCGAATTTTAAAGAGATTTACAACATTATTCTATGACTTTAATGTGAACTTGCTCCCTTCTTGCTCATGCTTGGTTTCTTGATGTGCTTGACTCCATTGTGTAGATAACTTGAGCTTGAGACTCCTTTATTCTATGAATTCATTTGTTATCATCAAAATCCATGTGTAAATATATAATTACACAAAACTTGAAACCTTAGGTTTAACAATCTCCCCCTTTTTGATGATGACAAATACTTGATAGAACCTGAAGCCTGTATTAATACTTAAGCTCCCCCTGAGAATGTGCGTTAGTTTTTCAAGCAAAAAAAAAAAAATAATTCCAAGCATATATAACAAGTTTAACAATTTAAACAATATTAATGTTCTAGTCTAAAACTTCTCCCCCTTTTGGCATCATTAAAAAGGATCGACAGCAAGTAAATAGACTGAAGAAAACGGTGCGTTAAAATACACTGTAGATAGTTGAAAAAGAGAGCCGTCCGTGACCCGACAAGTCCTGCAAAGCCTCGAGGCCTAACTCTATGAATTTAGTGCGGTTGAAGATAGAAACAAATCGCCTGATGTTGTTGACAAACGAGATTGAAGGCTCCGAGTTTCTAAAAAAAATGTCTTTTTCACTGATCGGGAAAAAACACATTGCTCTTTGACTTGGATGATAGCTCGTCTTGTTCTTTATACTATCTCTATAAAAACAGTCTTAAAGTTCATCCAATCCGCATCAAGTTTTCTTCTTATCTCTATAACTCATCTGCATTCCTTCAACATTCTCGCTTTAAGTTTTCAATTCCTTTCTCAATGGCTCATTCTTCTACATCTCAACCTCCTGTCCTTTCTGCAGCTGCCATTGGTGCTATGTTGCAGCAAGAAAATAATAGTATGGCAAATAAGTCAGACTCCGATGCTATCTACGACTTGGTGAGTCTCGGGACTCGCTACTCATCCTCTATTGTTGCTTTTTCCCAGCGGGTTCAAGCAAAAAACCATGAGGTTGAAAAGCTTAAGGAACAAATTGTTGTACTTCAACGAATTGTTCAAGAGTCTCACACAAGGGAAGGAATCCTTCGGCAGAAGAATAAAAAGTTGAAATCTCTATTGGATTCTTCATTCCGCTTGCCAGTTCCCATGAATAGGGATGACATGATATTGTATGAAGAGAATGAGCGTCTCAAACATGAGGCTAAGAACCTCAAGTTTATGTAAAAGTATTTAAGAAAAATCTATCTATTTTTATGAACTTTGATCTGTCTTTTAAGAGATATTCATAATATGCATCATACCTATTTCTCTTCTAATCATAGATAATCTATCTTCTGGTAAAGGTTTTGTGAATATATCTGCTAACTGATCGTGTGTGTTTGTGAACTCTAGTACTATATCGCCTTTCTGCACATGATCTCGAAGAAAATGATATCTTATTTCAATATGCTTAGTTCTAGAATGTTGTATTGGGTTTTTTGAAAGATTTATAGCACTTGTATTATCACATTTGATTGGAATGTGATTATACATGAGTTTAAAATCTTCAAGTTGTTGCTTCATGTAAAGAACTTGAGCACAACAACTACCCGCAGCAACATATTCTGCCTCAGCAGTAGATAGTGCAACAGAATTTTGTTTTTTACTAAACCAGGAAACTAATGCATGACCTAAGAAGTGACATGCTCCACTAGTGCTTTTTCGATCTATTTTACAACCAGCATAATCTGCATCTGTGTAGCTGATTAGATCGAAAGATGTGTGTTTAGGGTACCATAACCCTAGGTTAATTGTACCACTAAGATATCTAAGAATGCGCTTAACTGCAATTAAATGAGATTCTTTTGGAGATGATTGAAAACGTGCACATAAACACACACTGAACATAATATCTGGTCTACTGGCTGTCAAATATAATAAGCTACCAATCATACCTCGATATACTTTCGAGTCAACTGTCTTACCGGATTCATCTTTATCAAGTTTAGTAGATGGGCTCATTGGTGTTCCAGTTTCCTTAGCACCTTCCATCCCAAACTTCTTCAGCAATTCCTTAATATATTTTGATTGATTGATGAATGTCCCACTTTTTACTTGCTTAATTTGCAATCCGAGAAAGAATGTAAGTTCTCCCATCATGCTCATTTCAAATTCATCCTGCATAGTCTTAGCAAAAACTTGACACATATTTTCATTAGTAGCACCGAATATTATATCATCAACATAAATCTGAACCAAAAGAATATCATCATTTTCGTATTTAATGAAAAGAGTTGTGTCGATTTTTCCTCTTGAGAAACCTTTTTTAATCAAGAAACCACTGAGTCTCTCGTACCACGCTCTAGGAGCTTGTTTGAGTCCATATAGTGCTTTTGTGAGTTTGAAAACATGATTTGGAGAAATATGATTTTCAAAACCTGGAGGTTGCTCAACATATACCTCTTCATTTATAAAACCATTTAAGAAAGCACTTTTAACATCCATTTGAAAAAGTTTGAAATCTTTATAACAAGCATATGCAAGTAGCATTCGAATAGCTTCTAATCTTGCGACTGGTGCATATGTCTCATCATAATCAATTCCTTCTTCTTGATTGTAACCTTGGGCTACAAGTCGAGCCTTATTTCTAGTAATGACTCCGGACTCATCTTTCTTGTTTCTAAAAACCCATTTTGTTCCAATAATAGTATGATTTTTGGGTTTAGGAACAAGTGTCCAAACATCATTTCTTTCAAATTGATTAAGCTCTTCTTGCATAGCTAGAATCCAAGATTCATCAAGAAGTGCTTCATCAATATTTTTAGGTTCAATCTGAGATAAAAAAGCAGTATGATTGCAAATATTTCTAAGAGATGATCGAGTGCTTACACCTTGTGAAGGTTCTCCCAGAATTTGTTCCACTGGATGATCTTTCACAAATTTCCACTGTTTGGTTGCATCTCGTATTAAATTTTGATGATCTTTCCTGATGTCTCCATGTTGGACTTCCTCTATTGTGTTCTCTTTGTTGAGATTGAGACTTTCTGTATTATTTATACCTCCTGTTTCTTCATCAATGGATTTCTTGGAGAGTAGAGAATTAGATTCATCAAATACTACATGCATAGATTCTTGTACAGTTAAAGTCTTTTTATTGAATACTCTATAAGCTTTACTATTTGTAGAATACCCGAGAAAAATACCTTCATCCGATTTTGCATCAAATTTGCCTAAATTATCCCTGTCATTCAAAATAAAACATTTGCATCCAAATACATGAAAGTAACCAATGTTGGGCTTTTTCTCATTCCAAAGCTCATAGGGGGTTTTATCTAATTTAGACCTTAACATAACTCTATTTATAACATAACATGCAGTACTTACCGCTTCGGCCCAAAAATAACTAGGCAAGTTGTTCTCATTAAGAATTGTTCTTGCCATCTCTTGAAGAGATCTATTTTTCCTCTCTACTACCCCATTTTGTTGAGGAGTTCGAGGAGCAGAAAAATTATGCACAAAACCATTTTCATCACAAAATGTTTCAATATTTTTATTAACAAACTCTTTTCCCCTATCACTTCGGATACTTGAAATAGTATAGCCCTTTTCATTTTGAATTCTCTTGCATAACTTGGTAAAAGCATTATGTGCCTCATCTTTATGAGCAAGAAAGATGACCCAAGTATATCTAGAGAAATCATCAACAATAACAAAAGCATAATATTTTCCTCCTAGACTTGCAACTCTATTTGGTCCAAAAAGATCCATGTGTATCAGTTGCAGTGGTCTAGTAGTGGAAATATATTTCTTGGTTTTAAAAGAAGTTTTTGTTTGTTTACCAAATTGGCATGCATCACAAATTTTGTCTTTAAGAAAATTTGCCTTTGGTAAACCTCTCACAAGATCATTTTTTGAAAGTTTGGAAATAAGTTCCATGTTGGCATGACCTAGTCTTCTATGCCATAACCAATTAGTTTCATTTTGTACTGAAAAACAAATAGCATCTTGTGAGGTAATTTCTTCAAAATCGATTGTATAAACATTATTACTTCTAAAGGCAGTAAAACAAATGTTATAATCATGATCATTCAAAATAATGCACTTATCCATTTTGAAAGTAACTGTAAATCCTTTATCACATAATTGACTTATACTCAAAAGATTATGTTTTAGACCTTCAACAAGTAGAACATCTTCAATTATGAGAGAAGATTTATTACCAATTTTACCTATTCCCACGATCTTCCCTTTCGAGTTGTCTCCAAATGTCACGTGTCCTTCTTCTTTAGATCTAAGATCAAAGAACTTAGTCTTGTCTCCCGTCATGTGTCTTGAACATCCACTATCTAAAAACCATTTGTTTTTGCTTGTAGAGGACTTCATGCATACCTATAAAAACAATTAAAATGATTTTTCTTGGTACCCAAGTTCTTTGGGTCCTTTATTTATTAGTATTAGAAGAAACAAGATTTTTAGGTACCCATATGGCCCTAATAGTCATTGTATGTTTTCTTCTAATAGGACAAGTATGATAATTATGACCATTTCTATTACAAAAATTACAAATAGCATGTGACATATATGAAAATCTTGAATGATTATAATAGTATCCTTTTTTGACAAACTTATTATGAAAAGAATTTTGAATATTAGACTTTGATGTAGAAGGATTATCAAAGAAGTTTTTATAAGGTTTGAACTTTTGTTTTGGCATATATCCCAAGCCTGCCTTGTCAAAAACACATCTTTGACTACCAAGAAGTTTTTCAAAATTTCTTTTTCCATTCGTAAAGTTTTCAACAATATTTTCTAAATCAGTTTTCTTTTTCTTCAACTCAAGATTTTCGTCTTTCAAAACAATATTTTCTTTTCTTAAAATATCAATTTCGTTTGTTAAAGAAGAATTTTTCTTTTTCAAAGCAGTATATTTGATACCCAATTTTTCAAATTCTTCATATACCTCTTCTAAAACATTTTGCAATTCTTCATATGAAGGATTTTCAATATTATCAAAATTTGTTACCTCAATATCATCTTTAGCCATAAGACAGAGATTTGCTGATTCTTCATTGCTTGCTTCACTATCTGAGCTACTTGAATCATCATCCCATGTAGCTTTCATTGCTTTCTTGCCTTTGTTTCGATCTTTCTTTAGCAGGGGACAATCTGGCTTGATATGACCAGGCTTATTGCATTTATAACAAATTAAAGTATCATTTTTACCTGAATCTTTCTTGGAAAACTTTTTGAATGATTTCCTCGGAGGAGTTTTATTTTTCTTTAAGAATCTCTGAATTCTTCTTGTTATCATCGCAACTTCTTCATCTTTATCGTCATTTTCCTCATCTTCATCACTTTCACTTTCATGAGGAACAGCTTTAAGTGCCAAGCTCTTCTTTGGCTTTCCTTCTTCTTCTCCTCTTTTCAATGTGTACTCATGGGTGATAAGTGACCCGATGAGTTCATTCACTTCGAGCTTCTTGAGGTCTCTAGCTTCAAGAATCGCTGTCACTTTTGATTCCCAACGTTTTGGTAGAGAGTTGAGAATTTTTCTTACCATTTCCACTTTGGAATAAACTTTACCAAGAGCTGTCAAACTGTTTATGATGTTAGTAAAACGAGTGTGCATGCTAGAAATAGATTCATCATCATTCATCTTAAACATTTCATATTCATGAGTAAGAATATAAATTTTTGATTCCTTAACTTGAGAAGTTCCTTCATAAGTAACTTCCAAGTTATCCCAAATTTCTTTTGCCGTAGCACAAGTCATTACTCTATTAAACTCATTACCATTGAGAGCATTATATAATAAATTCATAGCAGTTAAATTCAAAGTATAAAGTCTATCGTCTTCACGATCAAACTCTTCTTCTTCCTTTTTGACCTTTACTCCACCAACCACTTTTGTTGGAATATAAGGTCCATTTACAATGCATTTCCAGATCTCTCGACCTTGAGCCTGAAGGAATATTCTCATTCTAACTTTCCAGAATGAATAATTGTCTCCACAAAAGAGTGGAGGCCGACTGCTAGATTGACCTTCACCAAATGAAGCTGCAATGTTAGCCATAAGATCTTAACTCAAAAGATAGTTAATCTTATAACAGAGCTTTAGCTCTGATACCAATTGTTGCCCAGATGACTAACACAAGAGGGGGGGTGAATTGAGTTGTATTTAAAAAAAAAAAAAAATTATAAATCAAATATACAATATCAAATATAAACAAAATACGAAATAGCAATAAATATAAAGAGTAAGGGTAAGAGAGAATCAAACTCAGTATGTTAACGAGGTTCGGCCCCACTGCCTACGTCCTCGCCTCAAGCTACCCCTTGAGGATCCCCGAATTCACTATTCAACCTCCTTCAGGTGGAGGTAAAAACCTATTACACCTTTGAACAACACCGCTACAAAGGATCCGTGTAGAACACCCTCTACACTTGCAATCACCTTACACGTGGTGATTCAACGATTCCCTGTGTAGAACACTTTCTACACGCACAAGGGTTGTACACACCCTTTTACTGATACAAGAATTGATAGTGGGTAGAATATCAGAAAACACTCCTCAATGAGTGAAATAAGAACAATACAGCACAACCTATATCTCTCAAAATGAAAAAGGATTAAGGCTCAATGCTTAGAGAAGAGAGAATGAAAGCTTTGAATGAGAGTTGTATGCTCTTGGTGTTGTGAATGTGAAGCTCTCAAATGATCTATTTATAGGCATATGAGACTTCATATTCAAATTTAAAAAGATTCACATGTCAAAGACATCATCATTCATTTTTCAAAAATTTCAAACCTAATCTTTTTACTTTTTGCATGTGACAAAATGAGCACACTTTACTTTTCAAAAAATTCAAACCTAATCTTTTACTTTTTGCATATGACAAAAGGAGCACACTTTGCTTTTCAAAAATTTCAAACCTAATCTTTTACTTTTTGCATATGACAAAAGGAGCACACTTTACTTTTCAAATTTTTCAAACAAAGACATCTTCCTTTTGCATAAGTCAAGAAAAACATCAATCACTTTTGAAATTATTCAAATAAAACATGCACATGTGAAAGATGACAATCAATCATCTTTAATATTTTCAAAGTTCAAACCTTTAATCATGGCATGCACATGTGAAAGATGACAATCAATTATCTTTCAAAATATTCAAATTTAATTTTCAAAAAAATTCATGCACATGTGGAAAATGTATTTTAATGCTTTATGATAAAATATTAATTTTGAGCCTTAATTCTAATTTCGAATTTTAAGAGATTTACAACATTTCTCTATAACTTTAATGTGAACTTGTTTCCTTCTTGCTAATGCTTGGTTCCTTGATGTGCTTGATTCCATTGTGTGGACAAATTGAGCTTGAGACTCCTTCATTCTTTGAATTCATTTGTTATCATCAAAATCCATGTGTAAATATATAATTACGCAAAACTTGAAACCTTAGGTTCAACAGTCGTAAAAACCCCTCGACCACCGTATGTAACTCTCTCTCTCTTCGCCATGAATGACAGTTCTCTGTCCATCTTTCTCTCTCTGCCATGAATGACAGTTCTCTCTCCATCTTTCTCTCTCTCTCTCTCTCTCTCTCTCTGCCATGAATGACAGTTCTCTCTCCATCTTTCTCTCTCTCTCTCTCTCTCTGCCATGAATGACAGTTCTCTCTCCATCTTTCTCTCTCCAACCACCTTGTCATCGCTTCATTGCTGCCCTCACGGTGAGTCTGTCGCACAGTACCCCTCAAAAAACTAATACAATTTTTTGAGGTAGCACACAACAAGTTTCCTCGTCGGTACTTGTAAGAATCATCTCCAGTTAGTTGATATCCCTAAGAAGAAGATCCCGGTTGAAACCAGAATACAAAGAAGTTTTTTTGAAGAAAACTATGCAAATCTGGGCAAGCAACGCTAATAAAATTATGGAGGAAGACATAGTGCAAATCTACACAGTCTTCAAATCTTCTGCTAAGGAAGAACTAGAAATAGATCTGAAGCTGAATCTTTGAGAAAATCCTGATATGAAGCAAAACCAATTTCTTGAAAATAAAACTTGCAGATTTGAAGCGCACCAGTTGAGGAGAGGAGGCCGTGCTTTGACGATCTAAGAGGAGTCTGCTAATCCCAAGTAAACCATCTGGATTTAATTTTACGTGACTCGAGCTAATTGGAATTGAATGGAAGAAAGATTTCTTAGAAATCGGAGGGAAATGGAGAAAGAGATGAGGAATCAAAGTCTTGGAGAAGGGGGATGGGGATTGTGTTTTTAGATAAAACAGTGTGTTTTTATTTTTCCACTTCAGATACGTTTACCTCGCGCTTGCACCATGCAACTGCACATAGCGTTTTTCTTTAAATAGTAATGAATAAAATATTATTATAATATAATTTTTTAATATTAATTTTGTATTGAGACTTAAAAAATTGAATTGTTTATTATATTTTGTATGAAAATTTGAAAAAATTATAATAATTAAATAAGATGAGATTGTTTAGTTTTTAGTAACAAGCCAAGCACTTTTTATGAATGTCATTTCTTTTTGTAAAATAATCTTATTCTTATAAATACTTTACATAATAATAGATTTATGATCTTATGATGCCTTATTAAATGATAAAAAAATTATTTAATATTTCAATTGTCAACCAATTATTTAATTCTACATTAAAAAATATTGAGAGGATAATTATTAAAAAGATCATGAAATATTATATATTTATACTTTATAGCTTATTTTTTGAGATCAATGCTGGTCTTCATCTAAGGTCAAGTCATCTACAGTTACATTATGGATACGACAGATTTTAAGTAGATTCATATAGTAATAAAAATGCCCATATTTTAAATGATTCATAATAAAATTTAGGAAGGAGAAAAGCATTTATCTTTTTATTTGTAAATTCTCTTTTTATTTTTAAAAAAAGGGGCACATTTTTACTTTTCTATTTAGTAGGTTTCACATTTTATCAAGAGACACGCACTGGCTTTTATGCTTTATGTATGCACAAGTCATTTTCCTTTCGGGTTTATCTTTTTAATAAAGAGTAACTATTAATATATAACTATATTTAATTAATTTATAACGTTACCAAAATACTTCATATCGTCTATATGCTAAATAGATTTTATTTAATATAAATAGAAATTGAGAAGAACTTATTTTGAGATCAATAGAGATTTCATATTAGGATACTAAAAAGGTTATGAATTCATGAGCTTAAAAAATAATAATAAAAACATTATTAGTTTATACTATGAGATACTAATAGGACAATGATACAATTTCTAGCATTAGTATTATTTACACTATATAAAGTTGAAACAACTAAACCCATACATTTGGATCCATTATGAAGTTTTTGTCATCTTTGCTATTGGATAATGGATATAGACTTCAATCTCACCCAAGCTTTTGAATACTGTGCCCTACTGGCCGGTATTTATCGTGCTAAAATAGTAACCAGTACAGGGAATGTATTTGTTTCATACTGGGTCAAATACCGGTTACACCGATGCATTTTGGTCAATATCGGCCTGTTTTCAGTGGACCGACCGAAATGATTGTATTTTTATAATTAATGTAAAAATATTGACTTTTCCATTATTTTCACTCAAATTCTCATATCCGAAGACTATTTTGTTAACTTTTTTTAATCCCATTTTCTTGATGACTAAAATCAAATCTCCCTTCATTTTTCATGATGAAGATGAGTGATTATTTTCTTAAATAGTTGGATTGAGAACTTAAAAGTATTATCGAGTTTTATAAATATGTGTTTTTAATTTTTTAAGACTTGCATTGATGTTATTTTGAAATATAATTTATACATATATAAGTAATTTATCTATATATAGACTATTATGAAATTGTAACCAAAACAATATTGATACCGAAATATTTTGTTCCAGTGTCTTAACCAAAACAGTCACCAGAACGGTATTTAAAACTTTGATCTTACTTGAAAACTCTTTAAGTCTTGTTTGGATAGTGAAATGAATTCATTTCATCCCAATATATATATAATATATATATATATTTAACAATATCCCAATATTAAAACATCATAAATACAAATACTTTTCAAACCATCTCATTATTATTTATAAATTATCTCATTACTATTTACAAATCATCTCAATTTATTATCAAAATCACTATTATTCCTTATTTTATCATTACTTTTTATTACTTTTTACTATCATTTACTATTATTTACAGATCATTTAAAATTACATCACTGTCCAAGCGTATGTTTAGTCTTTCCTTCCTTGCTAAGTAGCTAGCTAAGCTTCCCAAGCATTTCCTTCAATGTGTCCATGTGATGTGGATGGGATAGCTTTGGTCCCACTTGTGTCAAAGCCCAGAAAGCCATCGTCCTCAACCCCAGGCTCAACCCTGTTTCCATTGTCCATATCCTTCTCAGCATTCTCTTGAACTTGCTGTGCAAGTTGAAGGGCCCACACCACATCCTTCATTGCTGGTCGATCAATCTCACGATCACGTATGCAACAGTCTGCAATCTCCCCAAACTTATGAAGACATTCAGAAGCAATCTCACCCCTCAAACAAGGGTCAATGATCTCATCAAGGGTCCCACTATGGTAGCAATTCTTGGCCTGTTGGGCCAAGTTTACTTGCTCCTTTGGTAGGCCTGGCATTATGCTGGCCTAGCCCACAATACCTCAAATAGAACCACCCCAAATGAGTACACGTCAGATTTTTCTGTTAGCTTTTGTCTATGGCAGTACTCTGGATCCATGTACTCAAAACCACCCTTCACAAGGGTGTTGAAGTGGGATTGGGACATGCTTGTGGGATCCAATTTTGAATGTCGCCGCAAATAGTCATAATGTCGCCGCAAATACTTATTTGTGGCTAACAATAGTCATCGGTATTGCGCCGCAATTGTTAAGTGAGAAATAAAAATTTTCGGCGTGAATCAACGGTGCTAGAAAAAATAGACTTTTTACAACGACGATTTGTGGCAGCTAATGTTCAAATAGTGCGTCGGAAAAGGGTTGGCGTAACCCATTGGTTTAATAGGGAAATTTAGTTTTTGCGGCGACAAATAGTCGGCGCAAAAAGCCTTCCCTACTGAATTTCTTTAATTTACAATTATTTACCATTTCAGCCTGTTTTTTTTTTTAAACATTTGTTGTCCCCCATTAGATACAACATCCAACGCATGTAATAGATCAACATATTATCTAATAAGCATATAATATCATGAATTAATCGTTTACATGATATAAATGTTTCAAATCCCCTACATGTATTGGTATATCATTCATTCATCATAACAAGTGCTATTTGAAATTCACCCCAACATACCACATTAATAGATCAATGTATGTTTACATGTGTACTCTTCATCTTTATTGTGTAACAAGGATTTCCTAAACAAGTCTTGATCATCATGGAAGCTGCCTTCTTCATCTCAAAACCCAAAGGTATATCTCTTCATCTGAAAACTGGAAACCTCCTTCATTGATCACAAAGCTGCAAAAATTTAGATTCAAAAATTTTTCTTTAGTTTCCAAAACCCAACAGAAATTTAAATTGCAACTACAAAATTAGAAAACCTAAAAACCATTATAAATATATCAAACAACCTATTCATGTAAAGATGGTCTTCAATACTGGTTGCCTAGCTACTTCAAAAACCCATCTCCAAACCCATGTATGGATGGAGGATGGACCGCCTGAGGTTCTTCCTATTAATTTTTCTGATAAGCTCTGTATTGATTGAGTTTCAATGAATGGAAGTTTCATTTTTTTTTAAAAAATGGCGGTCGTTGACTACTGGTAAATAACTAGCTACTATTGACGTTAAAACTTTTCACTAGCGTCATATATTTGAGGGTGGTCATTAAATGGTCATCCAGAGAAAGATATTCTGAATATTGTAGCTAGGCAGGGTACGTAATTTATATATAGTAAAGAACCAAGATAACATATATAGTAGAATCTAGATCGTAGAATTAAAAGTTTGATCAAATCCATTGGTTTTAATCAAATTGATTGTACTTGTGCCACGAAATTGTTTTCTTTGTACTTGTGCCATGAAATTATTTTCATTACTTAATATGAGAATAAAAGTTTTGATGGTCAACCAAGAAAAGTATAATAAAGCAATAAAAGATTAAAAAAAAAAACCTATAAACCAAGAAAAGTTCAATAAAAATTGTCTAAGTTGCCTAATAGAAGAGCCAGCCCTGTAGATAGCTTGTACCCATTGCGAATGAAATAAAATATTACTCTATATTTTATTTTCTTTTATACCTGCCTTCAATTAATGCAGACATAATTATTGGAAATATGGAAAGAAAGGTTTTAGTAAATTTGAAAATAAATATAGGTTTTGGGTCTTACCAAGCAAAAGTATAAGAAGAAATTTGAAGGGAGGATTCAATGCATGTCAGTTCACATGCCACTGTCAGCTACTACTACTTGCCCTTTCGGTTCAAACTACCAGCATTGAGTCATTGACAAGTCTCCACCCAATTCAGATGGAGAGGTTGCACTTAAGGCCTTGCTAATCTCTTGCTTACATATGTGATGGCCATTTTTAAACATCACAACAAGCATTAGAATACATATTACGGGTATTACAAGTAATCTTAAAACTTGAAAACTATAAGAATATAAACGTGCACAACTAACAAATGCAGCAGCATACTTAAAAATCCAAATCATCAATAGAACCATCTTTATAAGTTATAACATAGAACCATCAAAATTAATAGAATCAGCAATAGAATATGTTCATCTCAGACACATTTTTTAACAAAAAGGGATTTTATTGAGTTTAACTAACTACAAAAAGCCTCAACAATGTTTAGTGTTTACCATCTGATAAGGACCATAGCTTATGTCATTTAATTATTTCTTTTCAATAAAGTGAAGTCATTTAATTATTGATTCTCCCAATCCCATCAAGTCCAAAACACAACGCAAAGGAATTTGAAGCTAGCCCATTTTTTGCTAAGATGCTAGGTACGGATATATTTTGCATGCCTAGCCCAAACAGACCGTTTGGTGCTATTCCCGTCAAAAAAGCACCAGTCTGAATTTGACCACAACTGAGCAAAGTAAACATTAGACAAGGGGGACCAGAAAAAACAAAAATTTGCTGAAGAAATCTGACCACCAAAGGAAATTTTTCACCTTCTCCTTTCTTATATAAATAGATTTAGTTGATCACCTACTGCCCCCAATGATGGCAATACAACAACTTGAGAGTCCTCATGATAATCATTCCTACTTGAGGAGAACAAAGCCACACCAAAGTCTACATCTACATTTTCAAAATTCCATTCCTACAACCGATAGAAAAATAAAATCTCCCATTGTCCAGTTTTTTGTCATTTCAACTGACAATTAATTGATTATAGTCCATTTCTAAACTAAATATCACTGACGATTAACATCATATTCATTTGAAAAGCTGCTGTCTGTATGTAGGGAGTTATTTTGATATCACAAAAAACCAAAGAGTTAAAAAATATTTTTGGTAGTAAGTGAAGGAAGAATTGCATACCCAAATGTAATCCGAGCGTCAACAGCTTTTGATTGATCATCATCTGTAACTAAGTGCAAAACATCCTCTACCAAGATCCCAGTAGATGAAGTATTTTAGAATACAGCAGTTTTATAACAACAATTACTACTTGCTGAAGAGCATTGATCACTTGGTCTGCACAGGGTGCTGTCGCTGGATAATTTTTCACTTGTTGATGAATTATTAGGGCTGTAGATGTTGAGTTTTATTTCCTGCTTGATAAAAGAGTAATTACAAAAGAATTCAGGACTCAAGCAAGCTTCTATCACCACCTATTTACAAAATAACCAAATAGGTGGAAACATAAGACCACAGAGCTAATGAATAATCAAAGCTTGTCCTATCGTCACAAAATAACCAGATGATTGTTGTAAGCATGACAGCAGCAAGAGATTGACACACAGGCTGAAGAAAAAATCGTTGTAATGATAAATAACAACCATATCCAGATAGCAGTTGAAACAATATTTATAACAGATCATGATTCCAAGCAAATAAATAAAAATTCAGAGTATTACAACATACCTTTCCAGATGATGTCTGCAAGCCAGTAACACAGCCACCTTTCTTACAATCGCATGGTAGCCAGAACAAATTACTGCCTGTGTCTAATGCCACCAAAAAGGATAAACTTGGTGTCCCCACAGAAACATTGGCATAATATAAACCGAAACACCACGAAGATAGAAAGCAAAGGTTAGTTATTAGAAAAGTGGCACGAAGAGAATCCCATATAACTTTCATTCCTTGTTTGGTCAACAAGAAAATCGAGAGAAAATTCAAACCAAACAAACAAATCCGCAACTTTCTCAACGAGCGTTACGCTTTAAGAATTTATTTTCCATATCCATCAATCAATAAGAAAAAAATCGCCTGAAGAAACTCATAATCAGTTCTGTAATTTGTTTGAAGGACAGACAAAAATGGTACAACTCGGAGGAGCGAGGTTTACAGAGAGTGAGAGAGAGATTAATGTGTAAAGACAAACTCACCGGCATGAGAAGACGGCGGCGATGGCTTTTGAACGGAAACCTCCTGTAGAACCCGAGAGCGAGAGAGAGAGCGCGAGAAAGAGGGAAAATATCGAGCGTGGGAAATAAGATGAAGAAGACGCGGGAGGGAAAAAAGGGGAAAAGTTATTAAGGCTACCTATAAGTCGCCGTAACAAGTAAATATTTCTTGTTGTAACAAGTCGATTTTGGAATGGCCAAAGGCTTATTTGCGGCCACAATTTTTGCGGCGCACAAAACTCACCGCAAATACTCACTTTTTCCGGCTACCTTTTTCAGTTGACACAAGCATTTACTGAAATTGCAAAACTGACTATTTGCGACCAAAATCTTACCGCCGGAAATAAACTTAGCCACAAATACTCTTTTTTATTTCGAACCTTCTCGCCTGTGGACCTTCACAGCTTGGAAAATGGGACCTACATGCAATTTGCCAAGCCGGTATCGAATTCATCCAGCCTCCTCCTCCTTCGCTTATAGTGAGCTAAGAAACACATATAGCTGAGTATTGCAAGCAAAGCACCGATGGGAAAGCCAATTGCCATCATAAACGGTGAGAGGCTATTTTTATGCCTCATCAATAGCCTCATCTTCTTCTCCGGTGCTAAGGATGTTGGAACCACCATCGATGCTAAGTTACCATCTGATTGGTTCAACTTGAATATCTCCACACCGTTCAAGATAGCATCTTCATACTGTGGTCCTAAAAACTTGCCTCTAGATCTATATGGATGCAGTGCGAGCCATAAATCCTGCTTAGCTTGGATTTTTTTGGGAACCAACACGACGTAGTCTTTGTGCACTGGAATTTCACTGCCGCCACTCTGTGCGATCACATCCTCTTGAACTTCTGCCGTTTGGTTATAGATGAATATAGAAAACACCCGTTGATTTACACGAGTAAATTCAATTTCAGTCTCACAGAAATGAAGCCTAACCAAATAAAAGAACCCAGCATCCACCGGAAAAATCCAAGTGAGATTGTATTGCAAGTTCACATTAGGATCCTCACCCATTGTACGGGAAGTACCGTACACAACCTCCGGTGCTGTGTATGGTGGAGTGTCTACGGTGTACTTAATTGAAACATTGAGTTCATGAGGCATGGTGCCAAGCGCTGCTCCATAGATGTAATCCTCATCTTGGTCCCACACTCGGAACATTCCAGTATCATCAACATTGGAAACAACTACGCCACCCACGTTTAACCTATACATCGTCTCAAGAGCGAATGGGTTCATTTTGAAATAGAAGGGCATGTTTGGGTTGTCTACAAGGGTCACTGTGGATATGTCTTGATTACGAATTATATATAAGTTATTTGGCATGGAAACAACCTCGAGACCGTTGATGAAGGCATAAGAGCTTGGAGATGGTATGAAGGTTATGTCAAGGCTTTGATTGTTTTGCACGTCGATGATGAATTCCTTAACAAGATATGTCTTGGAAGGATTTGAAGCAGAGATGGAGAGATAGGCATTGAAGTTGCTTAATAGGGTGAAGTTATTGGCAATGACGGAGAAAAAGGATTTGGTTATGTCACGGTTGGAGTATGATGTAGGGTAAAAGTATAGACGGAGGAACTTTGGGCCGCACGAGACAGGGAAGGAATAGGTGAATTTGGACTGCTGATCAAATATACGAGCCGTCATGTAGGGGACTTGTGAAAGGGAAGGGTCTTGTTCAGAGGCTTCGGATGATGATGAAACGCTATGAATGTTGTGGGGGGAAAACTTCGAGTTGGAATCGCCTTCCCAGCGTCGGCCATCAAGTGAGGTAGAGTTGGAAGAGGAACCACAGTTGAGGAGAAAATAATCAATTGGAGTGTAAGGAGGTAGGGTTTCAGAGGTGGTGATGGGGAGGGACGAAAACAGATTGAGGATGGTGGAGAGGTAGAGAGCGAAGATTACCATGGGTGCCGGTAGTGGTGCATATTGTTGTTGCCCCGGAATTAATTTATAATATGCTGTAGAACCCGACCAGTGTGTAAAGCTGCTTATGACTTTTTTACTGTATAAGTCAAGATAGGGTTATTTTCTTTATATTCAAGGAGAGGCTACTAAAGCCACCAATCCTAAAAAACAAAGACAAAAAAAAGCGTGTGACAATTTAGAGGCTGTTTGACGCGGTTTGGTCTCTTTCTCCTACAGTGCATTTGACTCATGACCCGATTGTCATGCCCCTAATTATGTGGAAAATTATATATAACAGTTTTGTCATGTGATGTACGTGAATCTTCACATGCCCCCCAACCCCACCCCCATCTCTTTCAAATTCAACAAATATGCCATCCATATATTTGATCTCAAGACATATAATTAAAAAAAAAAAAAATCAGAATTCCGACATCAACGACCTTTTTTTTCAAAAAATTAAAAAGGTACAGTAATATGGAGATTATATGCATAAAAATTGTATAATTGGTAGTTAAAATTGGTAGAATTTAGCTCAATTGATATATTTCATGTATAGTATATTATCGGATGCCATGGCCTCCACAAACTTTTTGAAAACACAATATATCACTCTAAATTTTATACATAATTCTATAAATATAGAAAATGACACTCCAAAAAAAATTTACAATCTCTCTATATTCTCTAAATTTTTTTAAAATTTCAATATATCTAAAAATGCATCTCTCCAGTTTTTTTTAGTCCCAAAATTTTGTTTAATTTCTATATATTATTTACTTTCAAGGATGTGGTCTCTTTGAAATTAAACTTAAAACTAAGTTTAAGAGAAATAATAAACTTATTAATATATATGGATCTTAAAATTTTTTGTTATACAATATTGGGCTCCTTAATATGGAATCCAAAGTAAAAATATAAGAAAAATTATTTAAGGTAGATGACCTATATGAAAAATAGTTGCGAGATTTTATCTCTAACTTCATTGAGTAAAAAAGAATTTATGTAAATTTCAATTATAACATTAATGTTTAATTGATATAAAATATCTAATTTTACATGAAATCTGATAAAGTAGCTTACATACTAGAATAAAAGATGGTATTTTAAAAGATCTATTGATAGTTTATATGAAAGAAAATAAATTCTAAATATTTGCTTACAAAAATAACTTATGGATGAATATTATTTCATGAAACATTATAGACAGAATCTGAAACATATATTAAGTTGTGTTTTTATAATTTTATTTCTACATATACATAGGAAATTACCGAGATATACTTTTATATGTAGTTATGTTTTTATGATTTTTCAATCTCTTTTTAATTTACATAAGAGAAATAATATTAGTAGTCCTAGGATGTGTAAGCTTCACATAATCCCTTTAAAAAGAAAGTAGGTTTAATTTACATAAGAGAAATAATATTAGTAGTCCTAGGATGTGTAAGTTTTACATACTTCATTTAAAAAAAAAGTAGGTAAATCTATAACTCTCATAAAAACATTGTTTTTTAATGGTGGGTTTTACTTTTTTTTTTCAAAGGGAGTGTATAGTATTTGCAACCCTACAACTATATCTATTATTATTTTTTATATAAATGTGTCAAAGTAGAAAAGTTAGCCCCCTCAACATAATTGCTAGTTCCGCCACTACGAATGAAGGTATTTTTAATGTCTTTTTCAAAAATTTATGATTCTCGAACGAGAGATAAATACATAAACTGAATTTTATAATATTTATTATTAATTTAACATTGCCTGGGTAAGAATATTGATCAATACATTTTTGGCTTAATAAATTATAATCTATATAATTTTTTTTTTTGTAAATACATTTTTATGCATTTGATCAACATGGAAGAACATCTCAAAGTATGGGGCTAAGGATCAAGCGATTTGACTTTGTCCCTCAGGATCCACCACAGGTTGGTTTGATAGCTATGTGATGGGTGACTATCCAGCACGGTTCGGAGAGCACTTTTCGTCTGTGTTGGTGAATGGAAGCCCTGCTATCGAGCAAGAAAGAAGCCACTCGTCTCATGGGTAGAGGTGAACTAATTAACGAGAAAGAAGCCCTACTCACACAAAATGAATACACAACAAAATCTAAGTGCACTCATGCCTCTCCCACATCCAGTTGACCAACTCCCTTTACGTAGTGATTCTATCAATCATGTATGTAGGTAGGGCCTCCATTTGGATTGGTATATCGTGAAAAAAGAAAGCCTTTTGGGCTTGCCTTGTTTATAGGCGTCTTTGGACTCACAAAATTAGCTGGAGGGACAAGCCCAACCGAAGGGCCCTGGAGCGTATAAGAAGGCCCATGGTACAATAAAAACCAAGAAGCCTAGAGGATGGGCCCAGAGGTCATAGAGAGATAGTTAGGAAGAGTTTGAAGAGGGATGTGCATGGCATCACCTCTAACGAAAGGATAAAAACAGCAAGAAGTGATGCGATTATTCAAAATCCTAGGTGGTAATTCGTTCCAATAAATCCTAGATGAGATATGTACAGCAAACGAGCCTATATATATAGGTAATTTTTGATAATTAAGGATAACTCGAATACAATGACCTTGTAACTAACTTAAGCATCAGAGTGTTTGTAGGAGAAGCCCCCTTCAGGTTTCATGAGCGAATTACGGCTGCACAGTGGAAGATTGGAAGTGAGACACGTCCCTAACACTAGCTCTCCAATTTATTAAAAAAAAACTTATTTTATAATAATATATCTTATCTTTTTTTCTAAAAAATGTGTCAACTTACACACTCTACCATAAATCTAGCAGTAATGTTACATACAGTCGTAGAACAAGCATCGTGCAGTTACTTTGAAAAAGAGTGAGATGCACTATTAAAAAATTAGATTTTTTTCATATAGGTTCTGTATTTATTTATTTATTTTTAAGTGATTATACATACTCACGACTGCAATTATATTTTCTCTAAATTTAGTAGTCAAAGAAGTCTAGTCTTCTTTTTCATTTGAAAAAGCATTTTCTAATGGAATTTGGAATACTCGAAAATCCCAATCTTTTTCACCTATCGAGGTTTATCTGCATTCACCGGAGGCATGAGACGATGAGATGGGAATACGAATTCGATCTATAGATTCTTTTATTTTCTCTTTTATAAATTTGACGGTTTTCAAGGAATTGAAGTGAATGGTTGTACCATCAATCACTATCAGCCAACATTTTAGATCAAAGCTGGGTGCTTATTAATCTTTCAATTCTTCTACGGACAGTCGGCACGTGTAGTCGTGGTGCAATCCACATGCCACGTTAGCCGATTTCTTTATTTTTTTAAATAGATATTGAAAGAAGAAAATACGGAAAGATAAAAACGATACAAGCAAATTCTCTTTGTCTTCGCAGAGCTCCTCTTCATGAGTAACAGAGCTTCTCTTCGTGCCGAGCTTCTCTTTGGGCGAAACCGAGCTTCTCTTCTTGCAAAACCGAGCTTCTCTTCATGGGTTGGCAAAAATCGATCTATTTATCGTGGGTTCTTCTACAGATCGGTGAAAAGATTTTGCATCTGAGTTCACAACCTTCACTTTCAATCCTCCCCCTTCATTTTCGTCCTCCCCCTCTGTCTGGGTTCATAACTCATGGCATGGTACTTGTTAACCTATTTATTCGAAACAATAAACGCAGATTGAATTTTTGCCCTCAAAAGCTTTCATGCTTCCTTACCATATGTAACCTTACTTTGGCTGTTATTGGCTAGGGGTTACGGCTACTTTTTGATCTCAATTATGAGATTTTTTTTGAATCTTAAAGTTTCGTATTCTTTGTCTCGGTTATCTTTCAGGAGAATTATTTCTTCTTTTCTGAAAACCCAGTTGAATCAACAAACTATTTCTCAAAAGACTTTCTTTAAGTCCAATAACAAAGACTCGCATATCCCGGTTATGCAAAAACAAGAACTCCAAAGAAGCCATTGACATTCTCTGCGAACAAAAGCGTTTAAGGGAAGCAGTGCAGTTGCTTGACCAGATTGATCGACCCTCTGTTTCGGTATACTCAAACCTCATTCAGCTTTGTCTCCAACATCGTGCTCTTGAAGAGGGCAAGAAGGTCCATGCTCATACCAAAGCCTCTGGGTTGGTGCCTGGGATCTTCATTTGTAATCGTTTTTTAGATAGGTAGTGAAATTTGGGAATATGAGAAGGCATATAATCTTATTGAAAGATTAATTCATCTTAGATATGAATACGAAAAGTTGTTAAAACAAGAGTATGCAACAAAATTAATTGTTGATATTAAAAGGAGATTTTCTAATAAAATATATTTTTTGACCAATTACATTAGATTGATGCATATATTAATACACAGTTGTGCTTGTAACAAGATTTTTCTTTTTATAAATTAGTACGCAGATTAATACACAACTTTACTTGTACATAGCAAAACTTGTAAAGACAGTGACTCCAGACTGTATGTTATGCTTTTTGGTATTTTACACTCTCCATTAGGAGTGTACCACATGTGTAGCATATCTATTTATTTAATTATATAAAAGCCATGTTTTTCACTTCACACTAAGCATTAATATCGAATTAGTCGGCAGTCCCCCACTCCCCAATGTCCATCGAGTATAGGCAAATTCATACGTCGCATATTTCCATTTTAACTTTCCTTTCATGCACGGTGCCCCTTTCAAGCAACTCCTCCTCGTAGCTGTGGCCACCCATTGCCATGATAGAGCTTTTCACTTGGAATAGACGCCACTGCCAGCCACGCGAAACCGTAGTGCCCCTTTCTAAACCTCCATGTTACAGCCCCAATATCAATCCCACGCGAAACCGTCAACCACACTACCATAGAAACCACCCTCCTTACGATGCTCAGCTTCGGTGTAGCCCCACAGCAACCTTCCTCTTGGTTCGAAAACCACTGTCACAGCCCAACCCCACCATGCACCATGCAGCATGCAGTCTCCCAGCAGAAGTTGCATTGAAACACCCCTGTTTTTGTTTCCTGAAACAGAATACCCACCCTCCTGCTTCCAACCACTGCAACCACCTCAACCATGAGCCAACCACAATAGAAACCCAGGCGGCCACAGACATGAAGTTGACATTTATGGAGATCGAACGAATGGAACATGTAAAATCGAAGTATCTACAAAATAGAGTCTTTCGCTTCTAGTAGAAAAAAAAACATGCAAATTAACCTGAAAGCATAAAAACCGAGAACAATCTTGGTGAACTTTCTTGATTATTTTCAAACTATCCCCACATAAGGAGGCACATTTTCATGTTGAACTGCATGCTTACATGCAGGAGGGTGAACTGTGTTGATAGCTAGAAGAATTGAGAAGGCTGGTTCTTATGATACCAGCTTGATATGCATTGATGTATTTATAATGATATTTATAGATTTGAATACAGAGATAAGATAAAATATTTGAAATACAAAAATAAAGATTACAGCAACTGGATAAAATACAAACTGTAATTCCTAGATTCTCTGCATAGCTTTCGGAACTGATTGAAGTTGATCTCTAGAATTAGATTATGTTATGCATTGTTTATCCTGTCTAACATCCCCCCTCAAGTTGATGGGGAGAGAGCACAACATCAACTTGTCTCGAAGTAGTAAGAAACGTGAAGAGGAGAGGCCCTTGGTGAATATGTCCGATGGTTGATCATAAGTAGGGATATAATGAGCTTGTAAATCTTTGTTTAAAATCTTCTCACGGATGAAGTGGTAATCTACTTCAATGTNCACCCTTCACAAGGGTGTTGAAGTGGGATTGGGACATGCTTGTGGGATCCAATTTTGACAGACAGAAATTTGAAATCTTAGCCAACAACCTCTCATCTAGCAGTATGTTTGTAGGATTCATGTTGCGGTGAATTATTGTGTCCTTCACACCTGTATGAAGGTAGTTCAACCCATGTGCCACGCCGGTGCAAATTTGAATGCGTTGCTTCCATGTAAGCACATGGTTTTCAGTTTCATAAAGATGAGAACAGAGGGTCCCTCGTGCCACGTACTCGTACAAAAGGATTATCTCGTCTTGATCATCACAGTATCCTATTAAAGCTATGAGATTAGCATGGTGAAGCTTGGAGAGCAGGTGGATCTTGGTCCAAAACCCACGGGTCCCTTGCTTTGATAGTGGGTTTAGCCGTTTGATCGCAACGACGGTGGAGCCACCATCCATGTACCCTTTGTAAATGTTTCCAAATCTTCCAGCTTCTATGACTAATTGATGATCGAAGTTTTGCGTGGCTGCTTTGATCTCCATGATCGGGAAGTAACGACAGAGATTCAATGGCAGTTCACATGCCACTGTCAGTTCACATGCCACTGTCAGCTACTACTACTTGCCCTTTCGGTTCAAACTACCAGCATTGAGTCATTGACAAGTTCCACCCAATTCAGATGGAGAGGTTGCACTTAAGGCCTTGCTAATCTCTTGCTTACATAATGTGATGGCCATTTTTAAACATCACAACAAGCATTAGAATACATATTACGGGTATTACAAGTAATCTTAAAACTTGAAAACTATAAGAATATAAACGTGCACAACTAACAAATGCAGCAGCATACTTAAAAATCCAAATCATCAATAGAACCATCTTTATAAGTTATAACATAGAACCATCAAAATTAATAGAATCAGCAATAGAATATGTTCATCTCAGACACATTTTTTAACAAAAAGGGATTTTATTGAGTTTAACTAACTACAAAAAGCCTCAACAATGTTTAGTGTTTACCATCTGATAAGGACCATAGCTTATGTCATTTAATTATTTCTTTTCAATAAAGTGAAGTCATTTAATTATTGATTCTCCCAATCCCATCAAGTCCAAAACACAACGCAAAGGAATTTGAAGCTAGCCCATTTTTTGCTAAGATGCTAGGTGCGGATATATTTTGCATGCCTAGCCCAAACAGATCGTTTGGTGCTATTCCCGTCAAAAAAGCACCAGTCTGAATTTGACCACAACTGCAGCAAAGTAAACATTAGACAAGGGGGACCAGAAATAAACAAAAATTTGTTGAAGAAATCTGACCACCACAGGAAATTTTTCACCTTCTCTTTTCTTATATAAATAGATGTTAGTTGATCACCTACTGCCCCCAATGATGGCAATACAACAACTTGAGAGTCCTCATGATAATCATTCCTACTTGAGGAGAACAAAGCCACACCAAAGTCTACATCTACATTTTCAAAATTTTCCATTCCTACAACCGATAGAAAAATAAAATCTCCCATTGTCCAGTTTTTTGTCATTTCAACTGACAATTAATTGATTATAGTCCAATTTCTAAACTAAATATCACTGACGATTAACATCATATTCATTTGAAAAGCTGCTTGTCTGTATGTAGGGAGTTATTTTGATATCACAAAAAACCAAAGAGTTAAAAAATATTTTTGGTAGTAAGTGAAGGAAGAATTGCATACCCAAATGTAATCCGAGCGTCAACAGCTTTTGATTGATCGTATCTGTAACTAAGTGCAAAACATCCTCTACCAAGATCCCAGTAGATGAAGTATTCTTAGAATACAGAGTTTTATAACAACAATTACTACTTGCTGAAGAGCATTGATCACTTGGTCTGCACAGGGTGCTGTTGCTGGATAATTTTTCGCTTGTTGATGAATTATTAGGGCTGTAGATGTTGAGTTTTATTTCCTGCTTGATAAAAGAGTAATTACAAAAGAATTCAGGACTCAAGCAAGCTTCTATCACCACCTATTTACAAAATAACCAAATAGGTGGAAACATAAGACCACAGAGCTAATGAATAATCAAAGCTTGTCCTATCGTCACAAAATAACCAAATGATTGTTGTAAGCATGACAGCAGCAAGAGATTGACACACAGGCTGAAGAAAAAATCGTTGTAATGATAAATAACAACCATATCCAGATAGCAGTTGAAACAATATTTATAACAGATCATGATTCCAAGCAAATAAATAAAAATTCAGAGTATTACAACATACCTTTCCAGATGATGTCTGCAAGCCAGTAACACAGCCACCTTTCTTACAATCGCATGGTAGCCAGAACAAATTACTGCCTGTGTCTAATGCCACCAAAAAGGATAAACTTGGTGTCCCCACAGAAACATTGGCATAATATAAACCGAAACACCACGAAGATAGAAAGCAAAGGTTAGTTATTAGAAAAGTGGCATGAAGAGAATCCCATATAACTTTCATTCCTTGTTTGGTCAACAAGAAAATCGAGAGAAAATTCAAACCAAACAAACAAATCTGCAACTTTCTCAACGAGCGTTACGCTTTAAGAATTTATTTTCCATATCCATCAATCAATAAGAAAAAAATCGCCTGAAGAAACTCATAATCAGTTCTGTAATTTGTTTGAAGGACAGACAAAAATGGTACAACTCGGAGGAGCGAGGTTTACAGAGAGTGAGAGAGAGATTAATGTGTAAAGACAAACTCACCGGTGAGAAGACGGCGGCGATGGCTTTTGAACGGAAACCCTCCTGTAGAACCCAAGAGCGAGAGAGAGAGCGCGAGAAAGAGGGAAAATATCGAGCGTGGGAAATAAGATGAAGAAGACGCGGGAGGGAAAAAAGGGGAAAAGTTATTAAGGCTACCTATAAGTCGCCGTAACAAGTAAATATTTCTTGTTGTAACAAGTCGATTTTGGAATGGCCAAAGGCTTATTTGCGGCCACAATTTTTGCGGCGCACAAAACTCACCGCAAATACTTACTTTTTCCGGCTACCTTTTTCAGTTGACACAAGCATTTACTGAAATTGCAAAACTGACTATTTGCGACCAAAATCTTACCGCCGGAAATAAACTTAGCCACAAATACTCTTTTTTATTTCGAACCTTCTCGCCTGTGGACCTTCACAGCTTGGAAAATGGGACCTACATGCAATTTGCCAAGCCGGTATCGAATTCATCCAGCCTCCTCCTCCTTCGCTTATAGTGAGCTAAGAAACACATATAGCTGAGTATTGCAAGCAAAGCACCGATGGGAAAGCCAATTGCCATCATAAACGGTGAGAGGCTATTTTTATGCCTCATCAATAGCCTCATCTTCTTCTCCGGTGCTGAGGATGTTGGAACCACCATCGATGCTAAGTTACCATCTGATTGGTTCAACTTGAATATCTCCACACCGTTCAAGATAGCATCTTCATACTGTGGTCCTAAAAACTTGCCTCTAGA
Source organism: Carya cathayensis (assembly GCA_011037825.1). Lineage (NCBI taxonomy): Eukaryota > Viridiplantae > Streptophyta > Magnoliopsida > Fagales > Juglandaceae > Carya > Carya cathayensis. Next base: position 2,730,603 of record QGSO01000167.1, on the reverse strand, counting down.
TCTATATGGATGCAGTGCGAGCCATAAATCCTGCTTAGCTTGGATTTTTTTGGGAACCAACACGACGTAGTCTTTGTGCACTGGAATTTCACTGCCGCCACTCTGTGCGATCACATCCTCTTGAACTTCTGCCGTTTGGTTATAGATGAATATAGAAAACACCCGTTGATTTACACGAGTAAATTCAATTTCAGTCTCACAGAAATGAAGCCTAACCAAATAAAAGAACCCAGCATCCACCGGAAAAATCCAAGTGAGATTGTATTGCAAGTTCACATTAGGATCCTCACCCATTGTACGGGAAGTACCGTACACAACCTCCGGTGCTGTGTATGGTGGAGTATCTACGGTGTACTTAATTGAAACATTGAGTTCATGAGGCATGGTGCCAAGCGCTGCTCCATAGATGTAATCCTCATCTTGGTCCCACACTCGGAACATTCCAGTATCATCAACATTGGAAACAACTACGCCACCCACGTTTAACCTATACATCGTCTCAAGAGCGAATGGGTTCATTTTGAAATAGAAGGGCATGTTTGGGTTGTCTACAAGGGTCACTGTGGATATGTCTTGATTACGAATTATATATAAGTTATTTGGCATGGAAACAACCTCGAGACCGTTGATGAAGGCATAAGAGCTTGGAGATGGTATGAAGGTTATGTCAAGGCTTTGATTGTTTTGCACGTCGATGATGAATTCCTTAACAAGATATGTCTTGGAAGGATTTGAAGCAGAGATGGAGAGATAGGCATTGAAGTTGCTTAATAGGGTGAAGTTATTGGCAATGACGGAGAAAAAGGATTTGGTTATGTCACGGTTGGAGTATGATGTAGGGTAAAAGTATAGACGGAGGAACTTTGGGCCGCACGAGACAGGGAAGGAATAGGTGAATTTGGACTGCTGATCAAATATACGAGCCGTCATGTAGGGGACTTGTGAAAGGGAAGGGTCTTGTTCAGAGGCTTCGGATGATGATGAAACGCTATGAATGTTGTGGGGGGAAAACTTCGAGTTGGAATCGCCTTCCCAGCGTCGGCCATCAAGTGAGGTAGAGTTGGAAGAGGAACCACAGTTGAGGAGAAAATAATCAATTGGAGTGTAAGGAGGTAGGGTTTCAGAGGTGGTGATGGGGAGGGACGAAAACAGATTGAGGATGGTGGAGAGGTAGAGAGCGAAGATTACCATGGGTGCCGGTAGTGGTGCATATTGTTGTTGCCCCGGAATTAATTTATAATATGCTGTAGAACCCGACCAGTGTGTAAAGCTGCTTATGACTTTTTTACTGTATAAGTCAAGATAGGGTTATTTTCTTTATATTCAAGGAGAGGCTACTAAAGCCACCAATCCTAAAAAACAAAGACAAAAAAAAGCGTGTGACAATTTAGAGGGTGTTTGACGCGGTTTGGTCTCTTTCTCCTACAGTGCATTTGACTCATGACCCGATTGTCATGCCCCTAATTATGTGGAAAATTATATATAACAGTTTTGTCATGTGATGTACGTGAATCTTCACATGCCCCCCAACCCCACCCCCATCTCTTTCAAATTCAACAAATATGCCATCCATATATTTGATCTCAAGACATATAATTTAAAAAAAAAAAAATCAGAATTCCGACATCAACGGCCTTTTTTTTCAAAAAATAAAAAAGGTACAGTAATATGGAGATTATATGCATAAAAATTGTATAATTGGTAGTTAAAATTGGTAGAATTTAGCTCAATTGATATATTTCATGTATAGTATATTATCGGATGCCATGGCCTCCACAAACTTTTTGAAAACACAATATATCACTCTAAATTTTATACATAATTCTATAAATATAGAAAATGACACTCCAAAAAAAATTTACAATCTCTCTATATTCTCTAAATTTTTTTAAAATTTCAATATATCTAAAAATGCATCTCTCCAGTTTTTTTTAGTCCCAAAATTTTGTTTAATTTCTATATATTATTTACTTTCAAGGATGTGGTCTCTTCGAAATTAAACTTAAAACTAAGTTTAAGAGAAATAATAAACTTATTAATATATATGGATCTTAAAATTTTTTGTTATACAATATTGGGCTCCTTAATATGGAATCCAAAGTAAAAATATAAGAAAAATTATTTAAGATAGATGACCTATATGAAAAATAGTTGCGAGAATTTATTCTCTAGACTTCATTGAGTAAGAAAAGAATTTATGTAAATTTTCAATTATAACATTAAATGTTTAATGTGATATGAAAATATCTAAATTTTACATGAAATCTGATAAAGTAGCTTACATACTAGAATAAAAGATGACATTTTTAAAGATCTATTGATAGTTTATATGAAGAAAATAAATTCTAAATATTTCATTACAAAAATAACAATGGATGAATATTATTCCATGAAACATTATAGACAGAATCTGAAACATATATTAAGTTGTGTTTTTATAATTTTATTTCTACATATACATAGCAAATTACCGAGATATACTTTTATATGTAGTTATGTTTTTATGATTTTTCAATCTCTTTTTAATTTACATAAGAGAAATAATATTAGTAGTCCTAGGATGTGTAAGCTTCACATAATCCCTTTAAAAAGAAAGTAGGTTTAATTTACATAAGAGAAATAATATTAGTAGTCCTAGGATGTGTAAGTTTTACATACTTCATTTAAAAAAAAAGTAGGTAAATCTATAACTCTCATAAAAACATTGTTTTTTAATGGTGGGTTTTACTTTTTTTTTTCAAAGGGAGTGTATAGTATTTGCAACCCTACAACTATATCTATTATTATTTTTTATATAAATGTGTCAAAGTAGAAAAGTTAGCCCCCTCAACATAATTGCTAGTTCCGCCACTACGAATGAAAGTATTTTTAATGTCTTTTTCAAAAATTTATGATTCTCGAACGAGAGATAAATACATAAACTGAATTTTATAATATTTATTATTAATTTAACATTGCCTGGGTAAGAATATTGATCAATACATTTTTGGCTTAATAAATTATAATCTATATAATTTTTTTTTTTGTAAATACATTTTTATGCATTTGATCAACATGGAAGAACATCTCAAAGTATGGGGCTAAGGATCAAGCGATTTGACTTTGTCCCTCAGGATCCACCACAGGTTGGTTTGATAGCTATGTGATGGGTGACTATCCAGCACGGTTCGGAGAGCACTTTTCGTCTGTGTTGGTGAATGGAAGCCCTGCTATCGAGCAAGAAAGAAGCCACTCGTCTCATGGGTAGAGGTGAACTAATTAACGAGAAAGAAGCCCTACTCACACAAAATGAATACACAACAAAATCTAAGTGCACTCATGCCTCTCCCACATCCAGTTGACCAACTCCCTTTACGTAGTGATTCTATCAATCATGTATGTAGGTAGGGCCTCCATTTGGATTGGTATATCGTGAAAAAAGAAAGCCTTTTGGGCTTGCCTTGTTTATAGGCGTCTTTGGACTCACAAAATTAGCTGGAGGGACAAGCCCAACCGAAGGGCCCTGGAGCGTATAAGAAGGCCCATGGTACAATAAAAACCAAGAAGCCTAGAGGATGGGCCCAGAGGTCATAGAGAGATAGTTAGGAAGAGTTTGAAGAGGGATGTGCATGGCATCACCTCTAACGAAAGGATAAAAACAGCAAGAAGTGATGCGATTATTCAAAATCCTAGGTGGTAATTCGTTCCAATAAATCCTAGATGAGATATGTACAGCAAACGAGCCTATATATATAGGTAATTTTTGATAATTAAGGATAACTCGAATACAATGACCTTGTAACTAACTTAAGCATTAGAGTGTTTGTAGGAGAAGCCCCCTTCAGGTTTCATGAGCGAATTACGGCTGCACAGTGGAAGATTGGAAGTGAGACACGTCCCTAACACTAGCTCTCCAATTTATTAAAAAAAAACTTATTTTATAATAATATATCTTATCTTTTTTTCTAAAAAATGTGTCAAACTTACACACTCTACCATAAATCTAGCAGTAATGTTACATACAGTCGTAGAACAAGCATCGTGCAGTTACTTTGAAAAAGAGTGAGATGCACTATTAAAAAATTAGATTTTTTTCATATAGGTTCTGTATTTATTTACTTTTTTTTAAGTGATTATACATACTCACGACTGCAATTATATTTTCTCTAAATTTAGTAGTCAAAGAAGTCTAGTCTTCTTTTTCATTTGAAAAAGCATTTTCTAATGGAATTTGGAATACTCGAAAATCCCAATCTTTTTCACCTATCGAGGTTTATCTGCATTCACCGGAGGCATGAGACGATGAGATGGGAATACGAATTCGATCTATAGATTCTTTTATTTTCTCTTTTATAAATTTGACGGTTTTCAAGGAATTGAAGTGAATGGTTGTACCATCAATCACTATCAGCCAACATTTTAGATCAAAGCTGGGTGCTTATTAATCTTTCAATTCTTCTACGGACAGTCGGCACGTGTAGTCGTGGTGCAATCCACATGCCACGTTAGCCGATTTCTTTATTTTTTTAAATAGATATTGAAAGAAGAAAATACGGAAAGATAAAAACGATACAAGCAAATTCTCTTTGTCTTCGCAGAGCTCCTCTTCATGAGTAACAGAGCTTCTCTTCGTGCCGAGCTTCTCTTTGGGCGAAACCGAGCTTCTCTTCGTGCAAAACCGAGCTTCTCTTCATGGGTTGGCAAAAATCGATCTATTTATCGTGGGTTCTTCTACAGATCGGTGAAAAGATTTTGCATCTGAGTTCACAACCTTCACTTTCAATCCTCCCCCTTCATTTTCGTCCTCCCCCTCTGTCTGGGTTCATAACTCATGGCATGGTACTTGTTAACCTATTTATTCGAAACAATAAACGCAGATTGAATTTTTGCCCTCAAAAGCTTTCATGCTTCCTTACCATATGTAACCTTACTTTGGCTGTTATTGGCTAGGGGTTACGGCTACTTTTTGATCTCAATTATGAGATTTTTTTTTTCTGAATTTTAAAGTTTCGTATTCTTTGTCTCGGTTATCTTTCAGGAGAATTATTTCTTCTTTTCTGAAAACCCAGTTGAATCAACAAACTATTTCTCAAAAGACTTTCTTTAAGTCCAATAACAAAGACTCGCATATCCCGGTTATGCAAAAACAAGAACTCCAAAGAAGCCATTGACATTCTCTGCGAACAAAAGCGTTTAAGGGAAGCAGTGCAGTTGCTTGACCAGATTGATCGACCCTCTGTTTCGGTATACTCAAACCTCATTCAGCTTTGTCTCCAACATCGTGCTCTTGAAGAGGGCAAGAAGGTCCATGCTCATACCAAAGCCTCTGGGTTGGTGCCTGGGATCTTCATTTGTAATCGTTTTTTAGATAGGTAGTGAAATTTGGGAATATGAGAAGGCATATAATCTTATTGAAAGATTAATTCATCTTAGATATGAATACGAAAAGTTGTTAAAACAAGAGTATGCAACAAAATTAATTGTTGATATTAAAAGGAGATTTTCTAATAAAATATATTTTTTGACCAATTACATTAGATTGATGCATATATTAATACACAGTTGTGCTTGTAACAAGATTTTTCTTTTTATAAATTAGTACGCAGATTAATACACAACTTTACTTGTACATAGCAAAACTTGTAAAGACAGTGACTCCAGACTGTATGTTATGCTTTTTGGTATTTTACACTCTCCATTAGGAGTGTACCACATGTGTAGCATATCTATTTATTTAATTATATAAAAGCCATGTTTTTCACTTCACACTAAGCATTAATATCGAATTAGTCGGCAGTCCCCCACTCCCCAATGTCCATCGAGTATAGGCAAATTCATACGTCGCATATTTCCATTTTAACTTTCCTTTCATGCACGGTGCCCCTTTCAAGCAACTCCTCCTCGTAGCTGTGGCCACCCATTGCCATGATAGAGCTTTTCACTTGGAATTGACGCCACTGCCAGCCACGCGAAACCGTAGTGCCCCTTTCTAAACCTCCATGTTACAGCCCCAATATCAATCCCACGCGAAACCGTCAACCACACTACCATAGAAACCACCCTCCTTACGATGCTCAGCTTCGGTGTAGCCCCACAGCAACCTTCCTCTTGGTTCGAAAACCACTGTCACAGCCCAACCCCACCATGCACCATGCAGCATGCAGTCTCCCAGCAGAAGTTGCATTGAAACACCCCTGTTTTTGTTTCCTGAAACAGAATACCCACCCTCCTGCTTCCAACCACTGCAACCACCTCAACCATGAGCCAACCACAATAGAAACCCAGGCGGCCACAGACATGAAGTTGACATTTATGGAGATCGAACGAATGGAACATGTAAAATCGAAGTATCTACAAAATAGAGTCTTTCGCTTCTAGTAGAAAAAAAAACATGCAAATTAACCTGAAAGCATAAAAACCGAGAACAATCTTGGTGAACTTTCTTGATTATTTTCAAACTATCCCCACATAAGGAGGCACATTTTCATGTTGAACTGCATGCTTACATGCAGGAGGGTGAACTGTGTTGATAGCTAGAAGAATTGAGAAGGCTGGTTCTTATGATACCAGCTTGATATGCATTGATGTATTTATAATGATATTTATAGATTTGAATACAGAGATAAGATAAAATATTTGAAATACAAAAATAAAGATTACAGCAACTGGATAAAATACAAACTGTAATTCCTAGATTCTCTGCATAGCTTTCGGAACTGATTGAAGTTGATCTCTAGAATTAGATTATGTTATTCATTGTTTATCCTGTCTAACATCCCCCCTCAAGTTGATGGGGGAGAGAGCACAACATCAACTTGTCTCGAAGTAGTAAGAAACGTGAAGAGGAGAGGCCCTTGGTGAATATGTCCGATGGTTGATCATAAGTAGGGATATAATGAGCTTGTAAATCTTTGTTTAAAATCTTCTCACGGATGAAGTGGTAATCTACTTCAATGTGTTTCGTCCTAGCATGAAACACGGTTGGAAGATAGAGCGAGAGCGCCAATGTTGTCAACCCATAGACATGGAGCAGAAGTTAATGGAATATGTAGCTCACGGAATAGCATTCGCAGCCAATATAACTAAGCTACTGTGATAGCCATGGATCTGTACTCAGCTTCAGTACTAGATCTAGCTACGACTAGTTGTTTCTTTGCAGCCCATGAAATCAAGCATGGACCAAGATATATAGCATAGCCTGTGACTGATTTACGATCATCGGGGCTACCAGCCCAATCAAAATCACAAAAACCATGGAGTTGCAGAGAAACCTTTGTGAAATGAAGACCAAACTGAAGTGTCCCCTTAAGATACCTTAAGACCCGTTTAGCAGCAGTGAGATGAATTGTGGTTGGACAGTGCAAAAATTGGCAGAGTTGGTTGACATTATAAGAGATATCTGGTCGAGTTAATGTAAGGTATTGCAAAGCACCAACCATGGTTCGATATTCTGTAGGGTCAGGCAAAGGGTCACTAGAAAACTTGGAGAGTTTACTACCTGTACAGCAAGGAGTTGATGCAGGTTTGGCACCTGCCATCTTGGTTCGATGAAGTAGATTTGTCACATATTTGCCCTGATGAAGATGAAGACCATCAGGGGTGTGTGTGACTTGAATGCCCAAGAAAAATGAGAGTGCACCAAGATCTTTGACTGCAAATTCGTGGCTCAATGTAGAAACAAGTTGAGAAATAGCAGCAGAAGAGTTACTTGTAACTATGATATCATCCACGTAAATAAGGACATGAATGCATATATTATGCTGATGAAAAGTGAACAAAGAAGTGTCAACACTTGAACCAATAAATCCAAGTTCCAATAATGCTTGTGAGAGACGCATGAACCAGGCCCTAGGGGCTTGTTTTAGCCCATATAAAGATTTCTGAAGTTTGCAGACATATTCGGGATGCTGAGGATCTTCAAACCCTTTAGGCTGTTCCATAAAGACCTCCTCTTCAAGAAATCCATGTAGGAAGGCATTAGAGATGTCCAGTTGTCGAATGGTCCAGTTGTAGTGTACAGCAAGAGCTAGAACCAATCTAATAGTTGCTGGTTTAACGACGGGACTGAAGGTCTCATTGAAATCAATGCCATTTTCCTGATCAAATCCTTTTGCCACAAGCCTTGCTTTGTACCTATCAATGGAGCCATCAGATTTTTGTTTAAGTTTAAAAACCCATTTGTTCCTCACTACTTTCTTAGCTGCAGGGCGTGGACATAAAGTCCATGTGTTATTGATTAAAAGAGCTTTGAATTCAGCCTGCATAGCATCACACCAATTCTTATCCTTCACTTCTTGGGAGTAAGTTGTTGGTTCTAGAGGAAGAGTAATGGTTAACAAAGCTTGAAGATGGTGTTTAGTGGAGTAAAAGAGTTTGTAATCAGGAAACTGTTTGGGTTTTAAGGAGTTTGTTTGTGACCTAGTAACCATACGGGAAGGTAAGGAGACAATAGATTCTATAGATGGAGGTAGAGAAGCAGGTGCTGTAGATGTAGTGGAATTAGTAGGAGGATTAGATGAGGTCAAAGAATCAGGTGAGTGATCTAATGAGGGCTCAAAAGTAGAGTCGAATTCTGTTGTGATCACTGCAGTAGATTGATTATGAGGAGCATGAGTAACAGCATTGGAAGGGATAGAAAGATCAATAGAAGTACTAAAGGTGGGAAGAGACAAACCTGTAGTAGTGGAAAGTGTGGAAGCAAGAGTAGCACCCTCTGTAGTCTAAGTGAGCATGTCTTGTGCAGCAAAATCGAGTTCATCAAACACCACATGTCTTGAGATATAGACACGACCAAAATGAGGGTCCAAGCAATGATAGCCCTTTTGATTAGCACTATATCCTAGGAAAATACGCTTTTTACTACGGTAATGTAGTTTATGAGTGTTATATGGGCGAAGAAGGGGGTAGCAAGTGCAACCAAAAGTTTTAAGATCTGAGTAATTTGGTTGTGTATTGAACAACTTGAAATATGGAGATGTATTGGCAAGAACTGGAGTAGGAAGCCGATTGATGAGATAGGTGGCAGTTAAGAAGGCATCAACCCAATACTTGGATGGGAGTTTGGATTGTGCAAGAAGAGACAAACCAGTCTCAGTGATATGCTTGTGCTTTCATTCAGAGATCCCATTTTGTTCAGATGTATATGGACAGGTTAGACGATGGAGGATACCATGTTTTTCAAGGAATGTTTTGAATGAGGTTGAAGTATATTCTCCTCCATTGTTAGTTTGGAACTTTTTTATTTTGCAAGAGAATAAGTTTTCAACCAAACATTTGAATTTAATAAAACACATAGTAACATCTGATTTGTGATGCAAAGGAAAGAGCCATGCAAAGCGAGAGAAGTCATCAATAAAAATTACATAGAATTTGCACCCACTTACAGAAGAAATAGGGGAGGTCCACAAATCTGAATGGATTAATTCCAAAGGAGATGTAGACATACTAGTTGACTCACTAAATGGAAGTTTGTGACTCTTGGCCACTTGACAAGATTCACAAAGTTTAGTAAGCCTAAGGGGTCCTGAGAGAGATAACATAGAACTATTAACTAATTGATGAAGAACAGGTGCAGAGGGATGACCCAATCTTGAGTGCCAAACTTGGATTGGTGCTTTGACTCCTAGCAATGCAGTGAAAGAGGGAGGAGAGATAGGCCTTGTGGAGGTTTTATTGGACTGAAAATGCTGCAAATAAATGGGGTACAAGCCAGCTTCACTCGGTCCTTGGAGGAGTGTCTCCTGGGTTTGCAAGTCCTTAACAATAAAAGAAGAGGCAGTAAGTACAAAATAACAATTGTTATCTTGATAGAAATTCTGAATGGATAATAAGTTAGAAGAAGCATGAGGACATCTTAAAATATTCTGGAGTAGAAATTTGGACTTGGAAGAGGAAAAGAAGGAAGAACCAGTGTGTGTGATATGCAAACCTCCTCCATTGCCAACTTTTACTTTGTCTGTACTCTGATATGGCTGTTGTTGTATTGTTAAGTTGTCAAGATCAGCTGTTATGTGGTTTGTTGCACTGCTATCCAAATACCATGGCTGTTCAACCTCCTGAGAAACATTGAACTGGGCTGCTAGAGTTGCAAGCTGAGATGGAGGATGACGGCCTTGGTATGAGAAATTCATACGGTGATAACAATCTAATGCTTGGTGACTTGATTTTCCACATATCTGACAAGGTTGTCGATTTGTAGAAAAAAGTCTTTGATTGGTAGAGGACTTGGAACCTTGCTGATTGGTTGGTGTTGAAGAGTTGTTGGAAGGCTTGACTTGTGGGTGAGAGTAGTTTTGTTGCGGGAAAAACTTCTTCTTATTGAACTGCTGCTGCTTGGGCTTCTGTGTGAAGAAAGCAATGCTGCTGTCTGCTGCAACATGCTTGGTTTGTGATTCAATGAGTTGCTCATAATTAAGCAATTCAGCTTGAAAATCATCAAAGCTGATAGAAGTATCACGAGTTGTAAAATTCAATGAAGTAATAAATGGATGATAAGTATGATTGAGACCTCCCACTATATAAGAAATTAGATCCTCTTCATCTACTGGTTTACCAACAGCAACAAGTTGGTCAGACCAGCTCTTAGCTCTTAATAAGTAGTCAGAGCAGCTTCGAGATCCTTGGTGCAAAGTTTGAAGCTGCCTCTTGAGATGATAGATTCGAGATCGAGAGTGTGGAGCAAAACGATTAGCCAAAGTGGTCCAGACTTGGCGAGATGTGTTAAGTCCATAAACTGTGGACAGAACCTTCTCAGATAAAGTGGCATTCAACCATGCCAAAATAAACTGATCTTTTTTTTACCATAACAGATAGGCAGGGTTGAGATCAGATGTGGGCTTCCCAGTATCATCAATAATAAACTGGGAAGGACAGGGTTCTGAGCCATCAACAATGCTCAAGAGATCATGACTACGCAGTATAGGAATAAATTGAGTAGTCCAATTTAGGTAATTGGATCCATCGAGTTTGACAGAAACTAATGGGGTAATATTAGGAAGAACAAATGTAGTGGAGGAAGGACTTGAAGAGGCCATATAGGATCGGATGGGGTGAACCAGAAGGCTCTGATACCAAGCTAGAAGAATTGAGAAGGCTGGTTCTTATGATACCAGCTTGATATGCATTGATGTATTTATAATGATATTTACATATTTGAATACAGAGATAAGATAAAATATTTGAAATACAAAAATAAAGATTACAACAACTGGATAAAATACAAACTGTAATTCCTAGATTCTCTGCATAGCTTTCGAAACTGATTGAAGTTGATCTCTAGAATTAGATTTTGTTATGCATTGTTTATCCTGTCTAACCTTGATGGCATTCGTTCCTTAAAAATCAGGAATGAAAGGTGCAGCAAGTGAGTACCGTTTATATTCCACGTACAAACTGGACGTTACATGAAGAGGCAACGGTTATAATAAATTAAACTGAAGAGGCAACCGAAGAAACCAAAGTGGCAAATACAAAGTTCTTCCACTCTTTCGATCATAAATATTTTGGAAAGTTACTTTTTTTTTGTTTCACCTTCTTCTCTGCTCGCTCTCTCTCAAATCAATTTGGCCAACCCATTGTACATTTTTGCATTAAACTCTGTTTCGGGTGTGTAGGTGCGGTGATTCTAACTACCTTTCGATCGTGTGTGTGTGTGTGTGTATATTGAGGTATATATTCATATATGCATAACATGTTTTTATTGCTCCCATGTTTTTACTTTTTATTTATCAGAAAAGGACTTCTGGTAGTACTGATTTATCAACACCATGTCTCCCAAAATCCCAAAACTGAGCTTCCTCCATTTATTTTTTACTATATAGTCTGACCGATCAATTTATATTTTTTATTTTTGTTTAAACTATATACTCTGCTTGGTTACTTATAAAAGGCAGGAGACAAATTACACTGCACCCATATTTAACCAAAAGGATCCAAATGGTGTGGCAAATACCAAGGCACATAGAAAACAATGCTACAAATTTCTACATCGAGAGAAGTTCAGGTTGTGAAAAAGTTTACATGGTGTGCTATTTGTTATTTCTTAATTTAAGAGTGCAAGGGGTGGTCCGAAAACACAAAAGTAACATGCATGAAAAATACGATCCAGCATCCAATAAATTGATGGCATGCATTCATTATTTAACATGTTTTGATTTCCTGGCATTTCTTTCCATCAAAATAATCCATTCATAAATTCCTGATAAACCTAGTAAGTGAGCATATAGAGCAAAAACTCATCCTAAACACTGAGATGCATCTTTCCTTCCATCTAAAAAATCAGCCTTGCCCAAGAACGAAACTTAAAGTTTTTTTACTTTCTATTAATCGGTAAAGAAGATGTAACACGATTTCCTCCCAAGTTACCAGCTTTAAGTGAAAATATTTATTTAAACAAATTAGAAAACGAAAAGAAAGGCTTTTAGTTTTATTTTTTTATTTTTATATAATATTCCTGATCATCACGAAAAGAAAGGAGCTACTTCGTTTTGGATTATTTTGTATTTTCCCTTACCAAAAAATAAAATAAAATAAGATAAAAAACGCAGGTATATAGTGTTAGACCTTTAGTTTTCCTAGAAAACTTTTGTCTTCCCTAAGGTGGTTCACTTCATCTAAGATGATACACTTCATCTATCAAGTATAGGTAATTGCCCTTTATAAATAAAGTAGTGACCCTTGCTATTTTTTGATGGATGAAATAATGAGGGAAGCCTAAAGGTTATAGGAGTAATAAATGAGGGTCCCTAGTCTTGGCTATATAAAGGGGCTTGTGTTTTCCATTAGAACCATCCCAAAAAGTTCTAAAGCAAATGCTAGAAGTCCATTCCCTACAAAGTCTCTACTTTCTTTTGAGTTCTCAAGCACAAATGGCTGGAGGTAAAAGATCCTATAACTTTTTAAAGTTATTTTCTATCATTTGGTATCAGAGCGGTTGCCTTTCAGTTTTGTGTTTGAATTATTAGCATTTCACTTTGTGCATGGAGTGGGCTTTTGAAATCCAGTTATGTTTCTTGTTTTATTTTCTTGGCATGATCAATATTTTTTATTTGTCATAATCTATGTCATGAGGAGAAAAAGCCGAGTCATGATTTCAATTTTTTTTTTTTGGGCTCAATTTCAAGTTTTATTCATATTGATGGGCCTTTGGGCTAATTTACAGTTTTTTTTTTAAGGAGATGTCCAGTTGTATTTCTTTTAATAATGAAGGTAATGCCACAGCATCCTTATTATTTAAAAGAATACATTTAAAAAAAAATGGAATCTCATTGTAATTAAATCATAGGATTTAAGTATTTATCCCTACAGGGAAATCTTTAATTTTTGTGATTTAATTAGTATAAGAAAATGATTTTCGGTATTGACAGTAAAATTTATCTTCTGCCTACAGGTGTGGATAGTTTTATTTGTTAATATTTGGAATAATTTGTCTTATAAATAAAGATAAATAAATTTATACTGTTATGCAACTTTTTCCTACAGGAAGGTTAAAATTTACTTGAATTCATAGCATTAAAGTTTTTATTGGTTTTGCAGCTGTTGTACCACAATCCTTAGCTGATGGTGTTTATTTTATTCCAATGCTTGATGGCACTAATTTTTCTGACTGGAAAGATTCGGTTCAATTTACCTTGGGGTATATGGACCTTGACTATGCACTCCGTGTGGAGCAACCACCTTCTGCCACGGATACGGATGCACAGGAAGTTATTGAAAATCGCCAATGGTGGGAGCGATCCAATCGCCTAAGTCTAATGCTCATAAAGTCTCGCATGAGTAAGAGCATTAGAGGTTCTATTGGTGATTGCGCTACAATTAAGGAATTAATGCAGGCAATTGAGGAACAGTTTGTTCGCTCTGACAAGGCTTTAGCTAGCACTCTTATCAGACAATTCACTACTAAAGCCTTTGACAGTTCTAAGGGTATGCGTGCATACATTACAGAAATGAGAGACATTGTTTCTCAACTTAAGGGCTTAAAGATAGAGATATCTGAGCCATTCTTGGTCCATTTCATCTTTAACTCACTGCCATCTGAGTATGGACCTTTCAAGATCTCTTATAACACACATAAGGAAAACTGGTCAGTTACGGATCTTCTGACCATGTGTGTGCAAGAAGAAGAAAGGATGAAGCATGATCGACCTGAAAGTGCAAATATGGTCGTGAATGATAAAGTTAAGACCGAGAAGGGCCAAAGTGGACCTCAAAAGAAAAGGAAGCATAATGTGCTATCAAAATCCAATGGATCTAATGGCAAAAAGGTGACCAGTTTCTTTTGCAAGAAAGAGGGACATGTTAAGAAGAGCTGCATCAAGTATAAAGAGTGGCTTGAGAAGAAAGGTAGCTCTATATCTCTTGTGTGTCATGAATCTTTTTTCATTGATGCTCCTAAAAATTCATGGTGGATTGACTCTGGTTCTTCAGTTCATATTGTGAATACATTGCAGGGTTTTCTCACAAGAAAGAAACCAACAACAAGTGAACTTTGGGTTTTCACCGTGTTTGAGCTGAAAAATTGCATATTTTAGCTATTTAAAACCAATTTATTTCAACTGCTTCGTGATATTATTATTGATTTTAGATAGAAAAATAGTTAATAAGCATAAATCCGAGTTGTGATTTTTAATTGATTAATATCATGTTTATGCTTAATTTTATAACTATGATTTAATTGGACAATATTTCCTCACAATATATTTTTAATAATCTATTTTCTTTTTAATTTATTTAGAGTGTTATTTCTTTATTTGCAGTATAGATAAATTTCACGAGATCCGGCTCTGACCAAAAGCGCATGCTTTACGAGTCTTTCAAAGTAGAGTTGCTGAAAAATAAAATGTTGAGGTGACCGTAAAAGAATTGTCGGCAAAGGAAAAAAATCATGGAACACGTCGAATGAAGAAAAAAAGCTGCTATTTTACGGAACGATTTTGTTTCGTCGGCAATTTTTTTTTTTTTTATCCTTTGGGGTAAATTCTTACCAAAAGGGGAGCCGAAAAATAAGAACAGAAAAGAGAGAGAGTTTTCTTCTACGGCTTGAGAAAGAGACGTGAAGGAAAAGAGTGGGAGACAAGAGAGCTTTCGGTGAGCTAGTGGGAGCTAGTTTTACGGAAAGGACATAGCACACATGCGGAAGCTTCACGTTTGGGCAGCACTGAAAATAGAAGAATAAAAAGCTAAGGAAACAGAAGAAAAGAAGAAGAAGTGAACGTTCAGATAAGGAGGCTGGTTTTACGGCAAACAAGAGAAAAAAAAGAAAGAAGAAAAAAAAAACATGTTGTCAACATAAACGGAAAGGGAGTTAGCTGTCTTCGGCTTGAGACACTTCAGCTGGAAACAAAATACAAAAGAAAAAAAGAAACAGAGTTTACGTGAGGTTGAGGGAGTTTACGGACAGAAGACGGAACCAAGTTGACATTCAGGAAGAATTTTACGTGGAGGGAGCGATCACTACGCTTGGACGAACAGAAACAGAGTATCTGAAAAACAGTTGGGTTTACGGCAGCTAAAGTGGACTTGGTTGGTGCAGCTAAAGTGGACCATTTAGGGTTGGCTTACTCTATTTAAAGGAGTTTTATTTTGCAGAAAAGAGGTGAGAGTAGAGGAAGGTGAGAGACGTAGGTGGGCTGTAAAAGAAAAGAGAGTTGGTGAGTAGTAAGACAGCAGGGAGACGTGGGAAATTTGAGTTTCATTCAGGAGGTTGGAGAGAAAAAGAGAGAGTCGGGTATAGAAAGGAGAGAAGGGGGTTCGGGGAGTGAAGGAAAGAAAAGAAAAAATACAGAACTGAAAAAAAATAAAGAAGGGAAGTTTACGTTGAGTTTATGTAGGAGAAGGGAGAGCTATTTTCTGCTCTGTTTTTAGTGAGAGAAATAGAGTAGCTACGGAACCATATTTCATTTTCGTATGGATGAAACTGGAGGGAAAATGAACAAGGTGAAGACGGAAAGGCAAGGCTGGACTTGAGCACCGAACGGATGAAGCAAGGGGTCATTTCGCTTGAAGTTCTCGACAAGGGGTGATTATACGTTTGGAGTTGGCTTGGGACGAACTGAGCACCTGAGGGAGCTGGAGACGTTGGGCTGAGAAGGAGGACGTTTACGGAGAAGCTGGAAGGAGTTTCAAGCTGCAGTGGTAGACGCCGAACGGAGCTTACGGAACGGAGAGGGAGTTTTATTTTTTTTCTTTTAACTCTTATTTTCTCTTCACTTTTCTTGTGTTGTTTTATTGTGTTTTATTTTAATATCATCATGAACAATGTTTATTTTATTTTTATAGCACTTGTAATAAATATGTTTGGCTAAATTTTCGTACTAAGATTAGAGATGAAGTTTAATAATTTGAAAATTGTTTTCGGATCGTCGACAAATTTATTTTATGAGCCTGATCGATTGAAAGATTTTATTATTGGATATTTTGGTTATCTATATATTTTTCTTGATTTATTGTGATTCTGAATACAGTGAATGCTTGAGAAATCCCTGTGATAGTCAAATAGTTTCGTAAGTGTTTTAATCATCAATCGCTCATGCTCAATCATTAGTAATTATTTTCTTGATCGTAAATGCTAAATCTTCCAATTAAACGGAATCATTATTCTAGTTTAATTGAAGTAATTCGATCGGAAACAATATTTTAAATTATTAAACGGATCCTCGAAACCTTAGTCTTTTTTTTTCGTATCAACACAGCTTATCATTTTAGTCTTATTTTGTTACGTCAAAAATCATCATCTCAATAACTTCATTTTATTTTTAATCGCGTAATTTTTTTTAGTATTTTATTTTCATTTGTTTGAGAGAATTTTTCACATAAGTCAATCCCTGTGGATTCGATCCTGTAAGGTACTACAACACCTGTATACTTGCAGGTAAAACTGCACTAAATTTTGGTTCATTAATTTGAGTTAAAGTTTAGGCGCAACACACCGGAAATAAAGGGCGTTCACAAGTTGTTGCAGTTGGAGTTTTTAGAGTGATTCTCAAATCGGGACATGTTTTGGATTTAAATAATGTTTTTTATATTCCAGAATTTTGTAGAAATTTAATTTCTGTTTCCAAACTTGTTATCAAAGGATACAATTTCCTTTTTGAGAATGTTATGACTGTTTTTAAGAATAAAATTCCTGTTGGTTCTGGAACTTTAGTTGATAACTTATTTAAATTAGATATTCATCCCGATTTTGAAGAGAATTATCTCTCCCTGCATTCAGTTGGTATTAAGAGAAACTTTTTGAATGAAAAATCTTCTCTACTATGGCATAAGAGATTGTGACACATCTCTATAGAGAGGATTAGACGGTTAGTAAAAGAAGGGGTCCTACAGGATCTTGATTTTACTGACTTCAAGAATTGTGTGGACTGCATAAAGGGTAAGCAGGCCATCAATAATTCTAAAGGTTCAAGAAGGAGCTCAAATGTTCTTGAGATTATACACACAGATATCTGTGGACCATTTTCAACCCCTTGCCTGAATGGTCAGAGATATTTTATCTCATTTATTGACGACTATTCTAGGTATATGTATCTTTATCTTCTGAATGAGAAGGCTCAAGCACTAGATGTTTTTCAAAGCCTATAAATCAGAAGTATAGAATCAAAGTGAAAAGAAAATCAAGATCGTAAGATCTGAATAGAGGAGGGGAATATTATGGTAGATACATAGAACATGGAAAAATTAAGGGTCCATTTGCAAATTTCCTTCAAGAAGAAGGCATTGTTGCCCAATATTCAATGCCTGGCACACCATCACAAAATGGTGTTGCAGAAAGAAGGAATCGTACGCTAATGGATATGGTAAGGAGCATGATTAGTAAATCTAATATGCAACTTTCCTTGTGGAGTGAAGCTCTTAAAACTGCAGTGTATATATTGAATAGGGTTCCATCCAAATCTGTCTCTAAGACACCTTTCGAGTTGTGGAAAGGGTGGAAACCTAGTTTAAATCATATACACATATGGGGTTGTCCTGCTGAAGTTAGGATTTATAATCCTAACATAAAGAAGTTAGATCCAAGGACAACTAGCGGTTTCTTTATTGGGTATTCAAATAACTCCAAAGGATATAGATTTTATTGTCCCAATAATAGCCCTCGAATTGTCGAATCTAAAAATGCAAAATTTCTTGAGGATGTTGAACCTAGTGGGAGTGTGAATCCTCAAGAGGTCACTTTTGAGGAAACACTTGAACATGCTACTTTGCCTTCTTTTGGAGAAAGAATGGTTGTCTTAAGGCAAAATAGATCGCAAGATCATATAATGACACCAATTCAAGTACAGCATGTCCCCGTAAATGAGGTTCAATCTGAAGTTATTCCGCATTTACAGTCTGAGCCAATTGAGTCATCTCCAAATGATGAAGTAATGGCTCTAAGAAGATCCTCAAGAGTACGTAGGCCTGCTATTCCAGATGATTACATTGTATACCTAACTGAGTCTGATTTTGACATTGGACTTTCGGAAGATCCAATTACGTTTTCACAAGCCATGAGTGGAGATAAATCTACATTTTGGTTGGATGCCATGAAAAATGAGTTAAAATCCATTTATAAGAACCAAGTCTGGGATCTCGTCGAATTACCAGAAGGGGCGGCAACAGTTGGCTGCAAATGGGTTTATAAAACCAAATGAGATTCTTCTGGTAATGTCGAATGATATAAGGCTCGACTTGTCGCTAAAGGATTCACTCAGAAGGAAGGCATTGATTATCATGAAACCTTCTCTCCGGTCTCTAAGAAGGATTCGTTGAGGATAATCATGGCTTTAGTAGCTCATTTTGATTTAGAGTTACATCAAATGGATGTGAAAACGGCTTTTCTTAATGGGGATCTTGATGAAGTAGTATACATGAAACAACCTGAGGGTTTCAATGACGACAGTCAGAAAGTATGTAAATTGAAGAAGTCTCTTTATGGACTAAAACAAGCTTCCCGTCAATGGTATTTAAAGTTTCACAAGATTATTATCTCATACGGTTTTATTGAGAATCTTGTTTCTCAATGTATATACCTTAAAGTCAGTGGGAGCAAATACATTTTCTTAGTCCTATATGTAGAAGATATTCTTCTTGCAAGCAGTGATTTGGGATTGTTACATGAGACTAAACAATTTCTTTCCCAAAACTTTGAAATGAAGGATATGGGTGAAGCCTCTTATGTCATTGGCATAGAGATTCATAGAGACAGGAAACAAAGAGTCTTAGGACTGTCTCAAAAGGCCTACATTGAAAAAGTTTTACAGAGATTCGGTATGAAAGATTGTAAAGCCTCTATAGCTCCCATAATCAAAGGTGATAAATTTCATAAAGGACAATCACCTGAAAATGCATTGGAACAAGAGCAGATGAAAAGTGTGCCTTATGCATCTGCAGTGGGTAGCTTGATGTATGCTCAAGTTTGTACCCGTCCAGACATATGTCTAGCAGTTGGATTATTGGGTCGCTACCAAAGTAACCCAGGACTTCAACATTGGATAGCTGCAAAGAAGGTGATGCGATATTTGCAAGGAACCAAGAATTACATGCTAACCTACAGGCATACAGAAAATTTGCAAGTGGTTGGCTATTCAGATTCAGATTTTGCCGGTTGTGTAGACATCAGAAAGTCTACTTCTGGATATATCTTTCTTCTTGCTAAAGGAGCTATATCTTGGAAGAGTACGAAGCAATCTATAGTTGCTACGTCTACTATGGAGGCAGAATTTATTGCGCGCTATGAAGCAACGACACAAGCCATATGGTTGAAGAATTTTATCTCTGGTCTTAAAATTGTTGATTCAATTCAAAGACCAATAAAGATTATTTGTGATAACACCGCTGCAGTGTTCTTCTCAAAGAACAATAAGAGCGGAAGTAGAAGCAAGCATATAGACATAAAGTATTTAAGTGTGAGAGAGAGCATCAAATATAATGTGGTGTATATTGAGCACACCAGTACAGATTTGATGTTAGCTGATCCAATGACTAAAGGTTTACCGGTAAAACAGTTTCAGGGTCATGTGGATCGTATAGGCCTAACTAAAGTGTAATCTCTCATGTTACTGTATATTTCACAAAGAATAAAGTTGAATTTTGTTTCAATTTTGCGCATAAAGTAACGAATTCGTCATATCCATTGGGTGATTAAGTTGGACCCGAATGACTTTTAATAGTTGTTCATAAAGTATTTTAAGGGATACTATGTATTGTGACACATGGAAGGGAAATGTTCACTATAAAGAGCAATACCACCATGGTTCGTATATAGGATACCTTGACAAAATTAAGGGCATTATTTTGGCCATTTCAGTTTTACCTATTAAGTGAACCCAGTGGGAGAATGTTAGACCTTTAGTTTTCCTAGAAAACTTTTGTCTTCCCTAAGGTGGTTCACTTCATCTAAGATGATACACTTCATCTATCAAGCATAGGTAATTGCCCTTCATAAATAAAGTGGTAACCCTTGCTATTTTTTGATGGATGAAATAATGAGGGAAGCCTAAAGGTTGTAGGAGTAATAAATGAGGGTCCCTAGTCTTGCCTATATAAAGGGGCTTGTGTTTTCCATTAGAACCATCCCAAAAAGTTCTAAGGCAAAGGCTAGAAGTCCCTTCCTTACAAAGTCTCTATTTTCTTTTGAGTTCTCAAGCACAAATGGCTGGAGGTAAAAGATCCTATAACTTTTTAAAGTTATTTTCTATCATATAGAAGCTGATCATGCATGAATATTGAAGCTGATCACCTGCGTATATACGCTTGCATATTATATGCATTTAAGGCCTGCAGTTTGATCAACTGACCATTTTCTTTTTTCCTTCCTTCCTAAGCAAGCTTAATATCATTACACTAAAAGGATGATACATGAGGAGGGAGTTAGGTCCCCAACAAACGCCTCAAAGTAATAAATAATAATACATAGAGGTGGAAAAAAGAAAAAAAAAAGGAGGTTATTTGGGACCAATTTCTTGGTCCCTACCTATGTCCTACAAGAGGATGCTGTTTTATAAAAAGAAGGATAAAAGGTGCTCGCATAAAAGCGAACAATGGAATCATTGCCTGAGGCAGTGGGACCTCTGCTGGAAGTGGTGGAGATGGCGGGTGCACTATCATTTGTTGTCTTAAGATGATTTTTGTAGAGGTCCTTGATCCCTTTTGCAAGATCATGGTTTAGGGAAAGTAGTAATATAGGGTAGAACCCGAAATCTAAGTCAAGTCGCCAGCGAGGGGACAATACCGTCAGTGGCGGCGCTTGCAGTACACGCGCCACCTTAGGAGGAGAGCGGACGAGCTAATCCAAAGGATCAAGGGCCGGTGAAGTTGAAGAGAGCGTGCGTGGCCACAGAAGCCACTCCAATATGCAGCTTCACGTAGAAAACACACATGACAGGGGCAACGTATGCATCAAACGCGTCGAGCGGAATCGCAGTTTTCTGCTGCGAGCATGAAGATTGGCGACTGTAGAGGTGGCGCATGCAGGAAGGAGGATGCCGGGAAGCAGCAGATTGGCGAGAGTAGGCGCTACAGAGAGAAAACAAAAGAAAAAAAATGGAAAGAAAACAAACGGAAGAACATATAAATAGAAGAGCCACTGGAGCTGGCTAGGGGAGGAGGTGGTCGAAGCAAAATCTCCGAACCCCCTCTGCCCCGTGATGGGTGGAATATCCTGGAAACGGTTGAGGTTCGACAACTGTATGGAGAGAAAAAGAAAACAATAGAGATTAGCTGACTTGGATCAAATTTAGTTTGGTCGACTGACTATTTCTTCAGAATTGCATGCACTTCTTTGTGGTCTGCAGTTTGATGATCTAACTACTTCTTCAGAATTTTGACTACTTCTTCTGCAGTTTCATTTGCATGCATGCATTATGCTGTCCTTTATATATGATCTTCAACTTTGCATGAGTAATTGTGATCTAGAGCGATCATCTTAGCTACCTTAGGTACGATTAATGACTCAGAGAATATGGATTGCACACCTTTGAATAAATTATCAAGTGAAAAGGAATAATAGAATATTGAAGTTAGAATATTAAGGATGTGGGAAGCAACAAATACAGCAAATCAACAATGAGCTTTTTAGCCTTGACTTGATACTACAGATATTAATGTAAGTTGTTGTTGAAGAATGTAAAGGGAAGTATCTTTCGGTGGATACAAATTATAAGATTTTCTTCACATCAACGACTTTGGTCGTTAAGCTTGATGGAATAAGTCAATCAAATCTCACATTAAATAATATTGCAAATAAAAAATATATTAACGAGTTTGATAGTTAAGCTTTATTAAATATTATTTATCAAGAAACTACTGTAGACACTGATCTCAACATCAATTCAAAAATATAAAGGAAGAGGATCATAAATCTCAGGCTACATCATCCAAGAGGAGAAAAATCCAGAAAAATATTAATTGAACAATCGTGTCTCATATTAATTCTATCTATTTTACATTGTTTTAAATTGAAAAACTATATATATATATATGTATTACATTTTTAATATTATAAATTGGCCATCAAATATTTATTAGTAAAGTGAACTCTTCTATATATGCATGCTCCATTTCATATATCTTTGATATACATTTTATTAATAGTTGTAGTAGTGATTATATACAATAAACTATTTAAAGTTATAAAATTCATAATAAATAACGGTTCATGCATTGTGCAGGTTATAAGCTCGTACAATTTATGGTACGAGCGTTACACTCAGTTTGGTCTCTCTCTCACTCTCTCTCTCCCCATTTCTCTTACGGTGCTGTGAAACCCACTCAATGCCTCTCTCTCTCTCTCTCTCTCTCTCTCTCTTGCTCCTCAAGTTCTAGAATGCAAAATTTTGTCTCTAAATTAAACCTCAAAGTTCACAGCTTGTACAGAAGATTTTTGAGGATCCATATTGTTATTTTCTATTGACTAAAAGCATGAATTTTTGTTCTTTGGAGTTGAGTAATTCCGCTTCCGCTTCAGCTTCAATGAAATTGCATTATTTATTCTAAAATGATACCACTCGGTTAAGCCAGCAGCTAGGGAAGGCTCTCTACGTCCATGATAAAGCCTGGTCTCACAGGTACTTGGAGGGTCTTGAGAGGATGCGTGATTACGTCATCCTTAATCCTCAAGAAAGTTCCGGGCCGTTAGAGACGCACTTGCAGGCGGTTGAATTTAAAGACCTTAAGCTTGACTCGGCTTCCCTCAACCACGCTGACGAGATTGGGTGGGCGATGACTCCAAATGCCTTCCTTTTGGAGGATGATGATCCTCTCGACCTCCCTCCCGAGGACGATGTTGGTGCTGGCTTCACTACAATAAAATTGCTTATTTGCGACCAATTATTTTCAAGAAAATGATTATTTCTAACTAAAATGAGTCTGTTTTCATCGTAAATAGTCTTTTTGATTGTAAAAAATTAATCACAAATATCCATTTTTCTTATAGTACTTAGGGGAAGGAAACTTCAAAGAGGCCAGGGTTTACCCTGCCGAACCTAGACAGGAGCCGGGTTCTCCCGAGGTGAGCCCTTCTGACCTTGAGGAGGATCAAAGAACTTCTCAGCCTTGACTCCACTTGGTGCCGTTGTCTTCTTCTTTTCTTTTGTAACTTTTTACCTTTGGTTTGTGCCTATAGAGATTGGGGGCACCACACGTCTCTTTTTTCCTGTATGTATATTGGATGTAATAATATATTCCCTTTACACCTTGATTGTCTCTCAATACCTTTTGCTGCCTTTTTCATATTGTCTATTTGTCTGTCTGCCTTAGAGTTTCCCTTTTCCCAAGGGTGAGAGGGGGCGATTCGTATTTCGTCTTTCTAGTTTTCTTGTCGTACATATCTTTTTGTTTTCTCATGAGAACGGTTTAGTGGCCGATGTCCCGTTTGTGAATCTGCAAGGATCTTGGGCAGTTGGCCATTTAATGTACGCCCGTTGGTCTCCATGCATTTATGGCGTTGGATATCGAATGGCTATGTTTGCCTTTGTTGAATTAGGTTAACTTTCTCTTAACTAGATCTAATTTGCTGCTTTCTTGACCTAAATCTCTATTATTTTTCTTGGATTGTTTTGTTTTTTCTCTTGAGAAATTAAGAAGAAAATGGAGACGTAAGAAAGTGATTAGCTTTTCTCAAAATGTTAAGAGTTTGAACATGAAAAATGTTGAAGAGGATGAAAATGACGATGATAATTATTGTGAAAAAATAACTGAAATCTTCCTAATCTACTTATTGCTTTGCTGCATTATTTGTTGACTGTGTGAGTAATCGTATAAAATCAATAAGAAATTTTGAATTGATTGTAAGAGAGAGAGGACTTGAGAGAGTACTGAACTCAAAGAGAGAGAGAGAGAGAGAGAGAGAGAGAGAGAGAGAGAGAGAGAGAGAGAGAGAGAGGATGAATAGACTCCAGTAGGCACTACAAAAATAAAAAGCAGATAGGGCTATTTTTATTTCCGGCGACTCTAATATCTTCGGAAATACCCATATTTTTATCTCTACGTAATTTTTGTGGCTATCTAGAAAAAGTAGCCGGGATTAAAAGTCTTTTCCAGCGAGTTTTTGTCGCCGCAAATAGTCTGGTTAATAATACATTCGTTTTCTGTTTGAGGAATACTATACATCAGCCTACTGTATACCCTAAACCCGTCAATTATCTTTCCTTTTTTTTCCCCTTCTTCTTCTTCTTCTTCTTCTTTTTTTGTTTTTTGAAATCCCTTCTTCTTCTTCTTAAAACACGTTTTGAAGAATCAGAGCACATTTTGAATTTGAAGCCCGCGTCTCCCCTCCCTCTCCCCAGCACCCAAGCACCCCGCGTTGCCCCTTCGATTCCTTACCAGTTCTGCGGCTCGTTGCTCCTTCTTCTATCTACCATGGCCACACATTAGCCCCTCCCTCTGCCCAGCCCCCTGTGGTCTCCAGTTTGTGGCTGATGGAGTGCTTGTGAGTCATTGCCCCTCTGCTCAACTTCGTAGGTAACTCCACTCCCATCTCTCTCTCTCTTCAAAGTTTGAACAAATTCATTGGCAAAATTTCTCTCTCTAATAGGTTTAACTTGTTAATCTTGATTTTAATGTTTTTTACTCCTTAAATTTATATATTCTATTATCTGTTTGATTCTCCAGAACGCTAAGAAAATATGGATTCCTTCCATAACATAACAGTGAGTTGAACCTGTGTTTTCTCCTGTGATCAAAACGGAGTGTAAGGTATCCATCTCTTCTTGGATCTAGAGATTTATGTTTTCAATATTTTCAACATTGTGTTTGATGCTTTAATACATTGTTGATCTATGGCTCCATGGATTTTTTTATGTTCTTTTTAATTGATAGGTTACTGGATTTTAGCATGTGAATTTGGTCTTTGTTGAATTTCACGGCTTAATTAATTGTGTTTTTGTAAAATTCATACTTAGGTTTTGTTGACTCGCTGCTGTTTTTGAAGAAAGATTCTTTTTCAATTTTTTGCAATCTTAGATGTGCTCGTGTTTGTATCTGCTTCTGTTTTTTCTAAGAATCCTTTTTGCCCTTGAATGTTGACTAAGTACTTTAAGGAAATGGTGTGTTGGATTTAGATACAATAACAAGATTTATGATAAGAATCATTTTCCGTAAAGTGAGAATATTAATTTTTGCTTCTATGTGATCCTATTCCTTACTTTAAGATTTTATGTTGATGGGCCACTTGGAAGGTGAATATCATGAGATTTCTTATATGCATTGCTTCTTCTTGTGTTTCTGGTTGTGATTTCCCCTTTTTGTAAATGATTTGATAATTTCTCTTTCTTGTGTCACTTCCACTCATTAATGCTTAAATTTTATTTCTCATTTCTCATATTTCTGTAGATACTCGGTTATAATCAATACGACTGGTGTTTAGTGTTGAGAATTTAAAGAGTTTTAGGAGTCATTACTTGGTTTTTCTGAAGCCTGTTAGCTTATATCTATATTGAATTTCAATCACCCTATTTGTAACTTCTTTAGATCTGGCCATAAATACCTTTTTATAATTTTGACGCCAAAAAATTTAGCTAATAAATCTTAGGAGTGATCGACAACCAAAGTTATAAAGAAGGGCTTAGTTTTTTAATTGACACGTTCTTGTAGTGTGAAATGGACAGGGGGAGGGAATGGTACTGGTTTTCAATTGGAGCATTGGTGTAACATCCTGATGTTACATCCTAAAAACCAACATTCTGCTGTTTGTATTTTCCTAGAACCTAGCTTCGAATTTTCCTACAAGCCAACCAAACAAACAACCAAAAAATGGAATAAAAAGGTTAGAATCAAATGAATGAGGTTGGCACATGGAGTTTCATAAAAAAAACTTTAAGTCTCTGCAGCATTGTTGACTTTATCTTTAGATCATTTTACATCAATATGTTGATCTTTTAAATTCACTAAATATGTTATGAGAGGACTCTCCAATGGTACATGAAAGAACTTCTCCAAGGGTTAGCTTATTTTCAAATATATTTAGGTTTTTGGCTTTGAAATTATGATTAGTGTGTATTTAGGTTTTGTCATTTTCAAATAAATGACAGTCAATCACTGTCATTTATTTGTTTGCTTTGGTTCTTTGAAATTATGATTAGTGTGTATTCGGGCTCCTAAACAAATCCCAATTAAACAAATTTCATCCTATAATCGAGATCTCGTCTACTTGATCTGATGAAACTGATTGATTGTTACCATTCCTATATTCTATTGTTTGGCAAAAAAAATTTGGCAGACAAGGAAACACACTGTCTACACTGTGCAGACTTTTACCAATCTATGATCAAAAGCTAGCTAACTAAACATTACTCAATATGTATGGTCAAGGTGATTTCCAGACGACTACCCACCCAAACTCAATAGTCCCAAGGAAAAGAAAAATAGATTCTCACGCACCAGTTGTAAATTTGCAGCCTTCAGTTCATCTCATAATGGTTAGAATTGATAAAGCTGGGCTATTCACGACCAACCCTTGGAGTAATGAAATTAATAAACAATAAATTAAGAAACATGAGCCGAGGATCGTCAAACAGAATAATACAACACACTGGGAGTGACAAGTTATAGGAACGATAAGCATAACCACAGCTCTCCAGCTTTCCTTTATTGGGGCATTTTGAATATAGAGTACTTTGTGATCATTGTGAATGCATGATTTACTAGAAATATCATAATGTGTAACTTAACCTTACCACTTATATAATGTTACCCTTGTTATTGTGTCTATGGTTCTAATATTATTATCAATATATCAGGGGATTTCAACTGTAGGATATTGTAAATACAGACAAGCTATTCCTATAGGTTCAAGAGGGCGATTAGATCTTAATGCCAACTATGGAATCAGAAAAGGTTTCCTCCCGCAGGTATGGATCTGTACCGTAATCTTGTTCTTGGATGAGATCTTATTTTAGTTGGTCTAAATACCCATGAATTACAGCACATTGATGCACTTTTATAATGATACTCTTTATGGACTTCTTGCATCTAAAAGTTGAGAATGGTGTATAGAAAAAGAGGTACACTTGACCATCATTTTCTAAGTTTTATAACAGCTAGGGCTGATTGCCCTCACAATCTTTACTAATAACTTACCTTTCCTTGTTTATTTATTTAAAACATGTTGGCTGATAGCCTTTCATTCTGCAAACAAGGCTTTATTTTTCTTTTATATTTCCTTTTTTGGGTCTTGGTTAGAGAAATTTGTATTAGGTCGTGCCTGACCTCTTAATGTTCATTCTCCAAATTGCTATCCTAGAAGTTCTTTCTGTATATACATTGCCCTCCTTCAGTTGGTTCTCTTAGGATTCAGGAGTCTTTTCCAGCTTTCACTCGAGCTGTGTTGTTGGCCATTCCATTTTAGTTAAAAACTATTTTATATATGCAAAGTTAGCCAGAGCTACATGCTTTGAGTTAAAAAAATTTTCAAGTTCATAATGTTTGATTCTTGGTTTTCATATTGTTTAGCTCACATAATGTCTATTGATTGTCTTTTGCATAATACTAGAGTGATCTAGTTCATTTGTGTAAAACATATTTGACTATAGTAAAACATCGATGTTGGGTATCATACCAAATGATAAGCATTTCTTCCATTACTTTTTTCCCCGTTATTCATTACATAAGTAATCTTTTTTCCTCCTTTCACATTCATAGGAAGAGAATAAGATCCGAACACACTGGAAAACTGGAAATATGTTGTCCATTATTTCAGAACTCTAGTATTTCCTTTTTTCTGTTTTGTGAAGTATTACCTTGTCATAGAACTATTTTTTCTTTCACTCAGCTTCTTCTCAAATTCAATCTTGCTAATGTTATTATTTGTCTTGTGCAGTTGATTGGAAATACCCCAATGGTATATCTCAACCATATTGTAGATGGCTGTGTAGCTTGAATTGCCACCAAACTTGAGTTGATGGAACCCTGTTCTAGTGTTAAAGACAGGCATATCATGTTAATGTTTTGTATTTGTTGAACCCAAAGTTTCAAGTTTCGTGTAATTATAAATCTACACATGGATTTTGATGATAACAAATGAATTCAAAGAATAAAGGAGTCTCAAACTCAAGTTGTCCACACAATGGAATCAAGCACATCAAGGAACCAAGCATGAGCAAGAAGGGAACAAGTTCACATTAAAGTCATAGAGATAATTTGTAAATCTCTTAAAAATTCGAAATTAGGATTAAGGCTCAAAATTAATATTTTATCATAAAGCATTAAAATACATTTTCCACATGTGCATGAATATTTTGAAAATTAAATTTGAAAATTTTGAAAGATGATTGATTGTCATCTTTCACATGTGCATGACATGATTAAAGGTTTGAATTTGAAAATATTAAGATGATTGATTGTCATCTTTCACATGTGCATGTTTTATTTGAATATTTTCAAAAGTGATTGATGCTTTTCTTGACTTATGCAAAAGGAAGATGTCTTTGTTTGAAAAATTTAAAAAGTAAAGTGTGCTCCTTTTGTCATATGCAAAAAGTAAAAGATTAGGTTTGAAATTTTTGAAAAGTAAAGTGTGCTCTTTTGTCATATGCAAAAAGTAAAAAGATTAGTTTGAAATTTTTGAAAAGTAAATGATGATGTCTTTGACATGTGAATCTTTTTAAATTTGAATATGAAGTCTCATATGCCTATAAATAGATCATTTGAGAGCTTCACATTCGCAACACCAAGAGCATACAACATTCATTCAAAACTTTCATTCTATCTTCTCTATGCATTGAGCCTTAACCCTTGTTCATTTTGCGAGATATAGTTTGCGCTGTATTGTTCTTATTTCACTCATTGAGAAGTGTTTTCTGATAACCTACCCACTATCAGATCTTGTATCAGTAAAAGGGTGTGTATAACCCTTGCGTGTGTAGAAAGTGTTCTACACAAGGAATAGTTGAATCACCACGTGTAAGGTGATTGCAAGTGTAGAGAGTGTTCAACACGGATCCTTTGTAGCGGTGTTATTCAAAGGTGTAATAGGTTTCTATCTCCACCTGAAGGAGGTTGAATAGTGAATTCGGGGATCCTCAAGGAGTAGCTTGAGGCGAGGACGTAGGCAGTGAGGCCGAACCTCGTTAACATACTAAGTTTGTTTCTCTCTTACCCTTACTCTTTATATTTATTGTTGTTTCATATTTTGTTTATATTTTATATTGTATATTTGATTTATAATTGTTATTTTTTTTAAATACAACTCAATTCACCCCCCCTCTTGTGTTAGTCATCTGGGCAACAATTGGTATCAGAGCTAGTTGACCTGTACTGTTCATACAGGTAGATCACTCATGGGAACTCTCGCTTGTAACTGTATCACCGAAGCAAGACTCTCCGACCATGGGTGACAGTGCACCGGTAGAGACGGTGGCCGGCTAGTCTGGTAGGTACAATTGTTAGGTGACATAGGTGCTGCCTATGATCAGTAACAATTGGTATCAGAGCTAGAGCTCTGTTATAAGATTAACTATCTTTTGAGTTAAGATCTTATGACTAACATTGCAGCTTCATTTGGTGAAGGTCAATCTAGCAGTCGACCTCCACTCTTTTATGGAGACAATTACTCATTCTGGAAAGTTAGAATGAGAATATTCCTTCAGGCTCAAGGTCGAAAAATCTGAAAATGTATTGTAAATGGACCTTATATTCCAACAAAAGTGGTTGATAGAGTAAAGGTCAAAAAGGAAAAAGAAGAATTTGATCGTGAAGACGATAGACTTTATACTTTGAATTTAACTGCTATGAATTTATTATATAATGCTCTCAATGGTAATGAGTTTAATAGAGTAATGACTTGTGCTACGGCAAAAGAAATTTGGGATAACTTGGAAGTTACTTATGAAGGAACTTCTCAAGTTAAGGAATCAAAAATTTATATTCTTACTCATGAATATGAAATGTTTAAGATGAATGATGATGAATCTATTTCTAGTATGCACACTCGTTTTACTAACATCATAAACAGTTTGACAGCTCTTGGTAAAGTTTATTCCAAAGTGGAAATGGTAAGAAAAATTCTCAACTCTCTACCAAAACGTTGGGAATCAAAAGTGACAGCGATTCTTGAAGCTAGAGACCTCAAGAAGCTCGAAGTGAATGAACTCATCGGGTCACTTATCACCCATGAGTACACATTGAAAAGAGGAGAAGAAGAAGGAAAGCCAAAGAAGAGCTTGGCACTTAAAGCTGTTCCTCATGAAAGTGAAAGTGATGAAGATGAGGAAAATGACGATAAAGATGAAGAAGTTGCGATGATAACAAGAAGAATTCAGAGATTCTTAAAGAAAAATAAAACTCCTCCGAGGAAATCATTCAAAAAGTTTTCCAAGAAAGATTCAGGTAAAAATGATACTTTAATTTGTTATAAATGCAATAAGCCTGGTCATATCAAGCCAGATTGTCCCCTGCTAAAGAAAGATCGAAACAAAGGCAAGAAAGCAATGAAAGCTACATGGGATGATGATTCAAGTAGCTCAGATAGTGAAGCAAGCAATGAAGAATCAGCAAATCTCTGTCTTATGGCTAAAGATGATATTGAGGTAACAAATTTTGATAATATTGAAAATCCTTCATATGAAGAATTGCAAAATGTTTTAGAAGAGGTATATGAAGAATTTGAAAAATTGGGTATCAAATATACTGCTTTGAAAAAGAAAAATTCTTCTTTAACAAACGAAATTGATATTTTAAGAAAAGAAAATATTGTTTTGAAAGACGAAAATCTTGAGTTGAAGAAAAAGAAAACTGATTTAGAAAATATTGTTGAAAACTTTACGAATGGAAAAAGAAATTTTGAAAAACTTCTTGGTAGTCAAAGATGTGTTTTTGACAAGGCAGGCTTGGGATATATGCCAAAACAAAAGTTCAAACCTTATAAAAACTTCTTTGATAATCCTTCTACATCAAAGTCTAATATTCAAAATTCTTTTCATAATAAGTTTGTCAAAAAAGGATACTATTATAATCATTCAAGATTTTCATATATGTCACATGCTATTTGTAATTTTTGTAATAGAAATGGTCATAATTATCATACTTGTCCTATTAGAAGAAAACATACAATGACTATTAGGGCCATATGGGTACCTAAAAATCTTGTTTCTTCTAATACTAATAAATAAAGGACCCAAAGAACTTGGGTACCAAGAAAAATCATTTTAATTGTTTTTATAGGTATGCATGAAGTCCTCTACAAGCAAAAACAAATGGTTTTTAGATAGTGGATGTTCAAGACACATGACGGGAGACAAGACTAAGTTCTTTGATCTTAGATCTAAAGAAGAAGGACACGTGACATTTGGAGACAACTCGAAAGGGAAGATCGTGGGAATAGGTAAAATTGGTAATAAATCTTCTCTCATAATTGAAGATGTTCTACTTGTTGAAGGTCTAAAACATAATCTTTTGAGTATAAGTCAATTATGTGATAAAGGATTTACAGTTACTTTCAAAATGGATAAGTGCATTATTTTGAATGATCATGATTATAACATTTGTTTTACTGCCTTTAGAAGTAATAATGTTTATACAATCGATTTTGAAGAAATTACCTCACAAGATGCTATTTGTTTTTCAGTACAAAATGAAACTAATTGGTTATGGCATAGAAGACTAGGTCATGCCAACATGGAACTTATTTCCAAACTTTCAAAAAATGATCTTGTGAGAGGTTTACCAAAGGCAAATTTTCTTAAAGACAAAATTTGTGATGCATGCCAATTTGGTAAACAAACAAAAACTTCTTTTAAAACCAAGAAATATATTTCCACTACTAGACCACTGCAACTGATACACATGGATCTTTTTGGACCAAATAGAGTTGCAAGTCTAGGAGGAAAATATTATGCTTTTGTTATTGTTGATGATTTCTCTAGATATACTTGGGTCATCTTTCTTGCTCATAAAGATGAGGCACATAATGCTTTTACCAAGTTATGCAAGAGAATTCAAAATGAAAAGGGCTATACTATTTCAAGTATCCGAAGTGATAGGGGAAAAGAGTTTGTTAATAAAAATATTGAAACATTTTGTGATGAAAATGGTTTTGTGCATAATTTTTCTGCTCCTCGAACTCCTCAACAAAATGGGGTAGTAGAGAGGAAAAATAGATCTCTTCAAGAGATGGCAAGAACAATTCTTAATGAGAACAACTTGCCTAGTTATTTTTGGGCCGAAGCGGTAAGTACTGCATGTTATGTTATAAATAGAGTTATGTTAAGGTCTAAATTAGATAAAACCCCCTATGAGCTTTGGAATGAGAAAAAGCCCAACATTGGTTACTTTCATGTATTTGGATGCAAATGTTTTATTTTGAATGACAGGGATAATTTAGGCAAATTTGATGCAAAATCGGATGAAGGTATTTTTCTCGGGTATTCTACAAATAGTAAAGCTTATAGAGTATTCAATAAAAAGACTTTAACTGTACAAGAATCTATGCATGTAGTATTTGATGAATCTAATTCTCTACTCTCCAAGAAATCCATTGATGAAGAAACAGGAGGTATAAATAATACAGAAAGTCTCAATCTCAACAAAGAGAACACAATAGAGGAAGTCCAACATGGAGACATCAGGAAAGATCATCAAAATTTAATACGAGATGCAACCAAACAGTGGAAATTTGTGAAAGATCATCCAGTGGAACAAATTCTGGGAGAACCTTCACAAGGTGTAAGCACTCGATCATCTCTTAGAAATATTTGCAATCATACTGCTTTTCTATCTCAGATTGAACCTAAAAATATTGATGAAGCACTTCTTGATGAATCTTGGATTCTAGCTATGCAAGAAGAGCTTAATCAATTTGAAAGAAATGATGTTTGGACACTTGTTCCTAGACCCAAAAATCATACTATTATTGGAACAAAATGGGTTTTTAGAAACAAGAAAGATGAGTCCGGAGTCATTACTAGAAATAAGGCTCGACTTGTAGCCCAAGGTTACAATCAAGAAGAAGGAATTGATTATGATGAGACATATGCACCAGTCGCAAGATTAGAAGCTATTCGAATGCTACTTGCATATGCTTGTTATAAAGATTTCAAACTTTTTCAAATGGATGTTAAAAGTGCTTTCTTAAATGGTTTTATAAATGAAGAGGTATATGTTGAGCAACCTCCAGGTTTTGAAAATCATATTTCTCCAAATCATGTTTTCAAACTCACAAAAGCACTATATGGACTCAAACAAGCTCCTAGAGCGTGGTACGAGAGACTCAGTGGTTTCTTGATTAAAAAAGGTTTTTCAAGAGGAAAAATCGACACAACTCTTTTCATTAAATACGAAAATGATGATATTCTTTTGGTTCAGATTTATGTTGATGATATAATATTCGGTGCTACTAATGAAAATATGTGTCAAGTTTTTGCTAAGACTATGCAGGATGAATTTGAAATGAGCATGATGGGAGAACTTACATTCTTTCTCGGATTGCAAATTAAGCAAGTAAAAAGTGGGACATTCATCAATCAATCAAAATATATTAAGGAATTGCTGAAGAAGTTTGGGATGGAAGGTGCTAAGGAAACTGGAACACCAATGAGCCCATCTACTAAACTTGATAAAGATGAATCCGGTAAGCCAGTTGACTCGAAGGTATATCGAGGTATGATTGGTAGCTTATTATATTTGACAGCCAGTAGACCAGATATTATGTTTAGTGTGTGCTTATGTGCACGCTTTCAATCATCTCCAAAAGAATCACATTTAATTGCAGTTAAGCGCATTCTTAGATATCTTAATGGTACAATTAACTTAGGGTTATGGTACCCTAAGCACACATCTTTCGATCTAATCAGCTACATAGATGCAGATTATGCTGGCTGTAAAATAGATCGAAAAAGCACTAGTGGAGCATGTCACTTCTTAGGTCATGCATTAGTTTCCTGGTTTAGTAAAAAATAAAATTCTGTTGCACTATCTACTGCTGAGGCAGAATATGTTGGTGCGGGTAGTTGTTGTGCTCAAGTTCTTTACATGAAGCAACAACTTGAAGATTTTAAACTCATATATAATCACATTCCAATCAAATGTGATAATATAAGTGTTATAAATCTTTCAAAAAACCCAATACAACATTCTAGAACTAAGCATATTGAAATAAGATATCATTTTCTTCGAGATCATGTGCAGAAAGGTGATATAATACTAGAGTTCACAAACACATACAATCAGTTAGCAGATATATTCACAAAACCTTTACCAGAAGATAGACTGTGTATGATTAGAAGAGAAATAGGTATGATGCATGTTATGAATATCTCTTAAAAAGTAGACCAGAGTTTATAAAAATAGAGAGATATTTTTTTAAATACTTTTACATAAACTTGAGGTTCTTAGCTTCATGTTTGAGACGCTCATTCTCTTCATACAATATCATGTTATCCCTATCCATGGGAACTGGCAAGCGGAATGAAGAATCTAATAGAGATTTCAACTGTTTATTCTTCTGCCGAATGATTCCTTCCCTTGTGTGAGACTCTTGAACAATTCGTTGAAGTACAACAATTTGTTCTTTAAGCCTTTCAACCTCATGATTTTTGAGAAAAAGCAACAATAGAGGATGAGTAGCGAGTCCCAAGACTCACCAAGTCGTAGATAGTATCGGAATCTGACTTATTAGCCAAACTATTATTCTCTTGCTGCAACATGGCACCAATGGTAGCTACAGAAAGGACAGGAGATTGAGGTGTAGAATATTTCATGGATGGATCTAGATGAATGTTAGAAGAATGAGCCATTGAGAAAAGAATTGAAAATTTTAAAGCGAGAATGTTGAAGGAATGCAGATGAGTTATAGAGATCAGAATAAGATTTGATGCAAATCGGATGAATTTTAAGACTGATTTTATAGAGATAGCATAAAGAACAAGACAAACTATTGTCTCTTCAAATCTTATTTAGTCAAAAAAAATACAAGATATGCTGGACACACATTGTCAAAAGTTTTCTTACTAAGCCAGCGAGATTAACAGTATATTGTCCCTATTTTTCTAGTAAACGATGAACCTCTGCTATTATCTGCCTATGTTAACCTTGTATCTGAACCCTTTCTCTTTCCAGCTCCTCTATTCATGGTTACAGATCATGAGCATACCAATTTGCAAATTTTTTCAACTCTTTATTTTCTTGCTTTAGCTTTTTATTCTCTTTATCCTTATTAGCAAGTTTCTGTCGTAACTTAGACATTTGGATGTTAAGATGATCAATCTCACTCACCCTCACCATTAACCTCCGAGACATGATCGTAAGAGAGGTAGCATATTGACTATTGAGCATTATTGATTCTGCAATAATCTCAGAATCAATCCTACTAGAAAAATGGTTTTCTGCTCCTATCATGGTATTGACGGCCTCAAGAGAAAAGATTGATGGTTGATGCGTCAAGGATTCCTGATTCAAGTCTGGAACATTAGTGGAAGAGAATTGTTCGGCCATTCTATCGTTATGGAAAAATAGAACTCAGGTCAAGAAGCGATTTTTTTTTTTTTGGTATCCGATAGGTGAAAATGATCATTTTTTTTATAGAAATTTAGAGCCTTCAATCCCGTTTGTCAACAACATCAGGCGATTGTTTAAATCTTCAGCCGCACTAAATTCATAGAGTTAGGCCTCGAGGCTTTGCAGCACTTGTCGGGTCACGGACAGCTTCCTTTTTCAACTATCTACAGTGTCTATTAACGCACCATTTTCTTCAGTCTATTTACTTGCTGCCGATCCTTTTTAATGATGCCAAAAGGGGGAGAAGTTTTAGACTAGAACATTAACATTGTTTAAATTGCTAAACTTGTTATATATGCTTGGAATTATATCTGTATTTTTGCTTAAAAAACTAACGCACATTCTCAGGGGGAGCTTAAGTATTAATACAGGCTTCAGGTTCTATCAAGTATTTGTTATCATAAAACAGGGGGAGATTGTTGAACCCAATGTTTCAAGTTTCGTGTAATTATAAATCTACAAATGGATTTTGATGATAATAAATGAATTCAAAAAACAAAGGAGTCTCAAGTTCAAGTTGTCCACACAATGGAATCAAGCACATCAAGGAACCAAGCATGAGCAAGAAGGGAACAAGTTCACATTAAAATCATA
Source organism: Carya cathayensis (assembly GCA_011037825.1). Taxonomy (NCBI): domain Eukaryota; kingdom Viridiplantae; phylum Streptophyta; class Magnoliopsida; order Fagales; family Juglandaceae; genus Carya; species Carya cathayensis. The sequence continues at coordinate 2,694,072 of QGSO01000167.1, read as the reverse complement.
GAATAATATTGTAAATCTCTAAAAATTCAAAATTAGGATTAAGGCTCAAAATTAATATTTTATCATAAAGCATTAAAATACATTTTCCACATGTGCATGAATATTTTGAAAATTAAATTTGAAAATTTTGAAAGATGATTGATTGTCATCTTTCACATGTGCATGACATGATTAAAGGTTTGAACTTTGAAAATATTAAGATGATTGATTGTCATCTTTCACATGTGCATGTTTTATTTGAATGTTTTCAAAAGTGATTGATACTTTTATTAACTTATGCAAAAGGCAGATGTCTTTGTTTGAAAATTTTAAAAAGTAAAGTGTGCTCGTTTTGTCATATGCAAAAAGTAAAAGATTAGGTTTGAAATTTTTGAAAAGTAAAGTGTACTCCTTTTGTCACATGCAAAAAGTAAAAAGATTAGGTTTGAAATTTTTGAAAAGTGAATGATGATGTCTTTGACATGTGAATCTTTTTAAATTTGAATATGAAGTCTCATATGCCTATAAATAGATCATTTGAGAGCTTCACATTCACAACACCAAGAGCATACAACATTCATTCAAAACTTTTATTCTCTCTTCTTTATGCATTGAGCCTTAACCCTTGTTCATTTTGAGAGATATAGTTTGCGCTGTATTGTTCTTATTTCACTCATTGAGGAGTGTTTTCTGATAACCTACCCACTATCAGCTCTTGTATCAGTAAAAGGGTGTGTATAACCCTTGTGTGTGTAGAAAGTGTTCTACATAAGGAATAGTTGAATCACCACGTGTAAGGTGATTGCAAGTATAGAGGGTGTTCTACACGGATCCTTTGTAGCGGTGTTGTTCAAAGGTGTAATAAGTTTCTATCTCCACCTGAAAGAGGTTGAATAGTGAATTCGATGATTCTCAATGAGTAGCTTGAGGGGAGGACGTAGGCAATGGGGCCAAACCTCGTTAACTTACTGAGTTTGCTTCTCTCTTACCCTTACTCTTTATATTTATTATTGTTTCATATTTTGTTTATATTTTATATTGTATATTTGATTTATAATTGTTATTTTTTAAATATAACTCAATTCACCCCCCCTTTTGTGTTAGTCATCTGGGTAACAGTATTGATTGTCTTTTGCATAATACTAGAGTGATCTAGCAACTAAAGGATATTAACTCATTTATGTACAACATATTCTGTAGTTTGTGGTCATAGTCGTGCAATGCTTATGGTTGTGGAGCTTCTGGATTTGCTTGGATTTTCTTGTACATGTGGTTTGTTTTTCGCTTCAGGATGAGAATGAAGTTGTTAAATAAACTCATGAAATGGCTGCTCAAGTCAAATAAAATCTTTGCCAGCCTGTGGTCTAGCAAATAGGGAAATGATGACAATAGTGGTTTGGATTCATAAGATAGTCTTGGTTTTGCAAACTCAAAGGAAGTAAAATCAACACCTTCTAGAAATAGGAGGCATTCTGTATCTTAGATACAATTGAAAGAAATAGTTTGGTGGGTTCTTTTGGGTCTTTCGCTTTTCTTAATGACATTAGTAAATTTCAACAGTAGTGCTTCTTGTTTATAGATTTTATAAACTTCAAAAATTAACAGGAGTTTTGAGTTTGTTTTGCTGAGAAATTTATTGTTGGCCAAGAAAAATTTTACTTGCTAGGAATGAAATCTATAAGATTTCAATTAATTCTCGAGTGCTTGTGAGAAAAAGACACATTTTATTTACTATGAAGAAGGAAAAGAAGCTCATAGTAGATAAAAACCAATATAATTAAAAAAAAAAAAACTAAAAAAAAGACGATGCTATAGTGCCGCTTGCAGATTACCGAACTTGGTTTTTTTTAAATTTTTTTTCACACCCTAGTACTCCAGTTTGAAGATAATCTCATTTCTAAAAGCTTCAAGACAAACTCAATATTTAATGATTTTATTTCCTTAAAAAAGTTTGGGATCCAATATTACACGTTTTGTGTTTTTCTAGATAGTGTGCCTACTTGTTTCCTTAATAATATATTATTTTTCTAGATGTGCTAACAAATAATCGTGACGTATTTTATATTTTTTGCGACAAATTTAATTGACGTAAAAAGTAATTATTCTTATAGTGATGATACTTGTGATAAAAATAGTGTTATAAAGTATTTTATTTTTATAGAAGTTATTCTATTTGCGAATTATTGTGGAAGATAGACCACCTTCTATGCCATCATAAAAATCTAAAATAAAAAAGATAGTTGTATAAAATGAATTTTATAATATTTTACTGTTATTAACTGTTCTCGGATAATATTAAATATTCAACAACTATTATGAATTTACTAGTTTATATGTCTATTTGCTATGATAAAAAAATATTAAATGATTAATAAATATACATGCATCTATATTTTTAAAAACTTTCGCCAGAAGTAAAATATCAAAGAACTGAACGCCATAAAACAATATCTATATGTAACGCCCCAGTCATGCAGAGGTAAAAAAGTTACTTCCTATCAATTAAACTCATATTTCAATAATATAATTACAAACTCCAAATTTCCAATATCATAAAGATATTATGATTCAAACTAATTTTCTTGACATAATTAATTTTCTAAAATGCTAAGTCAACAAAACACAATAAAATTTCTTAATAAATTTCATCAATATATATATAGAAACTCTCTAAGCTTAAACCATCATTCTTAAATCATCTTACACAATGCTTCATAATCTGATCCTTATCTAAAATATCTAAAATCATATGAAAAATATTGTGGAGATAAGAGGTGAGTTATCAACAACTCAATAAGCAGAGCACATATACTAGTGTGTACAACATGAGCCTTTTCATAAAGTTTTAAATGCAAGAAACAGAAACATTTCATTTTCATATGCAGATATCAAAACATATTATCAGGAAAAACAGAGCGACATTTCAATTTTTTAATACTTAGAAAAACTAACTGCTCATATTCAAAAACACTTTGACATAATATAACTGAACGTTGAAATATGAGTTTAATTAATAGGAATTAACTATCCGACCTATGCGAGATCGAGACATTACACTATAATTATTGTTCGGTGTACAAACATGGACTGCTGTAGAAGGGCAAATAATTTGCTTCAATTATTATTTTCTTTATAGCCAAGCCAATCCTCCAATAAAAAGACAAAAAAAAAAAGCATGTGACAATTTAGAGGTTGCTTGACGCGGTAATTTGGTCTTTTTCTCCTACAGTACCATTGACTCATGACCCGATTGTCATGCCCCTAATTATGCCCCTAATCATGACCCGATTGTTGCATTATTTGTTGACTGTGTGAGTAATCGTATAAAATGGGTAAGAAATTTTGAATTGATTGTAAGAGAGAGAGAGGACTTGAGAAAGTACTGAACTCCGAGAGAGAGAGAGAGAGAGAGAAGGGGGGGGGGGGGGGGGGGGGGG